>VWZD01006798.1:179026-206279 GCA_013396695.1 Sakesphorus luctuosus | reverse complement strand
GGGGCTGCGGCAGGTGCGCGCGCCCAAGGTCACCCGCCCGCCCGCGCCGCTTCCCGCGCCCGCCCGCACCGGAGCGCAACCCGCGTCACCCACCCCGAGCTCCTGCCGGGTCCCCGTCGCCACAGGCGACACGGGAGGACACCGGGGAGACCCACCCCGCCGGCCGAGCCAGGGGGATTGCCCCGCTCTGCTCTGCGCTGGTGCGGCCTCACCTTGAGTCCTGTGCGCGGTTCTGTCCGCCACAATGTAAGGAGGGTGCTAAGCCATTAGAGAGCGTCCGGAGGAGGACAAGGGACGTGGTGAAGGGCCTTGGGGAGCACTTGGTGTGTTCAGCCTGGGGAAAAGGAGACTGAGGAGAGATCTCATTGCAGTTGGAACTTCCTCTGAGGGGCAGGCACTGATCTCTGCGACCAGTGACAGGACCTTGTGGGTCCCTTCCAACTCAAGAGGATTCTGTGAACCCGCCGGGGACTTTGTGACTCATCAGGGCCACCCCGAGGGGTCTGGGCTCCCCACGTGGAGGAGGGGGACTGGCAAAGGTGGCACCGGGAGCCTCCCCTTGCCCCCCGTGTGCCCCTGCCGTGCTGCCCTCATGAGCTCCTTTCTGCTTTCCTCTGCAGGAGGTGGGTTCCAGGCAGGAAAATCACTGTTTCAAGGAGTTTTGTGCCTTCAAACCAATAACCTGACATAGGTCTGGCTCTTCTGAGGTGTGTTAATAGTCACAAAGGCTTGGGTTGGAAGGGACCTTATGGATTATCCAGTTCCATTCAGTGTTATGGTGCTTCAGAGCTATATCATAAAGCCCATGACACTGAAATTATCAGACTGCAGTCTTGGGCATCAGAGTCACAAAAACGAAATTAAAAAAACTCTGACTTGTTCCTCCACTGCAATTTTTGGCATAGAATTTGCCTGTCAGAGCTGGTCACCTTGTTTGAAACTGTAGCAGACAAGAACCACTCGTCCCTTGCTGCCTGCAGTGCCTTGTGAGCTGCTTATTTACTGGTTATTCTTAATTTGTAACTCCTAAAAGTACAGGAGGCAAGATAAGGGATTGGAATATCCCAGTGGAATGGTTTGGGTTGGAAGGGACCTTAAAGGTCCTGTAGTTCCAACACAGGCCTGTTTAAATACGTAATATTTAAATAAATAAATAAATAAATTTGCTCTGAAAGTGTTTTTATTTGCCACCTGGGTCTTAATCACTGTCTGATGCCTTATGAGAGATGTGGTCAGGTGTGACTTCCTGGGCTGTAGGTGAGTGCCAGGCTCCAAGTTATTCCATGGAATATCATCACCTCCCCTCCTGAGCAGGCTCAGCTGTCCCAGAGCTTGTTCTCAGTCCTGGGTTGCTTAAGTTGTGATCGCTGGGGCTGTAATCAGATTGGGGATTAATCAGAGAAGGAAATTGCTTTATTCTTCTCCTCCAAAATGCTCAGAGGGAAGGGTGAGAGGGTGGAACAAACAGCAGCTCCACTCAGCTGCCTTGGCCCTGTGGAGGAAGTTCTGGTTCAAAGCTGTGCTGAGAGGCAGCTCTGAATGGGAAGTTGTGAGTTCAGCTGCTTTTGTAGACTGAGATTTTAAGAAAAAACACTTAGGGAGGCTGCAGGACTTTCAGGTGTGTTAGTATGAGTAGGGGGTGACCTTGCAAAGTGTTATTTGTTGTAATTAATTAGTATTTGGGACTGTTTTGGATAAAAGTGCTGATCTGTGTCCTTCTGAGACGTCAGAGGTGTTAAATCAAACCCCACATTGTTTCTGTAGGCAAAGAGTTTTTACTTGTGTTGAGTTTTGGTGTTTTACAGGACCTTTTTTACTAATTCTGAGATTATTTGCTCCAGCAGCAAGTGTGTTTGTGGCAACAAAGAATAAATTAGCAAGTAAAATTCTCACAGGAAGTAGTGAGGTGGAACTTCTGAGGAGTCATTATCCCTCTTTCTGCTCCTGAAGTGATCCCTGTGGGAATTCTGCTGCTTCAGGAGTGCTGCACCTGTCGGGGTCTCACAGAGCTCCCTCTGTTCGTGGTGCACAGACAGACCTGGTGGTTTGTGTTGTCACCTGGCTGAGCTGGGAATGGCTCTGCATTCCATGGGTCATGGACTGTGCTGTGCCCCAAACACTCCACTCTGTAACTTTGGAGCTTTGTGGAGGTGTGGGCTGCGGTGGAGTCAGGAGGTGCAAATTAATAACATGGAAGAGGAGCCTGAGGGGAGACTCATGAGGGTTCCTCCTGAGGGGCAACTCTGCTCTCTGGGACCAGGAGCAGGACCTGAGGGAGTGGCTGGAGCTCTCAGGGAAGGTTTAGGTTGGATCTCAGGGAAAGGTTCTCCCCCAGAGGGTGGTGGGCACTGCCCAGGCTCCCCAGGGCAGTGGGCACAGCCCCGAGGCTGCCAGAGCTCCAGGAGGGTTTGGACAACACTCTCATGGACAAGGTGGGATTGTTGGGGTGTCTGTGCAAGGCCAGGAGCTGGGCTCAGTCCTTGTTGGTCCCTTCCCACTCTGAATTTTCTATGAATTTCCTATTATTCTGTGAATTTAATAACTGCCAGCCCATAAGGTGTTTGGATCACAAGTTTTTCAGGATGCAGACCTGGGGAAGGGGCTGGAGATGAGGCTGAGCTTGGGGATCGAGCGCTCACACAGCCATCCTGCCACACAGCTGGCCTGTATGGCATCCCATCTGCATCCTTGGGAACTCTGGATTTAATGGGATCAGGAGACTCTGGCCCTGCTCTGTGTTCAAACCAATCCATGGAGGTGCCCAAGGCCTGGGATTCCTGGCTTTTGGCATTCCACAGTGTGTGTACAGACTGGAGCTGATGGAGCTGGCCCTGGGCAGCCCAACTTTTCTGTCTCAGTCCATGTAGGGTGACCACAAATAGTTATTAGTGGAATGGGAAGGTTTCAGCGACCTCCCTCCCTGCACAGCTTGGTGTTCTCTCAGAATGCAGCTGGAACTGTCAGACTGATCTAAAATAGATTGATTGTGTGTACAGAGCTATCAAACTTAGTTAAAAACACCCAAACCCAATCCATAAACTCAAATGTGGTTGGTCAAGAAAGTGTGGCTTTCAAAACTTCAGTGTGAATGTCACATTAGGTCAGCATTTTTTGTTTGCTGTTAGGAAATAAAGAGTTATTTCCTTATAGAACTTAGTTTTCCTGAAAATAACAGCACCAAGGGCACACAGATTTGTGTGTGTTCTGTCTGTGCAGGGGGAACATGGTGAAGGGACAGCTGTGGAAGCCACCAGGAGATCCAGGTGTGGTGGGGACAGCAGGGTGAAGTTTGGCTGTGCCATAACATGACCTGTTGCTGAGCACTGGCTGGTGTTGAGCAAGGCCCTGAGCCTGTGCCAGGAGCCAGAACTGCCAGAGAGAGCTGGGGGCACTTTTCCAATCCTTGAGGGAAACTTCGTCATCCTGAACATGCAAGTAGAAAACAGGCTGGTCTGGAGAGAGGGCAGGCCAGGGGTGACATGTCCTGTGTGTGCCACTCTGAGGGGCCTGGGGAGGAGTGACATGTCCTGTGTGTGCCACTCTGAGGGGCGGGGGAAGGGTGACATGTCCTGTGTGTGCCACTCTGAGGGCCTGGGGAAGGGTGACATGTCCTGTGTGTGCCACTCTCAGAGGGACTGGGGAGGGTGACATGTCCTGTGTGTGCCACTCTCAGGGGTGACGTGTCCTGTGTGTGCCACTCTCAGAGGGGCTGGGCAGGGGTGACATGTCCTGTGTGTGCCACTGAGGGACCTGGGGAGGGTGACATGTCCTCGTCCATTACGATAACGCAGGAGCAGATGCAGCCACTGCCTGCTGTGACACTGAGGGCTGTATTTGCTTTGCATGTCACCAGCTCGGTTGTTTTCTGGCTGCTCAAGGAGACGCTTTGATCAGCTCTTAACAGTTGGTCTGTTTTTTTTGAAAGACAAGACTCGTGTCACGTCTCAGCTTCTGACTTGGCAACAAAATTTCCCTTGATGGAACAAGACTTGAAGGTGCTGCGTAGTATTGAATTTAGTTGCTTTGGCTGGTGCAGAAGGGTCGTGACATGTTGTCATATCACAGAGAAGTGAATCAGAGTGCAGAGGGCTGGCTGGTTTTGTCAGTGCTCTGCAGGACCTTCAGGTCTCAAGGCTTTCACTCCCCAGTGCACCTGCAGCTCTGACTGGGAGTGACTGGTTTGTCACCACCTGTTACCTGCTCCTGAAAAAAGCAGATGAGAGGAAGTTTAATTTCTTTTGTTAGGAGAAATTCTTAATCCTACCCTGTTCCTAAGGGAGTTGTTCAAACACTCCTTGAGCTCTGTCAGCCTTGGGACCATGATCAGTGCAGTGGGGAACCTGTTCAGTGCCTGACCACCCTCTGAAGGAGGATCCTTTTCCCAATATCCACCCTAAGCCTCCCCAGACACAGTTCCAGCTGTTCCCTTGGGTCCTGTCCCTGCTCACAGAGAGCGAAGCTGCCCCTCTGCCTTCCCTTGTGAGGAAGCTGCAAACCCCCATGAGAGGGTTTTTTTGAGCTGGTGCTTCTACTGACAAGGGCTGAGCATTGAGGTGGCTGTGACCAACCTTTAATTACAGAGTAAATGACTTGGATGGAAGTTTTGTCACACCCAGAAGTTGATAGAGACGTGCAGAGCCGGCAGCCTGGCAGGAGCTGCTCTGAGCACTTACCCAGGCACCTGGGCATGCCCTGACATGAAACCCTGCAGATTTGGGTGCTCTTTGCAGAAGATGAGTCGTTTCAGTTTTAGGCAGTTTAGTTTGGGGTTTAGCCATGACTTTCTCATCTACTTGGCGATATCTGGAAACTGGATTGTCCAATGGTTTCACAACGAGTAGCTGGATTAGTGCTGCTCTGTTATTTAGGACCTGCCACACAGGTTTGTCTTCTGTCTCAGGCCGAGCTTGGCAGTTGTGCTTTTGCTTTCACTCCAGCAGCAGGTGCTGTGAGGCAGCAGTGCCTGACGGGTTTGTGGGTGAATGAGGGAGCTCAGAGCAGGAATGGAGGGAGGGTTTGGTTCAACTGGCATGTTCAGTGTGGCACTGGCTTCATACAGTATGTTGGAGGCCTCAGTACCCCCAGACCTCCCCAGAACAGCCAACTTGGGCCTTAAATACAACCTAATGTGTCCCCTAAACCTGCTGTGCTTTGTTTGCAGGAAGCTGTTTGTGGGTGGCCTGGACTGGAGCACGACACAAGGTGAGCAACGTGCTGCAGGTCCTGGGTCCTTGTGAGCATCCAGTGTGCTCTGGGGGGAAGATTGGGCTGAGATTCTCCCGCTCCTCTCTGCTAATGAATAAAACTTTCTGTAGAGAGAGCTCAGGTATTGCTGGGTTTATATTTTCTATCAGTGTTTGGTGCTGGAGTTTTACCAGCTCAACAGACAGCCATTTTTATAATTATTTTCCTGTAGTACTATTTCTATGAGTAGGAATAAACTGTTACACAGCTCTGGTTTACAGGAAGTAAAATGTGATAATTTTCAAAAGATGAGTTTAAGTTGTTTTTCTGTTTGCTTATCTGCTGGCTCATAATTGCCAGCACAGCCTGGTGATGTCAGTGTCTGAGTCTGTTTAATATTTGCTTCTTTTGCTTTAACAGAAACTCTTCGTAGCTACTTCTCCCAGTATGGAGAAGTTGTAGACTGTGTAATAATGAAAGACAAAACAACAAATCAATCTCGAGGATTTGGATTTGTCAAATTTAAAGATCCCAACTGTGTGGGAACAGTGCTGGCCAGCAGACCTCATACGTTAGATGGCCGAAACGTAAGTTGCTTTTCTGTTCTGTTTTGGGGTTTTTTTCCTACTCCAGATTCAAAGATTTGCTTTAAATTCTTGCTCATTTGCAGACTGGGGAGTGTCAGAGTTACCTGGTTGTTGGTTTAAGTGATTTATTTAAGGCAGTTCTAACTCAGTGGTTTGTGTGGCATTGGTGATGGGTTTGTGCTGAGGGGCTGGGTGTCAGCAGGGCTGGGTTCAGCTGCCACAATCACTGATTTTTAGAGCAAAATTCTTCATGCTGAGCTCTGACCAAACTGGAACCTCTTCCAGATTGATCCAAAGCCATGTACACCTCGGGGGATGCAGCCAGAACGGACACGACCGAAGGAAGGATGGGTAAGGAAAGATCCTTGTGTGTCCTGCCTGTTGTCCAAGTTCTGGGTTAGCCTCTACCGTTTGAATTGAATTCCCTTGGATTATATCCATGTTTTAAAGGCAGCAGTCAGTATGTAGGCCTTGAGTGTGGATTTACTTCTGAAAAATCTTCCCCTTAGATTTCCATGGGCAGACTCCAAGTGCAGTGCAGTGTTCATGATCACGTCTGTCAGGTTGGGTGTGGTGTCTCTTGAGCTGTTAGTGATGCTTTTAGTGAGTTCCTCAGACTGCAGGGCAGTGTCTGGAGGGGCACTCGCAAGGCTGATGCTCTTCCAGCCCGCTCCACACCCTGCAGCTTCCTCAGATTCCAGTGTAGAATGAGGAAATGGCTGCAGAGCACAGGCCCTGGATTTCTGGTGCTCTGAAGAGCAGGGACACTGAACCTCAGAGCTCAGAACGTGCTTCTCTTTCATGCCAGGGAGACTTCAAGGCTGGAGATCTCCCTTCAACCTGCCAGAGCCCTTTGTTCATGGTTCACAGAATCATAGAATGGATGGGGTTAGAAAAGACCTCTGAGATCATCAAGTCCAACCCTTGGTCCAACTCCAGTCCCTTTACCAGATCATGGCAGTTCAGTGTGAAATGACAGAAGCAGCCAAGTTATTGTCCTTCTGACTGAATTTTTTCCTCCTTAATTTAGCAGAAAGGATCCAGGAGCGATAACAATAAATCCAATAAAATTTTTGTTGGTGGGATTCCTCATAACTGTGGCGAGACAGAGCTCAGGGAATACTTCAAGAAGTTCGGAGTGGTGAGTTACTGGGCACGGTGGCTGCTTGGGAAGAAGGTGCTTCCCCTCCCTCCTGCTTCCCCTCCCTGCTGCCTCCTCAAGCTGTCAGATTTGAGGGGAATTTGGACAAACTGCTGCAGGGGCATATGAAGGATTTTGTGGTAAACTGTACTGAACTTTGATCATCTGGAAATGTCTCTTGGCAGAACTTACTGCTCACTGTGCTGCTTCTGTCTCCTTGTTTAAGTATATTTGGTGCATTATTGTGTCCCTTCTTCCAAAAACTCCCAAGCTGAGGTGGCTTGAGAATGATATTTCTCCTCTCCATTGATACCTTGCAGCTGAGCAGTGCAAAGTTTCTGTTGATGTATTTTTTTGGGAACAGCAAGTACCTCAGTGGGCTGAATCATAAGATCCTGGTCTCTGACTGTGTGCACACACAGGTTAAATTTGGGTCTCCTGCCATTGTTTTGGGAGCAGTAACTGCCTCAAGTCATCACCTGGAATCAGCTGAGTTCTGGTGTCCCTGAAACCTCCATTCTGAGCCAAACTGCTGCTCATGTTTTGCTGCTTTTAATTCAGTTTGTCACCTCAGACTGAAATTACTATTTCTTCTGATTTTTTTTCTATTTAGTTTTAATTCCCCTTTGTTCTAGGTCTCACTGCCCCTTTAAGACAATAAACCATTGAATTAAATAATTCAGCTGTGAATAAGTTTGAGGAAATTAAAGATTGCCTGAGATAAATTCAGGACTGTGCAGTGAACATGAAGTTGCCACCTTTGACTGGCATTTAGTGTGGGGTTTTTATACTTCAGTCACCTTTCTCTAGGATTTCTTAGTGGCAGCAAAGGATTTGTAGAGGAACAATTTTATCAACAATTAAATCAATCATTTATCAACCATATTTAAAACTCCATTAAGATAATTTATTAAAACACAGCAAGCAATGGCTGACAACTGTTTCTTTAGGAAGCAGTAGCACTTTACTCATAGTATAGAAATCAGTCCACATGGAGTTGTCTCACAGATGTTCTGTGGCCACAAACAATGATTTCAGCCTTGGTAATTGCTGGGTAATGAAGGCCAGTGTGAAGAGGATCCAAATGGATCAGTGGGGGGAAAAGTCTGGCACTGTCCTGTGCATTATCCCCACCTGGGGCCCAATCCCAGCTGGGGCATCCAGTAGGGAATAGTCAAGGGAGTGTGTGTGGTGCAGTAACTCAAAAATGCTTTCTATCTGTAAATAAAAGGTAAAATTGTGTCAGATATTTTAAGTTAACTCAGGGGATTCTGGTAAAAGTACTTTAGGATTTGAAGATATGACTTCATGAGATCACATCCATTTTGTGACCACTTTTCTGCACCTGAGGAATTTCAGAGCAGTTCCTTCCAGCTGTTTTAATGTTGCTTTTGACACAAATGTTCCTCCTCTGATTTTGTTTAAATTGTAGCTCACAGTGGTGTTTATTCTGAGAAAAATAATGTGAAGCCCTTGAGCAGCTTGCAATTTCCATTTTTCCTTTTTTTTTTAAGTTAAAACCACACTGCTACTGCTCATCCAGAACATGGAGGGGGTTTAAAGCTGTTTAAGGCATCAGTTTGGTGCTTTGGGCCACAGTGATGCTGCAGGAATTCTTTCAGAGCACGTTTCTAAATGTGTTTGGAGCTCAAGCTGATTTTCATGGCTAAAAATGGGAAAAGTCATCTTTTAAGAAGCTGCACTGATGATCTCCTGGAAAACAAACCTTTGGGGTGTTTTATGGGCCGTGGTGTGGGTACAAACAGTGTAATGACCTTAATGTTGGGATTAAACTGTTAAGTGTGATGAGACAATACAGCAGATTTTTGGGATGGATGAGCTCAGGCTTTCTAAACTCCCAGGAAGAGCAATATTCCTGTTTTTAGTGCTGTGCCTGGAATTGGTGGCTGCAGTTGGATTGTGCTTTGTGGGTACAGAGCAGGAACCAGCCTGTGGTGACTGTTCCAACCCTCCCCTGGCAGCACAGAGAGTAGAATTTCCCTTCTCTCTTCCAGGTCACTGAAGTTGTAATGATCTATGACGCAGAGAAACAGAGGCCCCGAGGTAAAGGCTGATCTAGTTTGTCCTTGAAATTTCTTCATACTCTCCTCTAGTCAGATGGCAAACTATTTCACACCATCAGAAAAGGTAGATTTTTTTTTTCCTTATGTTGCCTCAGGAAAAAGAATAATTCACTGGGCAAACATCACTTCAAGTCTAGACTCTTCATCTCTGGCTTCACGTGGGTCTGTGCATTTCAGCTCAGATGTTTCATGCTCATTTATGGTTGTTTTTTTTTTTTTTTGAGATGAAATGAAATTTGATTCTGAAGCCACTCCTGTGGCTTAATGTACTTCAGGAAGGAAAAAATAAGCAGATTTTCCTTCTGTTGCACATGGAAGGCATGTTGGGTGTGTGAGTGCATGGGGGGTGCTCCAGTCAGAGCAGGAGACAGGACGGAATCCATCCATCACCTGCTTTTTGTTTTGGTTAAATGGCTTCACCTCAAATTCAAGCAAAACACTTCTTAAACCACACAAAGTAATTTGGAAACATGTATTTTTTTTTTAATTGGGACCTACAATCCCTATATGCCAAACTGCTTTTTAAGAGGGAAAAAACCCTCAAACCTGGAAGATTCTCTAGATATTGAATCGAGTTGGGAACCTTTGGTCAAAATATGAAGCAAGTTCCATGTCACCCATGTTCCATTACATCCACCATCAGTTTGCCAAGGAAGAGGCAATACTTTAGCTTTGCTCCCACCCTGCAGCATGTTTGACATGCTAGAGAATAGTTTGCCATCTGAACTTTCATTTCTCTTCTGCCTCATTATTAAGAAGTATATCCTTCACTTCATATTTATTAAGCTGTTAAGTCTTAGTTTTATTTTTAATTTAGACATACATCCTTAGTGACATATTTAAGTGTTTCATAGTAAAGTATGGTAATGTTAAGTAAGTTCTTTTTGTTTCTTTTCTCTCTGTGAACTGTTTGACTGTGATTAACGATATCTCTTTAGATTTCTTCTCTCTAGGTGATAATTTATCACAGAGGTACAGGCCAGTTCCACAGTCAGAGGAGGGACGGGCTTTGTCTTTTATTGGAGTGTAAACGAAGTTTCAATATATTTGTTTTTTTCTTTTCTTGCTTTAGGTGTCCTAATCTTCTTTCAACAGATACCTTTGAATTAAGCAGCACATAAGCCCATCTATTTCAATGCTCTAGAGCAGCTGGGTTTGGGTAGAGGAGACAAAGACATGGGGGCATCCCAGTGTGATTTGGGGCTGGAGTTCTGAAACATTTCAGTCATTATTGTGTCATCTCTACCCTTGCAATATTTAATCCCAGCCTTGCAGCCTCTGAGCAAAAGATACTAAAACATCATGCCTAGTCTGGATTAATCCTGCCTCTGCTTAAAGCTCTACTAAAAAAAACACAGGGAAAGCAGGGCTTAGGGTAGAGCACAAGTGCCAGGTGGGTGGTGAAGGTGGGAGAACAGGTCTGTCTCCATCCACATGTTCTGCAGAAAACTTTCTCCCTTAATCCATCTGACTTTTTAAGCACTTCTTGAATCCTCTTGCTCTGCCTTTCACTTTTGTGCTTTCACATTGTCTTTTTAGAGTTGTAACTAACCCTCATCTCCCCGGATGGCCTTGTCAGTCCCTGGGGGGTTCTAGGAAAAATTCCTTGGAGTTTGTATTGGGTTTTCCTGGTAGTGCATCCCAGAGCACATTTTCTCTTGCTTTCCCTTTCTGCTCTGTGTTCTCTGGCTACTCTGTTCCCTTGTCCTTTTAAAGTGATGCCTAAATGACTGTTTTTATAAAATTCCAGAGGCCAATTCAGTTCCAGCTCTCCTCGTCCCCTCCTGAACTTTGCCTTCTCCCACAGACTTTACCACCCTTCCTTTAGGAGTGCACATCATTTTACTGGTTTGCCTTTAGGAGGGGGGGAAATGATCCCTGTTCCCAATCCCTGTGGCATTCACCTGCCTTCAGCTCCTCAGGACAGCCCTGGGATCCAGAGTCTCAGGTGATGCCCTTGAGGAGCTGATGGTGTCAAACATGCACGTCCTCTCTGCTTCCCCTCAGTCCTGCCTGTTCCTGCCAGATCCCCTGCCAGCTCTGCTCCATCCCAGCCCTTCCCAGAGCCCCAGGCACAGCCAGCTGTGTTACATCCCCAAAGAACAAAGTGGCTTTGGACCAGTCTCTGCTTCCCCTGGTTCCTGTTCGTGGCCAAACCAGCAGCTGGAAGGGACGGACAGGTTCTCACTGTGTTCCTTCTCCTCTTCCCTTGGCTGCAAACCAGCCCCACTGCTCTGGTCTGGTCCTCTTGGAGTCCTGCTCAGTGCAATGTGTTTCTCCAGTCCTTAATCATGCCCTGTCCTTCAAAAACTAAAGCTGTGAATTGGGGGGTTTCATCACTTCTCTGTTTAAAACTTCACCTTGGGATTTCACTGTTTTACTCTGAATTCTTCACTGTTCCTGATCTTGTGGCATTTGACCCTTTTGAAACCCCTTTTTTTGTTTCATTACTGGCTTCCTCAATGACCTCTTCCTCTCCCTCTTCCTTTTCCTCCCTCTCCAGCCCCATCCCACAATCTATTCCTGTCCTTCAGTCCTGGAATCAAGTTGAACAACCACCATCAGATATAGATGGAATCCATTATTTTTCTTTCCCATCTCTTTTTAGATGAATGCTGGAATACTAACCATGTGATTTAAATACCAATACTTTTCCTCTGGCTCCAATACTCGTATTTCTGGTTAACTCAGACAAATATATTGTGATGAAATGCTGCTCTCAGCTTGGAGGCTGCTTTCATCACAGCCCCACTAAACTTCGTTTATACTGCCAGTCTCTTGTGTGTGGGAAATGCCAAGTTTTTTCCTTTTTATTTTCAGTTTATTTTAGTGATGTCTTTTGCTCTTGTTGCTGACAGCAGAATTTGACCTGCTGGAATCTATTTTGGCCTGTATCTTTGTGTATTTTTTTATATATATATATATATATAAACTTCCTCTACACTAGGCCTCTTTGGGCTTACCCAACGCCGTTGGGTAAGCGTGGAGAGACATTCCTGTGCTAGACCCTGTATTCTGTAACGCTTTAGAGCAAGATTTGGCTGCTGTCAGCACTAGCTGCAAAGCAAAACGCAAACCAAGGGGGAGATCTTGGGTTTCAGAAAAGCAGAACCGCATCCATGTTCCATTCGCTTCCGATGACGCTTCCGACGCCGCCACTCGGGTCTCCTTTCTAATTTTTATTGCTCCTCCCCTGAGCTAATCCAAAGAATGGCACAGTTCCTGTTCTGCATGTTGTCCCTCCCTGCCCTGGGCCGGGCTGTCCCCCAGCAGCCGGTGGGTGATGGCATGAGCAGCCTGTGGGATTAACCACGATTTTGCCACTCTCTCGGCTGCACCAGCAGCTACAACCTACCTGCAGTGGTTCTCAGAGGGACCTCCAAAGAGAGATCAGCCCTGGGGCTCTGCCTCCTTTTCAGTCTCCTCCAGGCATCAAAGGCTGCTGGATCCAGCTGAGCTGCCCCCAGCAAGGGCTGTGGTCAAGGGAAAGGGAATGAGCCACCCGTGGGGAGCTGGAGCAGTTAGGGGTATTAAGGACTGAGAAGTGTTGTGTAGATTTTCAAAAGAAAACCAGCAGGAAATACAAGAAATAAAGTAGATGAAGGATGTGGCAGCAATACCATGTCCTGTATAAGCAACACCCCACAGGGGTTGCTGTGTTGGGAAGGAGCAGCACCCGTTCTGTGCTTTTAACAAGATGTGGAAAACTTGAGAACCTCTGATGTAGGTTGTTAGTTTCTGAAGCTTCTCATTCATCCATGGAGTGGTAAAATTTTTTTCATGCTTTAACAGCTACATTTCAAAACCAACTTTCTTATTTTCCACGGAAAATATTCCCTAACTGGCAGCTGGGCTTAAGGGATGGGAGGAAGTTGCTTTGCAGCTTTGGGGAGCAGGGGTAAGCTAGGTTTTCCTTGGGAAACTAGGCTGATCTGAGAGGAGCAGCAAAGTTGCTTGACTTTTAACCTGCTGTCCCACAAGTATTTTGGTTTTAGCCCTTTTTTCCATTTCCTGGTAGGTGGATGAGGAATAAAATCAAATTAAAAGCCTGTTAACGAGCTCAGTTTGAAGCTGCATGTGCGAACCACGACGAGGCACTAATTGCCTCACCACAGGAAGTATCCATTGCAATTTTGGCAGAGTTTCTGGCAATTGAACACGTGTCATTATCTGAAACCCCTGCTTGAACCCTTGGTCTGCCCCTAATACTGTTCATCATCCTGTTTTGTGTCACAACACCCTGCTACCTTGATTCACTCTTCGTCGTTGGCTAGGTTTTGGATTTATTACTTTCGAGGACGAACAATCAGTGGACCAGGCTGTCAACATGCATTTTCACGACATCATGGGCAAAAAAGTGTGTAGTTGTAGTTTTATTTTACCTTAAGAAAGAACCAAGTCTTGGGCAACGAGCGATTTCACTGGGGAGTAAAACTTAATCCTTGATCCAGGTGGGAGAGCACGGAAGTCCAAATTCAAGGCTTTATCCATGAAGGTGGGGAAAGTCTGAGTTTGCAGAACAGGTGAGAAGGAAGGGCAGTTGTGGGGGAGGGCTGGGGTTCAGCCTGAGGGTTCAGGCTGTGGGCTCTTCTGGTTGGGGTGAGGCCTTGTGTGTACAGACCTGGGGTTGCTCTGGCAGAGCAGAGCTCATACTGGGATGGACTGGTGCTCACTGCCTTCAGCTTGAGCACTGCTGTGGTGCAAGGAGAGAAATCAGTGATTTCCAGCTGTCTGAAAACCAGAATCCCAGTGAAATCCGAGTTGTTCAGGGCTTGGTTTGAGATACCACTCCTTCAGATGTGACTTGATACTCAAATTTTGAGGTGGTGTGAGACAATCTGCTTTGTGTTATCTTAAACTTGAAAAGAAAAAAGGGAAAAAAACATCCTGAAGGATTGGTTTTTTAAAAAATTGGGTCACTTACTGTGAAACTTTGATACCAACCCACATACTCTATATAGTATTTAACCACAATGCAGTTAAGTGACCTCTGGTTGTTTCATCTTCATACTGTGTTGTCAGCAAACGAGTGTTGGATAGGGAGGAATTTTTTAGGCTCCTTTGATGTTACTCAGCAAGAAACATGTTTCTACCTGTGGAAAAAAAGCCCCTAAAAGCAAAGTAAATTGTTGCAGGACACCCAAGTTTTATAGAGAGAAAAGAATAACTTACAGAAAAATGAACCACAGGAAATTCCTGTAAATTGAAGTCCTTGCAGGTTTAAGGTATATTCAGTTTTTAAAGTAAATGTTAAAACTGCTAAACTTAGAGTGAGGCAATTCAAGAAGATTCTTACATTCCTTAAATTATTGCATTGTATGATTTTTTTATTGTCTTTAAAGTCTTTTATGTCCTGCTATTTCATAAGCATTTCCTCACCTAGTAGGGGAAATACTGTGCATATCAGTGGAGTTTTGGTTAATGATGTAGTAAATAAGGGCTCTAATTCCTATGAACTTGTTTTGGGGATGAGGGGTGGGTGATTTCCTGACAGTGGAAACAAAGGAATGTGTTTGTGTGATCCAGAACATCCAGGCATGTTCTTGGTTCCTGGTGTTTCCCTCCTGTGGGCAGCCACAGTCAGTTACATTGGTATGTGTATGAATTGCCTAAATCCCACAATATTCCCTCATCTGTCCTTGGAATTGCCTTCATTGAGCCATGGAGGTGAGAGCTGGTATCACAAAGCAGCAGATACAATGGGAACAAAGATCCCTGAGGTTCTGGGAGAGGCTGGAGAGCCCAGTGAGAGTCACCTCGTGCTGTTGGGTTTGGATCATGTTCTCAGTGCTCCCCAAACAAACCCAATTCCAAACTCAAATAATCTATTTTTTTCCTTTTATTCCCCTTCCAATGACACAAAAAGCAGAATTCAGGGATTTTTCAGCTCGGAGCAATGGAGCTGCCTCAGTTTTGAGGGTAACTTGGGATTTAGGCAGGTGTGGAATAATTTGAACCTCCCTATTGCACAGGGAATTTTCAGTCCTCAGTTTGGCAGTCCCCTGCTTCCAAATGTGCACTGAAAAATTAATGGGATTCTTCCACAAGGATTAATGAGCTCCAGGTCCCCTGCTCTCCTCCACTGCCTCATCATGCCTGCTTTAAAAATGGTATCTCTGTCTTTTTGGTAATTAAAAAGGTATTGCTGAAATGAATCCATATGTTGCTGAAAAGGGGGGAAAAAAAATTAAAATTGCAAGAAGGCCTCTGCTTTTGTAAGCAATAACCGAATTCCCTCAAGGCAAATGTGTTAAGACTCATTAATTTGAGTCCTTTGGAAAATTCCCTTGGTTCCTCTCTGGAAGGGCCTTGAGCTGACAGAGATTTGGTTACTGTCATGTCTGGTGTCCTTGGGGCATCGGCGGGAGGGGCACGGGGGGCTTTGTCCTTGCCTTGTGCCTGTTTCCTGTTTGTTCTCCGACATGAATGGCTTTTAAGACATGGCAGGAAGAATTCTGAATACTTTATTTTCCATACTACTCAGGCCCATTGATGATTGAGATTTATTTTCTTTGTACTCTGGCACCCATTAAAATTAATCATGAAATTAAAAAAAAGCCTCGAATTCAGCGAGTGCTGAGAGGGTTTCATTAAATCAGAGCTGGATTTTTTTTTTTTGAGAGGTTTATGGTGAATGTGCAGCTTATTTTAAGTAGGTCAAATGCACTTATTCCATGGCTGGGAACACTAGGATGTTTTATCTTGGAATAAAATAAGTTAAGCACTGTGGCTTACTAATTTTTAAAACAGGAGGGGGTTTGTCACTGACTTAACACAGTATGAAGATTTGCTTCTTATTGACTCAACTGTCCATTTTTATTACTTGCATGTTTGTTTACTTTTTTGTTAGATGTAATGTAAGATTCTCTTATCACATCCATTCCCTCTGACATTGTTTGAGTTAATTGAGATTCTTTAAGCGTTAGCCTGGGGAAGGTAAGTCTTTATCTTCCATTAGACATTTAAATAAAATATTAAGTTAAAAAAAAAAGAAAACAACATAAAAAAAATCAATCAAAAATGTGTGTTTCTCAGGTATGAGCTGAAATTGCCGTTAGCTGGGGTGGGTTAAACTGTCACTTCCAAATGAACCCCAAACGTGTTTGGTTAAAGCATTAGTACCCTTTTTCAGAGCAGCCTCTTCACTCAAAATTCTGTTTTTTTTAACCAAAAACGTTGTCTTTGTAACTCCTGCCTTGACCATTAAATCGGCCTGTCATTAATGTACAAGATTCTGCTGTTGTAAGTGCAGAGCTGCTGTAAGAGGGTACTGCTGTTTTAAGGTTAAAGCCAACAATACTGGAGTGATTTGTAGGATGTTTTTCTGGGAATCCCTCAACAGTAGGACTTGTAATGTCTTACCATCACCTACAACACTGTACCTGAGAAACATTGTAAAATTACTGGCCTTAAGTTTAATAATTAAGTACTTAGACATAAGTCATAAGATGCTAAGTGTAGACTTAAGTGTACCTGCGGGTGTGTGTGAGGGGTCGGGGGGTGCAGGAGCCCCCCAGTCCCCCCTGAGCGTTCCTCTGTTTGTTTAGGTGGAGGTGAAACGCGCCGAACCTCGGGATAGCAAGAGCCAAACTCCGGGGCCGCCAGGCGCCAGCCAGTGGGGGAGCAGGATCATGCCAAGCGCTGCCAACGGCTGGGCAGGGCAGCCCCCTCCGACCTGGCAGCAGGGATACAGCCCACAAGGTAATGGGATACCTCTCCAGCCTTCCCTGTCACTTGTCTGGCCCCTGCAGCCCACTGCAGGCTGGATTTCTGGCAGTGATGGTATTCCAAATTTCCCTGCTGGATTACTGATAGCAGGACTGCCATTCATGGAATTGATTGAGTTGGAAATGACCTCTGAGATCATGAAGTCCAACCCTTGATCCAACCCCACTGTGATCACCAGCCCAGGGCACTCTGTGCTCTGGGCTGGTGATCACAGTGGGGTTGGATCAAGACATGGTGGATTCTCACTCAGTGCCACATCCATTGGGTTGGAAAAGCCCTCTGAGATCATCAAGTCCAACCCTCGGTCCAACTCCACTCCCTTTACCAGATCATGGCACTCAGTGCCACGGCCAAGCTCAGCTGAAAAACCTCCAGGGATGGGGAATCCACCCCCTCTCTGGGCAGCCCATTCCAATCCCTCAGCACTCTCTCTGCAAAGAATTTTTTTGTGATCTCCAACTTCAATTTCCCCTGGCAGAGCTTGAGCCCCCCGTGCCCCCTTGTCCTATTGCTGAGTGCCTGGGAGAAGAGACCAACCCCCACCTGGCTAGAACTTCCCTTCAGGCAGTTCCAGACAGTGCTGAGGTCACCTCTGAGCCTCCTCTTCTCCAGGCTCCTCCTCCCCATCCTGGTCCTTCCTGAGGCTGCTGAGCTTGTTCCTTACCTGTTTTTCCAAAGAATCTCTTTCATTAGGGCACAGGGCAGTGGGTTGTACCGGGTCTGGCTGGTGTCCCAGGTGTCCTTCACCTGTTCCATTGGGATCTGCCTCCCCCTGCCTTGGGGGAACTTGGAGAAGGTGTTGAGAAAGCTCCAGGTGTGACTCCAGCTGTGAGAGCAGCGAGCCCTGCCTGAGACCCCAAGGACAAATTGGGTTGAAATACAGCTTTTCAAGGATGAGGCAATTTCAAAGGAAGCTCTAAGGAGAATTTGAAAGGGATGAGGGGAAAACAGATGGTCGTGTCTTTGGATTTCATTGCTTAATGTAGCCTGGAAAAGCACCAGGCAGCTCTGGGGCTGGGGGTGCAGGAGCTCTTACTGCAGATCAGGAACCCTCCGGGCTGAGGAGCAGCCGCATAGTTGGGTTTGATGGCTGCAACCCCCACGGGGTTCTGACGGCAGGATAAATATGCTGAGTTCATCCAAAGACAATTTTGATAACTTAGGGGAGAAATGCAGTGGGATAATTGAGTTGGTGTGATTTGCTTGCTCTGAGAGATGAGAAACGTTCACCTGGGGCTGCAGGGAGTGTGACTGCTCTGTCCCTGCTCCCACGGATGGGATCGCAGCGCAGGGATGGCTCGTTTCCCCACGGTGCTGATTAACTTGAAAGCTGCAGCTGAGGGTTGACATTGTGCACAGATGTGCTAATCTGCAGCTGGAGAAAGTCCATTATTTTCCATGCAGTGATTAGTAGGGAAAATGATACCTGATCTCCCGGAAAGATTAATGTCAGGCACAAACGCATTTATCCTTCAATCTTAAAGCTGCAGAACGGGGAAGGCTTTTTTATGGTTCAAGAACTTCAAAAACAACTGGGATAAACCTGGTAGTAAACTAAAAATCCTTTGGGTGTGTAATCTGCTGGGATTCTCCGGGGTATTGGTCTTTATAGTACTACAGATTCTTGCACTTGGTACGTGGCAGCTGATTCGGGTTTGGGGACTGCTGTCTATTCTGAGTGTTACTTGCTGAATGCTTGAGAGTCTTTCCAGATTTGCATATTCAGGAAGAGACCCAGAATATTTCTTGGACCATAAAAATAGATGTGCAAGGGACACTGGGTGGATACCCAGTCTATCCCAGAGCCAGATCCCTTCTCTTGCGTCATCCCCGCTCCAGAGTGCGCAGACCCAGCAATGTCTAAGGCTCCTTTTTTGTTCTGTTGTAGGGATGTGGGTGCCAGCTGGACAGGCAATTGGTAAGTACATTATATGGGACCAATTCTGACAGAAAAAAATCCTCCTGAGCACGGGTGCAGCTTCTTTGGGCATTCACAGTGATTTGTGGGTTTCTGCAGGATTTAACCTACATTTAAAAGCTTGATTGAATTTGTCCTGGAAGAAGGAAGGGGAAGACAGTGGATTCTTTACAGCTCAGTAATGGGAGCTGACACACATCCTGCTGTTCCAGCCACATTAATTTGTTATCAAGGGATTACATGCTAAACTACAATTATTTACAGTGGGGATACTTGGAGGACAAATATTTCCCAAAGAAAGGATTCATAGAAGGCTGAGCCTGCGTTTGAAATCCATCCAACAGCCTTACCCCATCTAGAGGAAGCTGACTCCAGCAGCAGCTCCTTGATACCATTCACCTGCTTCATTTTTGGGTTTCTCTTCGTTTTCCAGGTGGATATGGACCCCCTCCTCCGGGCAGAGGAGCTCCTCCCCCTCCACCACCATTTACCTCATACATAGTCTCCACACCTCCCGGGGGATTCCCGCCTCCACAAGGATTTCCACAGGGCTATGGCACCCCTCCACCATTTAGTAAGTGACCCTCAGGACCTGGAGGACATCCAGCACCAAATTCAGCTTTTCTCTGGACTTGGATTTTCGCTGTGTTTCACCTATCCTTAGTTATTTTATATTCTGAGCTGTAATTAGCTGAATCCTTATTTTTGCCAGTGAGTTGAATTCTTTTTTTCCTTGGATGCAGTAATAATTTATATTCTCTAGTTTAAATCTGTGTTGCTGAACACATTTAGATACATTGTGTACCACTGTTACAGCATCTGAGAGAAAACCTGGAGCTCACTGCTGGTGACCTGGGCCAGACACAGGCAGGGATTTTTGGAGGAGCTTAAGGAATTAAGGTCACAACTGGCATGGGAAGGGTAAATAGGATTTTAGCATCCACCCCCTTCAGGCCACCTTTTCAAAAGTCTGGTCACAAACCTGGTTTAAAGAAGGTGGAAAATAGCACCCAGTTACCTGGAGTTACTCTTTCCTCCCAAGATCTTGGAAACTGTGGCTTTCCTCCTCCTTTCTCCTGTGTGTGAGCACAGGGTTGGGTCCCCAGGTCTGCTTTCTCCCCTTCTCTGTGCTGGTTGCTGCAGTCTCTGCCTTTGGGCTGACATTTTTCCTACCTGTGGAAGGTGAGTTGTCAATGTCTTTGAGCCATGGTGGTTACCATTGTGTGGAGATGAGTTACTGTACACCCAGTTTGGTTTTCATAGACTTAGAAATGTTTTTTTTTAGAAAATTACATCATGCTGTAAAGCCGAGCAGGACATTGGGGTGGTGTTTACCTGTGTCTTTTCACATGTGCTTTGTGCTTTTTTGTGCTCCAGGTTTTGGTTATGGTGCTCCACCTCCTCCACCTGACCAGTTTGCCCCCCCTGGGGTCCCTCCTCCACCTGCCACCCCGGGGGCAGCACCACTCGCTTTTCCTCCACCACCACCACCATCTCAGGCAACTCAGGACATGAGCAAACCCCCAACTGCTCAGCCAGAATTCCCTTATAGTCAGTTTGGTGAGTACCTGGAGCTTTCCTTTCCTCTTGGATAGACAGTCAGTGTTGGACACAGTTTGCCAGCACTGAGGGCACTCCTGCAGGGTGGGAATGCTCCCAGCTGCTCAAGCCATCTTTAAATCATGCAATACTCAAGCCAGAGGGCAGTTTCTTAGTCAGCTCCAAATTGTTGCTTATGTGCTCTGAAATCACCTTCAGAGGCTTGTACACTGCCAGGAGGAATTCCTGTTTTCCACTCTCCCCAGATCTGCAGGTAAAACTTTTTACTCCAAGAGCTTCACAGAGTTTATGGTGAACTTTTTTTGTGTCATAGACTTTAAGATTGGAGAACAGACTTCAGGAGGGAGAGCAGCATCAGAAGGCAGGCAGTGCAGGTGTAAGGATCCAAGCTGGTGCCTTTTCCTCCCTTTTTCCATTCCTTCCCCATCTCTCTGGAGGTGCAGTTCTGTAAAGCTTTATTGTGCTCTGTAGATGACTTTCAGGTAGGTGAGAGAAGACATTCAGGTAACAAGTTTTAAGCCAGACAGACAGTACCACAAAAGATGAAATCTTTTAAAAATTGCAAGACAAGTGCTTGTGCTCCTGAGGAAAATTCCTGCTGCTGTTCCCTATGGAAGCTCACTGGGAATTCTCATTCTCATCTTGCTCTTCTCAGCCTTATTTTCCAGCAGAGCTCTCCCAAGATCTCTCCAAAGAGCTCTGAAGTGTTTTTATTTTTCCTTTAAGGGATTGTAATTGGTCACTTTTACTTCTGAAGGGAATTTTTACAAGCAGCAGCCCTGTGGATTCAGGTTGTTCCCTGCTTGAACATGTTCTCCATGTGGTAGTGATGCCTTGTGTGAAGTGCCTGTAGAAACTGCAATGAGATAAACACTTCACAAAATTCATTTAAATAGATACTATTCAAAGTTCCAGCAGTATAAAGCAGACTCTGAAGGAGGATGAGCCTTTCAGATGTGTTTATAAAGCAGAATTTGTTCCCATGCTGATGAATTTGAAATGTTTTTTTTTCATTTGTTTGTTGCAAACACGGTTGATTTCATGGATAGTTTTGCCCTTGTGACTCAAAAAGTTTTTCTTGTTGTGCCACAAGTTGGCTCTTTGCAGTCTCTTGAAGGGGGTGAGAGGCAAGAATGGGGCTCAGATTTTGGGGTTTTTGTGTGAGGGCAGTACAGCTCTTGATGTTTGTGAGCTGGCTGGGTGAAAACCCACAGTGTGACTGCCCCTGTTCCCTCCCCAGGCTGCTGCCTGGCCTGGCTTCAACCTGGTAATCGATCTGAGCTCAGCTTCTTGAGCCAGACAGTCAAACCATGGAGCTGGCACAGCCCTGGGAAGAGCAGAGGGATCAGGAATCAGGGAAGGCAACATGTCCTGATAGGATATGTAGGTGTGTGGGGTGTCCTTTGTGATAAACAACACGAGCTGTGGTTTGCACCACATAACTCAGCACCTGCAGTGAGAACAACTTGGGGTTTGTTTTTCCACTCAGCTGTAGTTTTGGGTCTCTGCTTATCTGTGTCCAAACAAATGCCAGGAGAAGCATTTGGGGCTCCCAGAGCCTGTCACAGCTGTGTTTTGGTGTTCATTAGTGGCAGCAAGTCCTGAGGGACAGGCAGAGCTTGAAACTGAGCTACTGAAGACGTGCTAAGAGACTTTGTTTGGGATTAAGTGAGTTAAACCTGCTCTAAGCCTGCAAAGAGAGAGGCAGCACTGCAGAAATGCACTTGGTAATTAGGTGCCTTAATACCATCCTTCAGAGCAGGGGATGGCACTGATGCCAGGATTAAGAGTTGTATTTAATTATGGGAATTTGAATTAAATTTCTCAGTGTTCTTAATTTACATCTAGTTGGTGTTTCACGTTGGCAGCAGGAATTCTGCCCAGTCCTCCATGACCTTGTTTTATTCCCTGTCCCCAAATTCTGCTCACTCTGGACCTGTTCTGAATGGTCTGTGGTGTGGGTTATATCACAGAGAGGTGGTGACAATGTCCCTGAGTTGGGGACAGTGTGGCAGGAGAGAACAAAGTGAGTATTTATCAACTTACAGGTGCTGTGGCTTAACTGTAGTTGAGACACAGCAGCTATCCAGGCTCAGGGGTACCTGAGCTGGGAGGCTGTTGGTGTGGGACACATGGGAGAAGGGCTTTGGAGTTCCTCACAGACCCTCTTAGCCAGGTTGGAAGTTTTCCACCATCTACAGCTCAGTAGGTTTGGAAGTGGAGCCTTGTTTTTGAACTTGGAACAAATAACACTTCTGACAGTTTTGGGGGAAGGCTGTTGGGTTTAGGGGCAGCTTTGTGCCAAGAGTTCCATATAAAGTTTGCCCTTCTGGGTTCTGCTTTGCCCCCTTGTGTTTCAATTCACACTCTTGTATTTGAGTGTTTTGAGAGATTGATTAATTAGAATAAATATTTGGGCAACTAAAATGTGTGTTTTGAAAGGGAAGCTGATATTGTCTATTCAGGAAGAGAAGGTTTTTGGGTGTCCCGGTGCTGAAGCTGAGTCCAGGCACTGTGAGATTCCAGGGGACACTTCCTGGCCCCACCTCTGCCTGTGCTGGATCTGACATTTAAAAACCCAGCCCCAAATGAAGCTGCTCAGAAGGACTGACAGCAGCACCCTCAGGAGCCCCCTCACACCTTGGATTAGCCACAGTGGGATCTGAATGCCAACCTGGCTGGGATCACCCCGAAATGCAGACCCCCGTTCCTCCAAACCTGTCCCTTCCCCTTTGTGCCTGTTTCCTCCATGTGGAAGGTAAATCCCTGCAGGAATTCAGAGCAGCTGCTTCCCCCAGGTGTTGGGGCCGGGCTGTGTCCCAGAGCCCGAGCACCACAGGAGGGAGTGGAATTTGTGCCCGTGGCTGCTTCTGGAAGCTGATCCTGTGCCTTTCCCTTCTCCCCAGGGTATGGACAAGACTTGAGTGGGTTTGGACAAGGTTTCTCTGACCCCAGCCAGCAGCCCCCTCCCTACGGAGGCCCCTCGGTGCAGCCATCCAGTGGCCCCCCGGCCGGAGGCAGCGGGTTCGGCCGGGGACAGAACCACAACGTGCAAGGATTCCATCCCTACCGGCGCTAGCCTGGGCTGGCAATCAGGGAGTGCTGTCCACAGGGGTCTCTGGGACCAGCTGAACCCCGGGATCCCAGACTTCTGAACTTGTGACAATCACATACTTGATGGAAGAAAAACCTAACAACAATTTTTTTTGAGGGGGAGGGTGGGGGCAGATGGCTTCTGAAGGCAGAGCTGTGGGTGTTTGGACTGCAGTTTTTAAAGATTTTTTCCTTTCTCTAACCCATCAGCACAAATAAAGAAAATGTCACTGGTTCAAACTACAGGGTTTTAAAAATGTCTTCAGCTTTAATTCAAAACTTCAGGTTTCTTTTTTTTTTTTTGAAATTATTTTTCCTGAGCCTTTGTTTTACCGTATATTGTAAACTTTTATGTTTAAAAGAAAAAAAATATATACATTTACAGATTGTGAAATTTTTAAGAGAAATTTTCTACTATGTATGCTGGCTTATTTTTTAATTTAAAACAGGGTTTCCGTGGGCGCTGTCAGAGGTGGGCGAGGGCTGCAGCCCCTCCCTCCCTGCCCACGGCGGCGCTGGGGCGGAGGGATCCAAAACTCTGGGAGTTGACAGAAATCTACTGAGTGTATTTTGCTGTTGTTGTGGGGCAGGGGGGCAGAGCTGGGCCAGGGCCAGGGGCAGGACCTGCGGATGCACAGAGGCACTTGTGGGTCTGGGCTCCGTGTGCCCCCCGGCGTGTGGGGGGCTCTGGGGGCCTCGGTGGGGTGTAGATTTCCCTCAGGCAAAAGGTTTCGGTGCGTTTGGCACTGGAGTGCTGAGCCCTGGTTTGAATAAAGACAAGAACCTTTGGATTAGAAACACCAGCCTGTCTCCATTTTTCTGTTGTTTTTTGGGTTGGTTGGTTGTTTTTTTTTTTGCTTGTGAGTTTGGGTTTTCCTGAGAAATCTGTTGGCAGACTCACTTTCCCTTGGGGGCATAGCTGTGCTGGCTCCCATCTGGGTCACATCCCACCTGCTGAAGGGCTCTGACCTGGGTTGGATCTGCCCTGGTGAAGGGCTCTGACCTGGGTTGGATCCATCCTCGTTGAGGGCTCTGACCTGGATTGGATCCATCCTCGTTGAGGGCTCTGACCTGGGTTGGGTCCATCCTGCTCAAGGGCTCTGACCTGGGTTGGATCCATCCTCACTGAGGGCTCCTAAACCCCTTGCCCTGTCCCTCTGTGTTGGTGGCAGTGACATCAAATGTTGCTCCTCACCCAACCTTGAGGCTTCAAGGTGCTTTGGGAAAATGGGTAATTTATGGGATTTATCAGCATCTTCTGTGTCTGTAACTTTGCCCTGGGTCTTCTGGAATATCACTCCAGGGTTTGGCTCTGAAATGTGGGGTTGAGCCCATGGGAAAGGAGCTGCCTGGGGTGGGACTGGCCCTTGGGCTGAGGTGACTGGCTGTGTCATACCCAGATCTCACAGAACCTCCTTCAGGGGCTGTGGCTGCTCGTTAGTCCTCTCTGCTGTAATTAATCACTGTTAATGAGGTGGCCTTGCTCAGCAGGTGTGCAGTTTGGGATGTGCCCATGGCGTGGAGGTCCCTGGTTCACTCTCAGGAGGACTTGGATCAGTTCAGAGGATGTTCTGTTGTTTTATGTGGATCATGCCAGTTCCACTCCCTGTGGATCCTCCAAGCTCAGATCCGTGTCTGCTCCTCATCCATCACATCCCTGAGCTCAGAGTGCACGGAGCTTCCCCGGAACAGGAGCTGCTCCAGGCCTGTTGTGTTCGTGGAGGTGTCACTTCTGAGACCACCCCGACTCCCTTGGTGAGGTTTGGGCTGCAGGAAACACCATGGAAAGGGTATGGAAGAACAGCTCAGAGCTTCAGGGATACACGGAATGGAGAGGATCCCATGTCTTGGATTCAGATCCCGTCTGCAGAACCGGCTCCTCCAGGTTCCCATGGGCCGTTAGATCTGCTGGAACCTCCTGTGCCCACGGACAAACTGGATTGACCAGAGCCAGTTCTGCTCTGCCACACCTGGTGTGTGTCCTTGATTCAACTGGGAACGGCCGCGGTGTGGAGGCTGCGGGAGGGGAAGGTCCATGAATGAAGGATGAAGGTCCATTGGTGAGTGATGGAGATCCATGAAGGTCTAGATGTGAAGGAGGAAAGTCTGGGGATGAAAGATGGAGGTCCATTGGTGAAAGATGGAGATCCATGGATGAAGGATGAAGGCCTGAGTGTGAAGGAGGAAGGTCTGTGGATTAAAGATGGAGGTCCATACGTGAAGGATGAAGGTCCATGGATGAAGGATGAAGTTCCATTGGTGAGCAATGGAGATCCATGGATGAAAGAGGAAGGTCTGTGGGTGAAGGATGGAGATCCATGGATGAAGGATGGAGGTCCATTGGTGAGGAATGAAGGCAGCTCCTGGCAGGTGACGATGCTCACACCTGCCCAGGTGTGAGTGCGAGGTCCAGGTCGAGTTGTGGCCATGCTATCAAGGTGACTGATCTGTCCCTGTGGTGTCCCGCCCTGGGCCAGCACCAAGGAGCGGTTCCGCTCGACCCTGAGCTCCTCGCTGCTCCCGCCTCCTCCCCCGGATCACGGGCAGCGGGTTTAGGGGGGAACAGAGGGGTCTGTCCCCAAAAGACACCTTGGGCGCGGCCCCTTTAAGGGAAGTGAGGGCGGAAGTGCTTCGCGGGCGCGGCTTCTTGCCCTTCCGCCGCTCTCGCGAGATCCGCCGCTTCCGGCCCTTTCCGCGGAGCCCCGGACAAGATGGTGGGTGTGGGGGAGGCCCCGGCGGCGCCACCGGAGCTGCATCGGGGCCCATCCGCCGCCATCGGGGCCCATCCGGCCCCGCCTGGGCCCCGTCCGGCTCGGGAGATCCTGGGGGAGCGGCGGATGGGCCCTGGGGCAGGGGGGATGGTGGCCTGGGCGCCTCACGGGGCTCGGTGGGGACGCGGCCTTCCCGTGTGCGGGGCCGGCCGGCCCTGATTGCGTGAACCCCCTCCCTGAACCCCTTCTCTGAATCCCTTTCCCTGAACCCCTCCCTGATCCCCTTCCCTCACCCCCTTCTCCTGATCTCCCCTCCCTGACTCCCTTCCCTGATTCCTCTCCCGCTGCAGGCGGAGGTGGAACAGAAGAAGAAAAGAACCTTCCGGAAGTTCACGTACCGCGGGGTGGACCTGGACCAGCTCCTCGACATGTCCTAGTAAGGGCCGGGCCGAGGGGATCACCTCGGGCTGGGATTTGGGGGTCGCGGGGGCCGCCCCTGCGCCCCTTGCTCGGGCTGTGTTCAAATCCCTGAAATAACCGGGATTTGGGGGGGTTCGCCGCGGCTTTTGGGGCTGTTTGGGGTCCTCGGTGGGTGATGCTGCGGGTGGGGAGACCTGGGGGTCTCTTGGGGTTGTGCCTTGGGCTGCGTTTGGGTGACCCTGTGACGTTGGGGTCACCCCAGGCCCTGCTCGAGGCTCAGTTTGGGGTCCTCGGGGTGTCTTTGGGTTGTACCCCAGGCTCAGTTTGGTGTCTCTGGGGGTCTCTCCAGGCTTTTGGGGGCACTGAGGATCTCCCAAGACCGTACTCTCAGCTCAGTTTGGGGTCTCCCCAGATCCCACCCCAGGCCCAGTTTGGGGTCCCCGAGGGTCTGTCCTGGACATAGCCCAGGCTGTTTGGGGTCTTTGGGGTTTCCCCAGGCACAGTTTGGGGTCTTTAGGGTTTCCCCAGGCACAGTTTGGGGTCCCTGGTGGGTCTCCCCTGGCTCTATTCCAGGCTGTTTGGGGTCACTGAGGGGTCTCCTTGGGCCATACCTGAGCTATTTGGGGTCACTGGGGGGGTCTCCCCTGGATGTTTGGGGGTTGCTGGGGGTCTCCCCTGGCTGTACCCCAGGCTGTCTGGGGTCCCTGGAGGTCTCCTTGGGCCATACCCTGGGCCATTTGGGGTCACTGGGGGGTCTCCCCTGGCTTTATCCCAGGCTGTTGGGGGTCACTGGGGGGTCTTCCCTGGCTGTTGAGGGTCAATCAGGG
>VWZD01006798.1:146653-167273 GCA_013396695.1 Sakesphorus luctuosus | reverse complement strand
CATCATCATCATCATCATCATCATCATCATCATGGGCTGCCATTGCCACAGCCTCACTGTCACCCACTGCCCTGCCATCATCATCACCATCATCATCATCACCATCATGGGCTGCAACTGCCACAGCCCTGCCATCACCCATAGCCCTACTCTGGTCATCATCATCATCATCATCATCATCATCATCATCATGGGCTGCCACAGCCCCACTGGCACCCACAGCCTTGCCATCAACATGGTGCCACCATCACCCACAGCCCCATGTTGCAACCCCCACGGCCCCTCCATCACCTCCAGTGCCTCCATCACCCACGGCCCCTCCATCACCTCCAGGCCACCATCACCCACGGCCCCTCCATCACCTCCAGGCCACCATCTCCATCAACTCCATGTCCATCAACTGTGACCCCTCCATCACTTCTGTCCTTCGATCACCCCCAGTTGCTCTGTTACCTACAACTCCTCCATCACCTCCAGCCCCTCCATCACACCCAGACACCCCCACATCCTCACAGTCCCCCATTTCCAACTGCTCCATCAGCTCCTCAGGCTCAGCCCCAACCCCCTCCCTGCTCACTCTCCCATGCTCTCCCTTTCCCGAGGCTGTAGCAGCTCCCCCATCCCAACCATCCCTGATTTTAGCTTAAAATACACCCCTGGCATTGACGGAAGCAATGACTGGGAATTGCTGCTGGGTTTAATGGCACCAGTGGGTGGTGGAGAAGTGGGGAGGGGATGGGCATGGGGGGTGAGGGCAGCATGATACAGCCCCTCCAACTGCTCCCTCCCCTGCAGCTCTGTGGGAAGGTGCCAGGCATGGAGGGGGACGGCAGCCTGGACCCCCCGACCCACCCTGAGGAGGGGGGCAACAGTAAGGTGAGGGGCAGCCACGCAAAGCCCGGGTTGGGTGGGCTGAGTGTTACACCACAGATGGAGGTGGGCTGAGCCTGGGAGGGCTCAGTGTAACCCTGTGCCCCCCTTACAGGTGGAGGTGGGCTGAGCCTGGGAGGGCTCAGTGTAACCCTGTGCCCCCCTTACAGGTGGAGGTGGGCTGAGCCTGGGAGGGCTCAGTGTAACCCTGTGCCCTCCTTACAGGTGGAGGTGGGCTGAGCCTGGGAGGGCTCAGTGTAACCCTGTGCCCCCTCTTACAGGTGGAGGTGGGCTGAGTCTGGGAGGGCTCAGTGTAACCCTGTGCCCCCCTTACAGGTGGAGGTGGGCTGAGCCTGGAGGTTCCTCAGTGTAACCCTGTGTCCCCCTCCCACAGGTGGAGGTGGTTTTCTGGCTCCTGTCCATGCTGGCCACGCGGGACAAGGAGGACATGTCCCGCACGCTGCTGGCCATGTCCAGCTCCCAGGAGAGCTGTCTGGCTATGCGCAAGTCAGGCTGCCTGCCCCTGCTCATCCAGATCCTGCACGACTCCGACGGGGAGCCAGGCCCCCCTGAGAGCCCCACGGGTGCCAAGGATGCCCGGATGAGAGCCAACGCTGCCCTCCACAACATCGTCTTCTCCCAGCCCGACGAGGGCCAGGCCAAGAAGGAGATGCGGGTGCTGCACGTGCTGGAGCAGATCCGCTCCTACTCGGAGACCTGCTGGGACTGGCTGCAGATGCAGAGCCGGGACGGGGGACGGGGCCCCGAGGGTGCGGGTATGGGGGGGGCAGGGGGTCAGTGCTCGGTGGGGCAGGGGGTGGGTGACAGGGGGATCACCAGTGCCAACTCCCAGGATTGACCTCCATTTCCCCTGCAGTGCCTGTGCCCATCGAGCCCCAGATCTGCCAGGCCACCTGTGCCATCATGAAGCTCTCCTTCGACGAGGAGTATCGGCGGGCCATGAACGAGCTGGGTGAGTGTGGCAAGGGGGCTTCTCCCCTTTGTGCCAGCCCTGCCCACCCCCTTTCCCTGTGTTACAGCACTGGGCAGGGGTTGCTGGTGGGGACAGGAATCTCCAACCACCCCTGTCCCACCCCACAGGTGGGCTGCAGGCGGTGGCTGAGCTGCTGCAGGTGGATTACGAGATGCACAAGATGACCAACGACCCCCTGAACCTGGCGCTGCGGCGCTACGCGGGCATGGCCCTCACCAACCTCACCTTTGGCGACGTGGTCAACAAGGTGGGGGGGCAGCAGTTTCAAGGGGGGTCGGCAGGGTCAGGGGGTCACAGCGACATCCTCATCACCTTCATCCTCCTCCCAGGCGACGCTGTGCTCCCGCCGGGGCTGCATGGAGGCCATCGTGGCTCAGCTGGGCTCTGACAGTGAGGAGCTGCACCAGGTGGGTGCTGGACATGGGAGGGCCCCCTAGGGAGGGGGACAGGCTGGGGGACAGTCCTAGTGCGTGTTCATCACCCTGCTCTGCCCCTCCAGGTGGTCTCCAGCATCCTGAGGAACCTTTCTTGGCGTGCTGACATCAACAGCAAGAAGGTGCTGAGGGAGGTGGGCAGTGTCACGGGGCTGACACGCTGTGCCCTGCATGCTGGCAAGGTGAGCACCAGGGCAGGTGGGAGCGGGCATGGAGCACCTGGACAGGGGCTGACAGGAGTGTGTGACCCTCTCTGGGACAGGAATCCACCCTGAAGAGCGTCCTGAGTGCACTGTGGAACCTGTCGGCACACAGCACAGAGAACAAGGCGGCCATTTGTGCCGTGGAGGGGGCCCTGGGCTTCCTGGTGAGCACCCTCACCTACAAGTGCCAGAGCAACTCCCTGGCCATCATCGAGAGTGGTGGTGGCATCCTCAGGAACGTCTCCAGCCTCGTTGCCACGCGGGAGGATTACAGGTGAGGGGGACTGTTGGCGGGGGATGAGGAACCCCGGGCACCACGGAGGACAGAGATGGCATTGGGGCATGCCATGGTTGGGAGTAGGGTGGGAAGGTGGGGATGGGATACCCCCAAGGGGCCACAGGGGTTGAGGGATACCACGGATCCCAGGGATGGGCTTGGAGGATGTCATTGCCATGGATAGGATGGAGATTAAGGACCCCGGGCACCATGGGGATGGTGTTGGGCAGTGCCATGGAATGCCAAAGGGGTGGGGGGCACTGCGGACCCCAGGGACAACACTGGGGAGATGTCATGGCTGGGCAGGGGTGAAGATACCACTGACCCCAAGAAAGGCAGCAGGGAGGGGGTCAAGGACCATTCTGACATCGGGGGGTCCCCTCTGTCCTGCAGGCAGGTGCTCCGAGACCACAACTGCCTTCAGACGCTGCTGCAGCACCTGCGCTCGCACAGCCTGACCATCGTCAGCAACGCCTGCGGGACCCTCTGGAACCTGTCTGCCCGCAGCCCCCGTGACCAGGAGCTGCTGTGGGACCTGGGGGCGGTCAGCATGCTCCGCAACCTCATCCACTCCAAGCACAAGATGATCGCCATGGGCAGCGCGGCCGCGCTGCGCAACCTCCTCACCAACCGGCCCCCCAAGTACAAGGACGCGGCCGTGGTATCACCGGGGTCCTGCATGCCCTCGCTCTACATGCGCAAGCAGAAGGCACTGGAGGCTGAGCTGGATGCCAAACACCTGGCTGAGACCTTTGACACCATGGAGAAGCAGAGCCTGAAGAGCCAGAGCGCGAAGAAGCCGCTGCGGCACATGGAGAGCCTGGTGAAGGACTACGCCTCCGACTCCGGCTGCTTCGATGATGATGAGGTGCCCAACGTGTCCACAGGTGTGGAAACAGCCAGTGCCTCCGTCCTCTCCATGTTCCTCAACTCCTCCTTCCTGCAGGGCCAGGCGCTGCCGCGGGCGCTGGCACAGAGGCGATGCCCAGAGCCAGAGAAGGACGGCAGTGGGAAGCCGGCAGAGCCCAAGAAGCTGCCGCTGCCGGAGGATGACGTGTCTCTGGCCGCTGAGAAACTGGCCAACAAGATCTCCAACACGGTGGCCAAGATCGACAAGCTGGTGGAGGACATCTCCACCATGCACAACTCCTCGGATGACAGCTTCAGCCTCAGCTCTGAGGACCACTGCCTGGACTGGCAGTATGGCCCCGAGGAGGGGCACGAGGCGCATGCCCAGTCCTGCTCACCGTGCCGGCTCTCAGACACCGGCGGCTTTGCCAAGCGGGAGAGCCTGAGCCGGGCACACACCCTGCTGCGGCTGAAGACGGCCTACACCAGCCTGTCCACTGACAGCCTCAACAGTGGCAGCACCAGTGACGGATACTGCACCAAGGAGCACATGAAGCCCTGCCCCAGGGCCGCCTTCCTCGACTATCGTGACGAGCTGCAGCGCTACCAGAAGCGGCCGAGCCGGCTCGACCTCAAGAGTATCCTGGGTGGCAAACCGGAGCGGGCAGAGCCCCCTGCACGAGACTCGGCCGAGCAGGACAAACCAGAGCAGCGAGACCTGCCTGAACGGGCCAAGAAGACGGTGACTTTCCCCAGCCCTAAGGCCCCAGAGAAGGAGCCTGAGTGGAAGAAGGAGATGGGCAGCAAACAGCCCCTTGACCCCAATGTCCACACCATCAAGCTCTCCCCATCCTACCAGCATGTGCCCCTGCTTGAGACCCTGGCCAAGAGTGGTGTGGCTGCCAGCCACCAGCCCTCCCTGCTGGGCAGGAAGCAAGCCTGGCTCCCCCCAGCACTGCTGCAGACAGCTGAGACCCTGAGCAAGATCCCGGAGAAGCTGCCAGCACAGCCACCGACCACGGCAGAGCAGGAGTCGGTGCAGAAGTACTCTGTGGAGGACACTCCAATCTGCTTCTCCCGGTGCAGCTCCCTCTCCTCCCTCTCCTCGGCAGACAATGTGCTGGATGGGCAGAGCCACAGTGAGAACGACCTGGACAGTGACTCCTCCCTGGAGATCCTGGAGATGGAGGAAGGGGATGCAGAAGGGGAGGATGGGAGGCAGGAGGAGAAGGTGGTGGATCCGGGTCCCACCACACCGGTGGGGATTTCCCAGCCCATCACCATCCCCTTCCCGAAGCGGGATAAGGTTTTCCTGAGGGAGACATCGCCCTCGCGCCAGGATGACCTGACACCCTCGAGCTCCTCCGAGAACTACATCCAGGAGACACCACTGGTGATGAGCCGCTGCAGCTCCGTCAGCTCCCTGGGCAGCTTTGAGAGCCCCTCCATCGCCAGCTCCATCCAGAGCGACCCGTGCAGTGAGATGATCAGTGGCACCATCAGCCCCAGCGAGCTCCCCGATAGCCCCGGGCAGACCATGCCCCCCAGTCGCAGCAAGACCCCCCTCTTCGAGCTGGGCTGCCAGCCCGAGAAGGAGACCAGCCAGTTCAACATCCAGTGGGAGAACAACGTCAAGAAGTTCATGGAGATCACAGACTTCAAGGAACGCTTCCAGCTGCCCCAGGACCTGGACTCCATGGTCTACTTCACGGTGGAGAAACCCAACGAGAACTTCTCGTGCGCCTCCAGCCTGAGCGCCCTGCCCCTCCACGAGCACTATGTCCAGAAGGATGTGGAGCTCAAGCTGATTCCCACCTTCCCAGAGAAGAACAGCCTGAATTTCGCGGCTCACGAGAAGCGGGAGGAGCGGCGGGAGGAGCGGGTCCTGGAGGGGCGGCGTCGGGCCGACCGCCCCGAGCCCCCCGATGACGACGACATCGAGATCCTCAAGGAGTGCATCAGCTCTGCCATGCCCTCCCGCTTCCGCAAGGTCAAGACTTCACTGCTGTCCGGCCAGGTGCTTCACCCCCAGACAAAGAAGCCGGTGCACGTCCCCATTTACATGCTGGTGCCGGCCCACGCCCACCCCGGCGTCCCCCGGCACCTGCGAGCCTCTACCCGCGACCTCTTCAAGGACGACGACTCCTTCACCGACTCGGCCGATGGGACCCCCGTCAACTTCTCCAGCGCCGCCTCGCTGAGTGACGAGACCCTGCGGTACCCGGCGGGCGAGGAGGCCGAGCACCCGCTGCCCGAGGGACGCCGCGAGGGCAGCACCATCCCGGCCAGGAGAGCCGCCTCTGGCAGCTCAGCACCCGCCAGGATCAGCTCCGCCGGCAAGGGCAAAGCTGGGCCCGGCCGTGGCCAAGGCGGGGATGGGAAGCGGGACCAGAATCCCCCCAAGAGCACAGCGAGCTTGGAGGTGGGAGTGGGGAGGGCCAGCGGCACCCCCGGGAGGAAGGATGACCCCCAGGAGGACGAGGTGGTCTTCCAGTCTCTGTGCCACACCACGCCGACGGAGGAAGCCGTCTACTGCTTCTACGATCCGGAGGTGGACGATCTGCCCGAGGTGGGCAGGGAGGGGTCCGGCAGCAGAGCCCAGCCCGGCCGGACACCGCGGAAGGAGCGCTTAGGCAGCTCCATCCCCCGCAGGGACCCCGAGCCCGGTCCTCGTACACCGAAGGCAAAGCCGCAGAACAACCTCATCGCCGACGAGACGCCGCCGTGTTACTCGCTCAGCTCCTCCATGAGCTCCCTGAGCGACGCCAACCTCTCGGACGGTGAGGAGCGGGGCCAGCCCTGCGGCAAAGCCACCTGGCCGCGGTCGGCCGCGGTGGGGCAGGCACAGGGGGGCTCCCCCAGCTCCCCCAGCCTCAACTCGGAGGATGACCTGCTGCAGAAGTGCATCGGTTCGGCCATGCCCAAGCGCCGGCGGCCCGCGGTTCGCCGCAGGGGGCTGGAGCGCAAGCAGAAGCCGCCGGGCACCGGCGGGAGGGAGAGGAAAACTGAGGTCAGGAACCATCCCGACGAGGACGCCGGCTCCGACCGGGGCTCCGACCTGGACAGTGTGGAGTGGCAGGCCATCCAGGAGGGAGCCAACTCCATCGTCACTTGGCTGCACCAGGCTGCTGCCTCCCTCTCGCGGGAGCCGTCCTCCGAGTCCGACTCCATCCTCTCCTTCATGTCGGGGCTCTCGGTGGGCTCCACGCTGCAGCTCTCCCTGGGCAGGCAGGAGAAGCAGCGGCCCGGCAGTGCATCCGGCCGGGACACGGCGAGGAGGGAGCACAGCAAGGGCCGCCCGGAGCGGAAGGACACGGCGGGTTCCCGTCCCGCCGGCCGCGCTGGTGCCAGGGCGGAGCGGAGCCCGGCGCCCGCCAAACCGGTGCCCAACCTGCCCGTGGTCTTCCGTGGCAGGACCGTCATCTACATGCCCAACCTGGCCAAGGATGCCCCCAGCCCACGGGCCACCCCGAAGAAGACTCCGGCGGCCAAGCCTGAGGCGCCGCCGGCCAAGAACCTTTCCCTGAGCCAGCAGCGCTCGCGGAGCCTGCACCGGCTGGGCAAGGCCCCCGAAACCGGGGACCTGGCACTGCCCAAGAGGAGCACGACACCACCCGCCCGCATGGGGAAGGGTCCCCCTTCCTCGGGCTCCTCCCGCACCTCCACTCCCTCCCAGCACGGCCCCAAGAAGCTGCCATCGCCCTCCCAGCTCACCAAGCCTGGCGCCCCGGCCAAGACAGGAGGCTCGTCCTCCCCTCCGGGACCCCCGGCCAGAGCCCCGGCCCCCAAATCCCCGGCCCCCAAGCAGTCCAAGACGCAGAAGTCGCCTGTGCGCATCCCCTTCATGCAGAAGCCCAGCAGGAAGGTGCTGCCGGGCCGGGGGGCCATGCCGGTGCTGGAGGAGCAGGTGGATGGCTCCAAGGCTCGGGCCGGGGGCCCAGGGGGCAGCCGGCTCAACCTGGTGCGGATGTCATCCGCCCGCTCCAGCGGGAGCGACTCGGACCGCTCCGGCTTCCTGCGCCAGCTCACCTTCATCAAGGAATCCTCCAGCCTGTTGCTGCGGCACCGCTCCGAGCTGGCCCCGCCGGCCCCGGCGGCCTCGCTGCCTCGCCGGGGGTCTCCACAGCGCAGCCGTGCCACCCTCCCGGCCGTGTTCCTCTGCTCCTCCCGCTGCGACGAGCTCAAGGCTGCCAAGCCGGCATCCCCCGGCCCCCGGCCCCTCGCCCCCAGAGCCCAGCCCGGCGCCAAAGCCACCGCCGGGGTCAAACCGCCTCGCAGGACCAGCTCCGAGAGCCCGTCCCGGCTGCCGGTGAAGACCAGCGTGCCCGCAGCCGAGCCCTTCAAGCGCTACTCGTCCTCGCCCAACATCAGCGTGGTGCGGCGGGCGGCCAGCCCGTCCTCCGTGCGCTCCGAGGCGGCGGCGCGGCGCCGGCAGCCCGAGGCGGCACCCGGGGGGCAGCCGGGGAAGCCGCCGGTGGTGATGATGAAGGGCACGTGGCGGAGGATTCGGGACGAAGACATCCCCCACATCCTCAAGAGCACGCTGCCCTCCTCCGCCCTGCCGCTGGCGGGCTCTGCCGAGGAGGAGCCCGCCGGCACCCCCGGCCCCAGGAAGACCAGCGACGCCGTGGTGCAGACCGAGGATTTCGCCACCTCCAAGACCAACTCCAGCACTTCCCCCACGCTGGAGACCCGCGAGGGTCCCCCGCACCCCCGTGTCACCGGCGATGGCGAAGCCCCCGTGCCCGCCAAGGCTGCCCTGCCCATCTCCTTCAGCCACGAAGCGCCCACCGGGACCTTCCCCGCCAGCAGACACGGCTCCCCCAGCAAAGCCGCCCGGGTCACCCCCTTCAACTACGTCCCCAGCCCCATGGCAGTGACGGCTGTGGTGGACAAGGCAGTGGAGAAAATCCAAGCTTGAGCAGTTGTCATGGATGAGGCCCCAGTGAGGGTCCTGTGACACCCCCAGCCCATGGGAGCTGGGCAGGACTGTACTGGGGGGACACACATGGAGTCGTGGGACAGCTGGGGACAAGTGAGTCACACCAACCCCCTGCCGACCTCCACTGGGGTCTTGCTGTACTGAAGCATCACAGTTCCCAGTTCCAAGGACTGGACATGACTGGGGACATGCTGGGGCAGACATGTCAACTTGGAGTGAGTCTCATGGACCATCTCACCCCACTGATGAACATCCTGGGACAGGCTGAGGGGGGATTGTGTCCCCATGTCCCTACATCTCGCTCACCCACTGTGGGCAAGGGTATGATCTCACATGCTGGGAAGCTGGCACGGCACATCCTGGCACAGGGAAACCCCCATCTGCTCCTCTGCACCAACGCTGGGCTCTGCCAGTGATCAGAGCTCATTTATTAACAGGAGGAAGGGGATGCATGGGAGAGGTTTTGAGAGTGTGATGAGCGACCACCATCTGTGCTGCTGGAGGTTCCTCATTGCTGGTGGGGGACTGGCAGCCACAGTGTCTGCACTGGTCCAAGGTGGCAGAGTGTGGAAATGGGGAGCTGGGCACGGGCTCACAGGGGTGTCTGGGGCCCCAACAGGCTCATCCTGAGGGCTTTCTGCAGGGTTGTGTCACCAGGCTGGAGAACTGCCCTGGGAGGGGACAGGGTGCTGAGCTGGCACCAGGGTGACCAACACCCAGGGAAGGGTCTGGGGTCCCTCACCTCCATCTGCAGCCCCCCAGCCTCCCATTCCCAGGGCGGAAGATCCCTGTCCCAGCTCGCAGCCAGGATTCCGGTGTGTCCTTGTGGATGTGGACACGAATCCATCTAGGACTGGATTACGCCCACGAGGAGCTCCCGGCCCCAAAACCCTGGGGACACTCCACTCCTGCTGCCAGCTGGCCTTAGGTGCCAAGACTGAGGTGTGCAGGAAGTGCCTCAGCTCCTGGGAGTGGGATGTGCTGCAGAGGAACCCCCTATCCAGATGCTCCCTGACCCCTTGGATATCTCTCAGCCCTCCCACCATCACTACCTGCTTTGGACGGGNGCCCGTCCTCCGTGCGCTCCGAGGCGGCGGCGCGGCGCCGGCAGCCCGAGGCGGCACCCGGGGGGCAGCCGGGGAAGCCGCCGGTGGTGATGATGAAGGGCACGTGGCGGAGGATTCGGGACGAAGACATCCCCCACATCCTCAAGAGCACGCTGCCCTCCTCCGCCCTGCCGCTGGCGGGCTCTGCCGAGGAGGAGCCCGCCGGCACCCCCGGCCCCAGGAAGACCAGCGACGCCGTGGTGCAGACCGAGGATTTCGCCACCTCCAAGACCAACTCCAGCACTTCCCCCACGCTGGAGACCCGCGAGGGTCCCCCGCACCCCCGTGTCACCGGCGATGGCGAAGCCCCCGTGCCCGCCAAGGCTGCCCTGCCCATCTCCTTCAGCCACGAAGCGCCCACCGGGACCTTCCCCGCCAGCAGACACGGCTCCCCCAGCAAAGCCGCCCGGGTCACCCCCTTCAACTACGTCCCCAGCCCCATGGCAGTGACGGCTGTGGTGGACAAGGCAGTGGAGAAAATCCAAGCTTGAGCAGTTGTCATGGATGAGGCCCCAGTGAGGGTCCTGTGACACCCCCAGCCCATGGGAGCTGGGCAGGACTGTACTGGGGGGACACACATGGAGTCGTGGGACAGCTGGGGACAAGTGAGTCACACCAACCCCCTGCCGACCTCCACTGGGGTCTTGCTGTACTGAAGCATCACAGTTCCCAGTTCCAAGGACTGGACATGACTGGGGACATGCTGGGGCAGACATGTCAACTTGGAGTGAGTCTCATGGACCATCTCACCCCACTGATGAACATCCTGGGACAGGCTGAGGGGGGATTGTGTCCCCATGTCCCTACATCTCGCTCACCCACTGTGGGCAAGGGTATGATCTCACATGCTGGGAAGCTGGCACGGCACATCCTGGCACAGGGAAACCCCCATCTGCTCCTCTGCACCAACGCTGGGCTCTGCCAGTGATCAGAGCTCATTTATTAACAGGAGGAAGGGGATGCATGGGAGAGGTTTTGAGAGTGTGATGAGCGACCACCATCTGTGCTGCTGGAGGTTCCTCATTGCTGGTGGGGGACTGGCAGCCACAGTGTCTGCACTGGTCCAAGGTGGCAGAGTGTGGAAATGGGGAGCTGGGCACGGGCTCACAGGGGTGTCTGGGGCCCCAACAGGCTCATCCTGAGGGCTTTCTGCAGGGTTGTGTCACCAGGCTGGAGAACTGCCCTGGGAGGGGACAGGGTGCTGAGCTGGCACCGGGGTGACCAACACCCAGGGAAGGGTCTGGGGTCCCTCACCTCCATCTGCAGCCCCCCAGCCTCCCATTCCCAGGGCGGAAGATCCCTGTCCCAGCTCGCAGCCAGGATTCCGGTGTGTCCTTGTGGATGTGGACACGAATCCATCTAGGACTGGATTACGCCCACGAGGAGCTCCCGGCCCCAAAACCCTGGGGACACTCCACTCCTGCTGCCANGGGGTGACCAACACCCAGGGAAGGGTCTGGGGTCCCTCACCTCCATCTGCAGCCCCCCAGCCTCCCATTCCCAGGGCGGAAGATCCCTGTCCCAGCTCGCAGCCAGGATTCCGGTGTGTCCTTGTGGATGTGGACACGAATCCATCTAGGACTGGATTACGCCCACGAGGAGCTCCCGGCCCCAAAACCCTGGGGACACTCCACTCCTGCTGCCAGCTGGCCTTAGGTGCCAAGACTGAGGTGTGCAGGAAGTGCCTCAGCTCCTGGGAGTGGGATGTGCTGCAGAGGAACCCCCTATCCAGATGCTCCCTGACCCCTTGGATATCTCTCAGCCCTCCCACCATCACTACCTGCTTTGGACGGGGTGACCTATGTGCCCCCCATACCAGTGCCATGTTGGGGCTGCAGGGACAGACACAGGACTATGGGGACATGTGCAGGGGACACACCTGGGGTGCTGTGCAGACAGTCAGGAGCTCTGGGGACATGCAGGGGGGTCAGGGAGACACCAGGACTGTGGGGACATGCAGGGGGTCCCCAGGGATGTGTACCAGGGTAATGGGGTTGAGCAGACCCCGGTGCCCACTGGACACCCCCTGCTCTGGCAGTGGCCAGCACAGGACACCTGGCCCGAGGCTGAAGAAAAGGGGAAAAAAATCCAAGGGGCAGCAGGTGTCCGAGTTCCTGAGTGCTGTGACAGAGCACAGGGTGGCAGGAGGGCCAGCACTGCCCCCCTGGGCCCAAGCCCACCCCCGAGCCCCTCCATCCCCCTCCTCCATGGACAATCCCACCGGGCTCTGCCGTGCCCTGCTCCCCCCGCACTGTATCTATGTACTAAGGATGTTATTTTACTGGACTCTGGACAGTATTCCAAATTAAAAGCCAACCTGTGTAAATAGGAAGGGGTGCTCAGTCTGTCCTGTGTGCTGGGGCTGGGGGGGACTTGCAGCCCCTCCTCAGGGTTTTCTGGATCCATTTCTTGTACTTTATGGTCGAGGTGGCGACCGGTGGCTTGAACGGGTCGGTGATATCCGGGCCGGTGAAGGACATCACACCGGCCACCTCTGCTCGCTTCCCACACACCAACGGGCCCCCCGAGTCACCCTGGGGGAAGGAGGTGACACCAGGGAGTGGACCCCGACGAGGGGCAGGGACTGCCACCATGGCTAGGAGGACATCTCACCTCTCTGCTCAGGCTGAGCATCATCCCCGGAGCAACCCCCCCAGCCTGGGAAAGGTGGCTGAGGGAGGGCAGAGCTTTGTAGCCCTTGGACCCCCAAATGCTCACCTTGGAGGGGGCTGAGCCCCGGGGCTTTCCCTGGAAGCAGATCATGGTGGGGGCGATGCCGCCGTCCCAGAAGCGGCTGTTGTTGCACATCCGCGGGTCCATCACCGTCACCTCCAGCTCCTGCAGGGTGGGTGAGAGCCCCCTGCGCCCCCGAGACCCCCAGCCCGCCAGGCTGCACGTGGCCCCCACCGCCGGCCCCTGCCTCGGCAGCCGGATCAGCTGCCGCGTCCGGCTCAGCGTCACCTTCCCCTCCAGCTGTGGGCAGGGGGCGGTGTTAGACCCCGACCATGGCCAAGGGGGGCTGGCAGGGAGTACCCCAACACTGCGGGTGGGAGGTGCGGGGAGCACCCATAATGCCTGTGTGGGGGTCTCAGGGGGAACTGCCCAACGCTGTGGGTGAGAGCTGAGAGGGAGCATCCCAAATCTGCGGATGTGTGACCAAGAGGGAGCACCCCAACACTGCAGGGGGGTGGTCTAGGGGGAGCACCCCAATGCAGTGTGTGGATGGTTGAGGGGGAGCAGACCAACTCTGCAGGTGGAGGGGCTGAGGAAGAGCACCCCAACAGCACAGGTGGGTGGCTGAGAGGCAGCACCGAGCTGATGCAAACCCATGGGAGTGGAGAGATGTTACAGAGGTGTGAAACCTCTCGGGGTGAGAAGAGGAAATGTCACCAAGCTGCTTGCCCCAGCTGCAGGTGCAGCTGCACCGACAAGGTGTCAACGCCCCCATTCCCCTGGCAGCGCTTCCCGGCACCGCCAACGCTCCCGCTCCTCCAGCCCCCCGGCAGACCCTTCCTGCGGCCGGCCCGAGCCCCACCTGGAGCAGGAGCAGGTCGTTTTCCATCGTCTCTGGGTCGTAGCCGGGGTGGGGACACGCGGCCCGGATGGGGAAGGTCTCCAAGGCCGCCCCGCGGTCCTGCAGGCTGTGCAGCCCCACCACCACCCTCCCGCTGGTCCATGTCCTGCACCAGGACCCGGTGTAAGCCCAGTGCTGGTCACTGAGAGCCCTCCCTCAGCCTCCCATCCCCGCGCCGGGCAGGATGTGGCGCTGCACTCACCTCCGGGCCATGCAGTGGGCGGCTGTCAGGACCCACCGCTGCTCCAGCAGCGCTGCCCCGCAGGCGTGAACCCCCCCAAACTGGAGGGACACCATGTAGGGCCGGGAGTGGGGTTTGGCCTCGTGTCCCCCGATGATCGACGGCTGGAGCCAGGCCCGTGCTGCAGGTAGAGGAGATCGTGTCCTGGCTCCCAACCAGCACCTGCCACCACCCCAGACAGCAACGCCAAGACCCCAGTGGGCACCCCGGACCCACCACTCCGGTGCTCACCCAAAGGCAGGGCCAGCAGCAGCAGCAGCAGTGCCCCCAGGCAGCCCCTCGCCCCCATTCCTGCCTCCATGTCCCAGTGTGGTGTCAGAGCAGCCCCACGTCCCGTGTGACAGCACAGCAGGGTGGCAGCAGGACACAGACCCCGCTGAGGGGGGCAGGAAGGGGAAGAAGCACCCACAGGGTAACACCTGTGGGGGTGGGAAACACCCACAGCCCCCCTCCCGGTGTTCAGCTTTGCAGACAGAAAGTGGCATCTTCAGCTCTCCACAAATGGGGGGGTTTATGAGATTTATGACAATTCACAGTGCTGGGTGATTCATTCCCACCACCTTTATTAGCAAAGTAGGACAGTTTTCCCACTGCTACCACCACAGGGCCAGCACCAGGTGACAGTGACCCACCCTCCCCAGTGGTCCCCTGGTGCTGGCCCCTTGCCCTGACCCCCTCAGTGTGTCCCTTTGGGTGGGACCCGCCTGGCTCGGCTCCCTGGGTGGGATCTCAGGCTGTCCAGGAGCCTCTCGAAGAAGAACTCGCTCTGGTAGTCCAGCAGGATGAGGTGCTGCAGGAATGGGGGCACCTCAGCCTTTGTCACCCCCACACACACGGGGACCACCTTGGTCCCGCGGTGGTGGATGACGTGGATCAGGTTCCACTCGGACACGCGCTGGCACCACGGGTCACCCACAGAGCGGGCCGAGAGGAGCAGGATGGCCACCCTGCTGGCCTCGATGACCTCCATGGCCGTCAGGATTACAGATGTCCCGGCCACTTGGTCCTGGTGCTCCGTGAAGCCCCGGAAACCCTCCTGCCTCAGGCGCTCGGCGATGCGGGAGGCGACGGGATCGTCCTCCGGGAAGTACCAGAGGGAGAAGTCGTAGGGGAAGGGGCAGCGTGAGGGCACAGAGGACGTGCCACACATGGGGGACATGGCAGCCAGTGCAGGGGGCAAATGTGGGGTACAAGCCTTGTTCCTGCACCGGGCCCCCGCAGCCGTGCTGGGCACTGGCAGATCCCACTGTCCCCTGGAGGAAATGTCACCAAAGTGGCAGTGCCAGGCCCTGGCACACCAGTGATGTCCCAGCAAAATCCACGGCAAAATCCCTTAAACCCGATGCAAACGGTTTCCAACACGATTTGAGAAGGTGAAACCACAATGTGGGGTGTCTCGAGGTGCCCACCACAGTCCGGGGCACCCTCGGAGAGGAGTCGGAGCTCCGACCCCGACCCTCAGAGCGCCTTCTCCCTCATCTCGGCGATGCCGCGCTCCAGCTCCGCTCCCGCCCGCTCCAGCTCCCGGCGCTGCTCCCGCAGCCGCTCCCGGGATTGCTGCAGCCGCTGGTTCATCCCCACGAAGGAGCGGCTCTGCCGGTACAGCCGCTCCCGCTCCTCGGCCGCGGGCTCGGGGGAGCCTGGGGGGTACAGCGAGGGGTCAGCGGGGCTGCGGTTTGGGGGGGTCCCCACGCCCCGCTGCCCATCCCGGGCTCACCTGGAGCGGGGCCGTGGTCCAGGGGGGACTCGGCGGGGAGGACGAAGACGGGGTCGGCCGGGTGGGTGCCCTGCACGTCCTGCAGGATCTGCTCCACGCTGGGGGGCTCAGGGCGGGTGGGCAGCACCCGCTTGGCCTTGGAGCTCATCACGGGGGAGGCTCATGGAGGGGGGACTGTGGAGGGGGGAGACGGGTGGGTCAGGGGGCTGCGGTGCCTCCACCCCGGACAGACGGACAGNTGTCCACCCCTGGATGGACAGACAGAACCCTCCCACCTTCTTTATCCCAGGACAGACAGACAGATCCTTTCCTGCCTCCGTGTCCCACCGAGACAGACAGATCTCCCTCACTGCCCTCCCGGAAGGACGCACAGATCCCCCTTTGCTGCCTCCCTGGACAGACCGACTTCCCTCCCGACCAGACTGACAGACACTCCTTGTCCCCCCAGCACAGGGAGAACAGAACCCACTCACTGTCCCCTCCCCGACAGACACACAGACCCCCCACGCTGCCACCGGACACACTGACAGACCCCTAGCTGCCCCAGGACAGACAGACCCCTCCATGGGCCCCGCCCCTGGACAGACAGACAGACAGACACAGCCCCCGCCTGGACACACAGACCGGACCCTCCGCCCCCCAGCACACACAGAGCCCCCCGATCTCCCCGCGGACAGACAGACAGACAGAGAGACCCCGCCCGGTACCGCACACGGACAGACGGACCGACCCCGGCCCGTGCCCGCCACGTCGAGCCGCACTTCCGCCACGCCCCCGAAGTGACGTAATTCACCGAGGCTCCGCCCCTCCCACCCAGGCTCCGCCCCCGCTCTTAAAGGCGCCGCGCGGTGTCACAGAACACGCGGGAGCGGCGGCTCGTGGGCACCGAGGCTTTACTGTGGGACCGGCGAGGGGATGGGACAGGGTTGGCTTGGACACATCCAGGATCCCGGATGACAACGGTCCAGGCCCAGCGCCGTGGTGCCGGTACTGGAGTCGCTGGTGCTGGTACAGGGGCCACGGTACCGGTAGCGGGATCTGTGGTGCCAGAACGGGGGAGGACGGTGCCAGTACCGGGAGCATGGTGGCGGTACTGGGGCCGTGGTGCCGGTACTGGGAGTGCCGGTGCCAATCCCAGTACTGGGGCCGTAGTGCCGATACTGGGGGGGCCGATGCCTCTCTCAATTAATCTTCTCCAATTTCTCTGCCAGGTTCAGGGATGCTCTGGAGCCTGCGGACACATGGACAGCATTAGTGCCCACCCCTGGGCCAGTGCCCGGTGTCCTGGTGCCCAGCCCATCCTGGTCACTGTCCCATTCCCTCCCTCTCCTGCAGAGCACAGGGGTGGCAGGTGGGTCCTGCTCTCCGAGCTTGGGAGCTCTGGATGGGAGCCCCAGGCTGGCAGCAGCATGAGGAGCACACAGACTCAGGGACGGACATGTGGACAGACATGTGGATGGACACGTGGATGGACACACGGATGGACTCCACGGATGGACACATGGATGGGCTCCATGGATGGGCTTCATGGATGGGCTCCATGGATGGACTCCATGGATGGACACATGGATGGACTCCATGGATGGACTCCATGGATGGGCTCCATGGGTGGGCTCCATGGGTGGGCTTCATGGATGGACACATGGATGGGCTCCATGGATGGGGTCTGGCTACAGAGAAGCAGGAGGGACGCACCTGCTCTACCCACGCCACGGGAGAAGGGGCCGGTTGTGCGGGCACCACGCCAGCACTTGCAGGAGCACAGCCATTTGGCAAGTGCCATGGTGGCCATGAGCTCCGACCACGAGCTCCGGGCCTGGTGGGCGCCTGGCCTGGCCCGGCCCCGTCTCCCCGTGGCGTCAGTGGGAGCTGTGGCTGTTACATACGGACAGGCTGAGCTGTGGGGCCGCCCCGGCCGCCAGCCGGGCTCTGCTGCTGGCCAGAGTCTGCAGGACTGGACCGCGTGGCACAAAGAGAACAGAGAGGTTAGAGAGGGGACAGTGACACCCCCAGGGGCTGCTGTCACCGCAGGGCACGCGGCTGTGGGAGCACGGACGGAGAAATAGTCACTTGGTGGGAATTAAAGTGAGCTGCCCACATCTCTGCTCTGGGAGAACCACCTGGCCTGGACACACAGAGTAGGATGGAGGGACGAGGGACCTGCGCTACCTTCTCGGGTGACAGTGGAAGCCGCGTCCAGTGCCTTGGTGCTGATGTCACTCATCATGTTGTCCACGGCCTCGTGGTGCTTGAGGAAGCAGGGCCGGATGACGCTGTGGTAGAGCACCTGTGAGCCATTCCAGGGTACGGGGGCCATGCACCACAACAGGAACAGGCACTGTGGGGACAACAGGGGCTCAGCTGAAAGGTGGCAGGGCTGCTCCAGTGACCCCAGCCTGGGCCAACAGCAGCTCCTGAGGCTGGAGCTCACTGGAGAGACCGGGATCTGAGCTGATTGCAGCCCCACTATCTGCTAAGGGGCAGAGCCCACCATGCTCAGTCCCTCCACGTTCAGCCATTGGGCAACAGGACCCTGTCCCAGGCACAGCCATTACCTTCCCAGCATAGTAGCAAGGGAACCAGTAGAGGAAGATATCAGAGAAGGACTCAGCAATGCAGAAGACGCCATACACCACCCAGTATGTGAGCCACATGGTGTCATCCTCCTTGTTGCTGCTCTCGATGGCTTTGATGCTGTGGCAGGAGAGGGCAAGAGCGTGGCTGTTGCAGTCCTGGGGTGGGCTCCTCCTTCCCAAATCCTCCAAACCCTGGAGCAAACCTGCCCACCAGGCGCTCCTGCCCCAAGCTGGCACAGTCCCAGCCTTTCCAGTAAGGCCTCAAGAGCTTCCCAGCCATAACTGCCTCTCACTGAGCAGGCAGACCCTTAGCTAAGGGCAGGGGAGGCTCTCCAGGTGCTGCAGAGGGTGGGACAGGTACTTACGAGATGTAGGCGGGGTAGATGAAGCCGATGAGGTTGCAGAGCAATGAGGCGCCGTAGCCGAACATGAGGTACAGCCCTATGAAGGCCACAGAACCTGCCAGGGGACAGGGGACAGTCACAAACCCGCCACCACGGGGGAGAGACCCCGCAGGATTCTCATCCCAGAGCAGGAAGAGGCGCATTCCAGGACCCCCCCAACTGGGGACAGCGACCACCCCCAATTAATTCCAGTACCACAACACTCTGAGTCACGTGGCAGAGGCTGCTCCTTCCCGGGGGACCCACGACCTGCTCCTATCACTGATTGTCCCCTCCCTGGCCTTGGAAAGGACTTTACCACAATAATCTGGAGGCGCTTTCGCCCCGTCGCCAGCCTGGAGCGGGGCCAGTCCCGCAGCGCCGCTGGAATCGGAGACACCGGCACACACCCATGGTCCAAAGTCAAGGCCCTGCTTGTCTCCCCCACAGATGGGGCTCGGAGCCGCCCGGCATCCCGATAACACCCGTCCAAGGACAAGCCCTGCTCCCGGAGCCGAGATCCTGCGGCTCCTCCTCGGAGTTCCCCGGCCGCGGCTGCCGCACGTGCTCCCCGTGCTGAGCAGCCCCCGGGGCAGGAAGGATTGGCTCCCCCGGGACACAGCAATTCAATCCCGCTTCCCTGCTATTCAATTAGATCGTTAAATTAAGTGGAAGCCAAAGGTTTTGGTTGCTTGGAGCTTGCCCAGCCCTCAGATGCTGGATCAGCAGAGCTGGTGGATGGCGAAGGTGCCACAGGGAGGTCTTGGTGAAACCGCGAGGCTCAGAGGGCAGGAAAACCTCAGGGACACAGAGCAGAGGGCAGGAAAACCCCAGGGACACACAGAGCAGAGGGCAGGAAAACCTCAGGGACACACAGAGCAGAGCCCAGGGCACTTTGTCCCAGCCCACCAGCCTCTTCCCTGCCCTGAAAAAAGCTCCTCCATCAGCAGCAGGAAAGCTGGGAATTAACCTGTCTGTGCTGGTAAATTAGAGGAAAGTCCTTGCTCGGGCTTGGAGGGCGGATTATCCCTGCTCTGCTCACTGCAGCATTCCTGGGCTCAGCTCCGGGCCCCGATCCGGGGCAGCCACAGCTCCGGGTCTTTCCCAGGAGACAGGCAGGAGCAACATGGCTTTGGAGCAATCCCAAACCTCCCTTCAAGGAGAACAGGCAGGTCCAGGCAGTGCTGGGTTTCATTCCCCAAGAGCCTTAGAAGGGATTTCATGGGATTTTAACCCCCAGAGAAATTTATGTAACAGCAAAAGCCAAGGGAAAGGTTTTGCTGAGGGGGTGGCTGGAGCTGGTGCCGCTCAGAGGCCACAGGGATGGGCTCCCAGCCCCAGCCTGTGGGTCACTGCTGGCTCCAGAGGTGCAGAACTGACCTTGCTGGGTTCAAGCACAATTTAGGGATTGCTCCAGAGACAGAAGAGGGAGAAATGGGGAATTTTTAGTTTAGCAGCAGCTTCTCCTTTCCAGGACAGGGATCCAGAACACAGAATCATCATTTTTTGGTGCTTCAACTCTTGTCCTACCCCAAAAAAGTCCCTCAAACCCGAGCTTGACCAAATTGCAAGATCAGGAAGACACCTGACTGGCCCTGCATCCAAACACAACCTGCAGCACATGCCTGTTCATGGACACTTTTGCCCCTCAGAGAGGGAAAACCAGCCCTGCTGCAGGTGAAGGGCCAGGAAAACACACCTGGAGGCTACAAAGGCAGAGGGAGCACCTGGAGGGACATGAGAAACCTCCCGAGCCCCTCCTGGGAGGTTTGATATGAAATCCCAAGTAGGAGCACGCGGATGGGCCAGTTGTGAGTTGGCAGAGAGGGCACAGGACCAAGGGTCAGAGGAGAGGGGGCACTTTGTGCCAGGGGACGCTCCCTGGGGAGATCCCGGCTGGTTCCTCATTAATGAGCAACAGGATCCGGCTCATGGCAGGATCCCGCACTCCCCGCGGGACACAGGGACGAGCTCCCGTCCCCAGAGCCTGGTCTGACCCACCACGGTTTGGGGGCTCACCTAAAATGGGGACCCCCCTCTGTCAGGGGGTCTCGAGGGTCCGTCTGACACCTCCAACACTCGGCCCCCGCTGGTTTCGGGGTGCGGGATTTCGGGATTTCACGCCTGCCGAAGGCGAGGACGGCGCGGTGACAGCGCTGTCACCCCCTGGGACCCCCCGGCCCGCTCCCAGCACGGCCCCCTCTGCACCCCCCAACTGGGGGGGAGCCTGCCCGCCCTCTCCGTGCCCCCGTGCCACGGTGAGGGGCTGCCAGGGTGCCCCAGGAAAGAGAAAGGGGTGTGGGAAGAGGACGGGAGGACCGGGGAGGCTGCGGGATACCGGTCGCACCTGAGGCCAGGTAGAGCCGTTGGACGCCGGTACGGGCTTCCAGCCGGCCCAGCAGGTCGCCGAGCGGCCCGGGGCGGTCGAGGAAGCTCTGCAGGCGCTGCTGCACA
>VWZD01006798.1:129234-145964 GCA_013396695.1 Sakesphorus luctuosus | reverse complement strand
CAGCGGGGCCGCGGGACGCCCGGGTTCTGGCTCGCCGGCACGGGCTGCTCTACCTGGGCCAGGTGCAGGCCCAGCCCAGCCCATGTCCCACTGTCCCCAGTGCCTGCGCTCATCCCCACCCTGTGTCCCCACTGCTGGCCCCTTCACTCGTCCCCTCTGCTCATCCCATGGGCAGGGACACCTTCCACCAGACCAGGTTGCTCCAAGCCCCCTTCCAGCCTGGCCTTGGACACTTCCAGGGATGTGGCAGCCTGGGAATCTGGGAATGCTGTCCCAGTGTCCCCACGTCCTCAGAGCAAACAGCCTCTGAGCATGCAGAGCCCCAAGGATACACACACACACGGACCCCACTTGGTCTCCAGGGAACATTTTCTGCGTGTCCTGCTGTGCTCAGCTCATGTTAAATTCACCTTTCTGACCCACGTGGAGCCAGCACAGGAACCCCCAGCTGGGATAGAAACACTGACAGCAGCTTCCTGTGCCTGCAGGTGATGGAGGGAGAACCTTACTACCACTTTGGGCACCGTGGCACACAGCAGAGAGCCCTGAGCAGGCACTGGGGGTGGCACATGCGGCTGATGAGGGACCCCCAGGTAGGAAGGAGGGCACGGGCAGTGGGGGCACAGCCACAGGCAGGCTCTGCCTGGTGCCCACAGCGCTGCCCCACCTCCTCCAGGTGCTGTGGTTTGAGCAGCAGACGCTGAAGAGGCGGATGAAGAGAAGTGCCAGCGTGGTGCCAACAGACCCCTGGTTCCCCAAGCAGTGGTACATGGTGAGATGGTGCTGCTTCCTCCTCTAATCCTCACCTAGAACACAGAGTGCCCTTCCCGTTGTCCCCCTCCCATCCCCTGACACACAAACAGGGCTAATGCTGGGGGTGATGAGGCAGCACAAGTCCCTGAAGGTCACCTGGGGCTGCTGAGCAAATTTAATCTGTTTTTCCAGAACAATGACATCAGTCCCGACCTGAACATCCTCACAGCCTGGAGCAGAGGCTACACAGGGCTGGGGGTCGTGCTGACCATCCTGGATGATGGGTTGGAGAAGGATCATCCTGACCTGGCAGCCAACTATGTAACTACAAGGGGGTGCAGGAACAGGCTCCTTTGGGGCTGGGGGTCCCCAGGGAGGGTGGGAGCTGTTGACTTCATCCCACTCGTGGGATTGTGCAGTGGGAACTCAGCCTCTCCAGGACTGGATCAAAGGTTTGGAGTCCCATAGTGAATTCCCACATTGAGGAAACTTTAGAACTTGTACACACACTCGAGCCCCCCAAAATAGGTGTAATTATAGCAAGCTGCAAAGCCAGAAAAGCTGGTAAACCCTCATGTGCCCAGCAAGGCAGGAGAGTGAAATCCTGGGTGTTTACAAAACACAATGCCTATGAGTTGTAGTTCCTCCCTCCTGCATGGCCAGTGAGGGTCACCCTTGGATGAGTCACCACACTGGGCTCTGCCACTGAAACAGCAAAGCTGTGCTGCTTTCACCCTGTTTCACAGGATCATTTCAGTTGGAAAAGTCCTCCAAGATCACCAAGTCCACCCTGTGCCCGATGCCCACCTTGTCACTGAGTGCTACATCCAGTCCTTCCTTGGACACCCCCAGGGATGGGAACTCCGCCCCCTCCCTGGGCAGCCCCTTCCAGTGCCTGACCACCCTTTCCATGAAGAAATTCCTCCTGATGTCCAACCTGAACCTCCCCTGGTGCAACTTGCTGCTGTTTCCTCCCCTCCTGTCCCTGTTCCCTGGAGCAGAGCCCGACACCCCTCCCGGCTCCCCCCTCCTGGCAGGGAGTTGCAAAGGGTGAGAAGGTCCTGCCTGAGCCTCCTTTTCTCCACGCTGAACCCCTCAGGCTCCCTCAGCCACTCCTGCAGCTCCAGCCCCTTCCCTTCTCTGGATTTGGCTGAGCTCCAGTCTAACCCAACACAGCTGGGCACAAAGGGGCCCCCCTGCCCCCCCTGGGCTGGCAGTCAGGGCCCCCAGCAGTGCCAGCTCTGGGCTCAGTGCCAGGCGCCTGTGCTGAGCTGTCACAGCCCTGCCCAGAGCCCTTTGCTCATGCTGGTGCCACGTTCTGTAACAGGACCCGCAGGCAAGTTACGACTTCAACAGCAACGACCCCGATCCTCAGCCCAGATATGGCGATGGAGACAAGAACTGGTGGGTTCTGCTCCATCTCTCAGGGGGCTGAGGGTGTCCCAGACCCCCCCACCCCTCTCAGGGTCACTCTGCCCCCCGCCAGGCACGGGACACGCTGTGCAGGAGAAGTGGCAGCTGTAGCAAACAACGGGATCTGCGGGGCAGGTGTTGCCTACAATGCCAAAATTGGAGGTGAGATGTTGCTCCGGTGGGATGGATGTTGAAAACCAGCTCCAGCACCTTGGGAGGATGTGAGACCCCAGGTGGGGCTGCTCTGGGGGCTTGCAGGGGGGCAGAGGGTGCTGCAGACATCAATCTCTGAGCTCCCCAGGGGTTTAATGCCCACCCAAACACTCAGCAGCACCAGCCCTGGGCAGGTTCAGGCACCCCTGCAGAAGTGGGGTGGCAAAGGGGGTTAAAAGCTGGGAGAAATCCCTGGGCTTAATTACAAAAGGCTTAAGGAAGAGCTTTGGGCTCATGGCAAGAGCTTTGGGAACCGGCTCATGGCAGCGGCACAGACCCACAGGACCCTGATCTCCTTAGGACAGGGTCATGTGAAAGGTGCTCAGGTATGTGGGGGATGAAGGGGGAGCTGTCAAAGTGCCCCTCAGCCCTCCCCTTGGTGTGGCACACACGTGGCTCCTGTTCCCCATGAGCCCTCCCAGCCTCTCTCTTGTGCTGCTGCCCCTCGGCCACGGCTGCTCCTGGTCCTGGCCCTCAGGTGTGCGGATGCTGGATGGTCCCATCACGGACGTGGTGGAGGCCCAAGCCCTCAGTCTGCACTCCCAGCACATCCACATCTACAGTGCCAGCTGGGGCCCCCAGGACAATGGCAAGACGGTGGATGGGCCGGGCGAGCTGGCAGCGGCCGCTTTCCAGAGAGGGGTCAGCCAGGTAAGCTCAGCACCAGCTTCGGGGTTCTCGGAGGCACCAGGACCCCCCTGCTCACCCCACTCTGCCTCCTCAACAGGGACGGGGCGGCCTCGGCTCCATCTTCATCTGGGCCTCGGGCAACGGTGGGATCCACTACGACAACTGCAACTGCGACGGGTATAGCAACAGCATCTACACGGTGTCAGTGGGCAGCGTCCTGGGGGACGGGCAGAGGCCCCACTACAGTGAGGGCTGTGCTGCCATCCTCACCACGACCTACAGCAGCAGGACCAGCAGCGAGGTGCAGATCGTGAGTGTCGTGACAGCTCTGCCAGAGCAACAGCCCTTGGGCAGACGGACAACGGATCACAGCGCAGGGCGGGCTCGTCTGAGCCCTCCCCACCTGGGCAGGGAAAGGGGGGCTTTGGAAAAATGTCTGTGTAGACCCTCAAAGGGAAGCAAAAGGAGTGTTTACTGGAGGACCTCAGCTCCCTGGTGCTGAGACAGCCCCTCTCCCCCAGGTGACCACCGACCTGCACCACCGCTGCACCGACAAGCACACGGGCACCTCGGCCTCGGCCCCCCGGCCGCGGGGATGGTCGCCCTGGCACTGGAGGCCAAGTAGGTGACACTGACACAGCAGGACAGCCCCCAGGGAGGTCTGATGCCTCACTGGGGACAAGGAAGGCAGGAGCTGGCAGCAGGGATGTTGGGAGTGCAGAGCTGAAGTGCCCTTGGGTTCTAGTAGGGAAACATCTTCTCCCAGAGGCATGGGAGAGGCAGGGACAGGAGGATTGTCCCCTTGAGGTGTTTTTGCTCCCACTTTGGCGCTGAAGGAGGTTGTGGGGGGACCAGGTTGGACCCAGACAGACGACTTATCCACCTCACAAGTTAGAAGAGCTAAAACCTACCCTTAAAAATCCCACATTTAAAAGCCAATGCAGAGACCTATGTTCCCACACCCTCGTTGCTTCCAGCCCAGCACTGACCTGGCGTGACCTGCAGCACCTCATCATCAGGGCCTCCAAACCCGCTCACCTGCAGGCCGAGGACTGGGCCAAGAACGGGGTGGGACGCCGGGGTGAGTCCAGGGCTCAGCCCTTCCTGCCCCCCTCACCTGGCCCTCAAACATCTTCCAGCAGCCCCTGGTGCTCTCCCAGCACTGAGGGCTCACAGCTCCTCTCCTGGTGGCACCTGCTTTCCAGTGAGCCACTACTATGGCTATGGGCTGCTGGATGCTGGGCTGCTGGTGCAGGAGGCCGTGGCCTGGGCAGGCACTCAGCCTCAGGAGAAGTGTTCAGTCAAGGTCCTTCAGGCCCCCAGGTAAGGGACAGTACCCCTGGGTCCAGCCTCACATGGGGACTCACCATGCCCACTGCAGGAATAGGGATTGCTTCCCAAAAATGGCCTGTGCTGCTCAGTGCCTGCTGTGGGCACGGGGCTGTGCTCAGAGGCTGTGGAGGAGGGCAGGATGCCCATGGAAGGGGAAGGAGAAGGAGAAGGAAAGCCCTAACCTGCAGCTTGCCTTGACAGGGACATTGGCTCCAAGCTCACCATCACCACAGATGTTTTCTCCTGCTCTCAGAGGATCCGCTCTCTAGAGCACGTCCAGGTCCAGCTGTCCCTGAGCTACAGCCGCAGGGGGGACCTGCTGGTGGCTCTGAGCAGCCCCATGGGGACCACATCCACACTGGTGACTGTGCGGTAAGGATACAGAGCACCAGGACCCACCAGGGGCTGGGGGGCACCTCACACAGCCCTTCTGGGGCCAGGAGACCCCCAACAAGGGGCTCACTGTGCCCCAAACCCATCTGGGCCTCTGCCACATGGCAATGCCCCCTTGGAGCAAGAACAGGGTGGCTGCAGGGCCTCCTTGGCCACATCCTGGTCTTCCAGGCTCCTGGCTGGCACTCCCAGCTCTTCTCTCCTCCTCCAGCCCCTACGACACCAGCCAGGAGGGCTACAAGGACTGGACCTTCATGTCCACACATTTCTGGGATGAGAACCCCAAGGGGACCTGGACACTCCACCTGGAAAACAGGGGCAGTGCCCATAACACAGGTGGGTGCCCTGGAAGGGGCTTGAACCCCATTTACTGGGGTCACCCAGTGCCTAGTCATTTTTCTTCCTTCTCCCCCTGGATGAGCAACTTGTTGGCTTCTCCCTCCCAGCCACAAGCCCTCCTTATCCACAGGGCCCCATCTTTGTTCTGAGGGTCTCCCTGGCCAGCACAGGGCCTGGAATGGGGGCACGATTCCAAAGCTTCCAGCTCCATATCCATCACCTGGCAGGTCCTGAGTGCTGTTCCTCCTGTCCCTAGGCAAGCTGACCAACTTTATCCTGCACCTGCACGGCACAAATGAGGACATGATATCCAGGCGCTCCGCAGCCTCCACCACAGACGCGTGTCTCCGATGGGATGAGCAAGGAGCCTGTGAGGGTGAGTGAGGCTTTAGGAGGGACAGTGACAGTTCTCTGGACCCTGGGAGGCTCATCCTACCCTCTCTCCACAGAATGTGGCAGCTCTCTGTATGCCCACCGGCACTCCTGCCTGCCCTACTGCCCCCCACGCTACTACGGCCAGACCCGGAGTGCCACCACCACAGACACAGCCCGTGTGTGTGCCCGCTGCCACCCCTCCTGCTACACCTGCCAGGGTGCCTCGGCCAACAACTGCACATCCTGTCCCTCCACCCGCAGCTTCCAGAAGCTCAGCCACACCTGCTCCCCCCAGCAGGGCGCTCTCAGCCCGGGGGTGCTGCGCAGGTACCTCCTTGTTGTCACTGTCCTGGTCTGCAGCAGCCTGGTCCTCGCAGGTGTCCTCTACCCCACGTACCGGGTGGCCTTTCGTGCTGGGAAAGGCACTTCCTGCTGTCCCCAGGCTGGGAGGACAGAGTGACACCAGCCCAGGCTGCATGGACACAGCCGGGGACACCGCTGGGATCTTGCCTGGCTTCCAAAATAAACTGGTTGTTGCCTTCCTGGACCACCCTCTATGAAGAAGGGTGATTTCCCTCCCCAGCAGCGCCTGGGCTGATCCCACCCTGTATCCGGCTCTGCATAGGGACAGGGTGGTGTCTCCCCCTCCCCACCTCATCCCCCCATGTCCCCAGGGACCTGAGCATTTCCAGAGGGGCCAGGAGCCCTGTGCCCTTTCCCAGGAGCAGAGGGATGAGATGTGATGTGTGTCCAAACAGCTGCACCCACGTGGCCACAGCAGGAGCTCAGCCACGAGCCCACGCGGCTTCCAACGGAGCAGAGGCAGCGGAAGACAGCCCGGATCCACTCCACAGTCCCCAAATTCCTGTTCACCCCCCAAATCCCTGTTCACCAGCAACTTTTAGGCCTTAATAAAAGGGATCCCAGGGTGGCTGAACCCCCCAGACACCCTGCTCCCCCCACCGCGGCAGTGAGAGGAGGCAAAGACCCCCAATCCTTGCTGTCCCATGGGGACTGGCAGCAGCACAGTGGCAGCTGTGCCCCGGCACATGGCACTGGGCAGGGCTGGGACAGGGAGAGCTGCCAGCTGGGGCCCTCTGGGGGCACTGGCCCCACGCCAGGACCCTGAACTGCCCCAGGACTTGGGGAATGTGGTTTGTGTTCCCCCCTCCCCAGCTGTGCCATCCCAAGCACAGTGTGTTTGCTCAGCTGAAGTTTTAGGAATTAAAGGAGAGAGCCAGATCTTTCTCCAAATGTATAATGACCCATGAAAACCCTTGGCTGGACCCTACAGAACACAGAGAAGAGGGAGCTGGGATGGAGCTTTGTCTCCAAAGGCAGTGGAGAATGTGGGGCTGTCCCCAGGGGGACCCTGAGCCCCAGAATGAACTGAAATCCTTGCAAACACTAAGGGAGAATCCCAAGGCAACCACTCAACCCAGTATGGCAGGTCGAGTTAGAGCTGGATGCACCAGAGTGTGGCTTCCCCATGGCCTCTCCAAGGGGTTTTCCCCACTCTGCTCCTCCAGACCAGCCTGGTCTAGTCCTTGGTGGGCAGCTGGCAGGGCTGGAATTGCCTCTGGATCTCAGGGCGAACATCCTCCTGTGCGGGAGAGACAGAGTAGGGTGGGCTGTGCCCAGAGCCCAGCATACCCATTCCCACCTCAGCCCCAGCCCCGTGGCCTCACCGCCTGTCCCAGCTGTCCCAGCAGTGGCACGAGGCGCAGCAGCTCCTCATCCTGTGGGTCCCCACACCACTGTGGCACCGGGATCCAGTTGGCAGCCTGGGAGGAGAGGGAGAATGCTGGATCCATCAAGCTATTGTGCTCTCAGGAGGCCAGGACACACAGACTTGCCTCCCCCGGAGCCAGCACTGCCATACCTGGGCAGGGAAACTCTGGATGGTGTGATCCAGGGCCACCGTCTTGGCCAGGTCCCTGCCCAGGCGGGTCAGATCCTTCCAGTAGCAGCCCTTGGAGCAGACACAGTCTGACTGGGAGAGGCAGTGCCTGGAGGGGAGACAGAGCCGTGGGGACCCCCTCCCTGCCACACGGGGAGTCCCCCAGGAGGGTCCCACCAGCACCATCACCTGATCAGCTTCTTCCTGGGGTCCAGCACATCCAGGAGCTTTTTGGCATAGTCTTGCTTCGCAGTGGTGTAGATGAAGATCTGGGGGAGTGGGTGAAGACCTCTGGGTGGGCTGCCCAGGTATCCCTTACCCCAGTGAGATGTCACCCCACACACCCCTGGAGCCACCAGGTACCTCATAGGTCTTGGAAAGGCTCTCCAGGAACTGCTGCACATGTGGACGCAACTTCACGTGGATCTGGAAGGGAATAGCATCTTGGAAAACCACCAGCACCCACAACCCAACACCAAGGTGACCCCCAAGGGACGTTCAGTCTCCCAAGTAGGATCTGGGCACCCTCTGCTACTCTGTCCAGTAGGATTTCAGGGCTCTTTCCCCTCAATCTACAAGGAAGAAACATTAGCATAGAGGCCACATGGGTGGTGTGGATCTTCCATCCCACAGCCCCCACCAACACCCCTCAAGACCCAGCACCCACTGTCCCAGCCCCATCACTGTATCCCAACATTGATCCACCCACCTTGTAGGAAATTCCCTGAAAGCTCGAGGTGAAAGTGGCCATAGTGTCATCTTGCCCACCAGCAAGTATGGAGGAGCAGAGCAGGGTCCCATCCTGCAGGCAGGGAACAGAGTCAGCCCCCAGCCCCCTGGGCTGCAGCCCCCTCAGCCCCCCCAGCTCACCAGCTCCAGGACCAGGGTGTGCTCCAGAGTGCTCCGAGTCCTCCGGGGAGTATCCTTGTTGGGGGTCAGTACCCCAGGGGTCAGCCTGGCAGGGGGAAAGCAGCAGGTCAGTGGTGCTGGGGGGCCATAGGGACCCCCCCTTACACATCCTGACAGAGTAAGGGCTGCGGGGTAACCCCCCCACCTACTCACAGACTGGGGGCTGCAGGGACAGCAAGGTCCCAGTGCTCATCCTCAGGGTGCCCTGAGAAGTAGGAGCCTCCAGGGCAGGACAGCGACAGGGGAGTCTCGGGCTCTGTGGGGAAGAGTGGTCCTGTCAGCACGGCCGGGGCAGCCCAGCTTTCCCAAAACAGGGATTTGCCCAGGACAGGGACACACTCACCGCTTTCCCCGGGGCAGTGGGGAGCAGACGCCGGGCTGGGACTCTCCTGCTCGAGCCCTCGCCGGACCAGCCGCCCCTTGCCGGGGGTGGTGGGGGAAGACGGGATACGCTCCCAGCCCCACGGGACACGCTTCTCCCGCTCCCCCTCTCTCTGCTGGCTCTTGGCCCGAGTACGAGCCCCAGCCTTGGGGGTCGAGAGCCCCAAACCTGCCATGGGTGAGACTCCCCCCGAGAAGGGCACGGCACAGTACCAGAACACCCACCCTACCCAGGGGCAACCCCCACAACAGCCCCAACTCGACAAGGAGGGAGATGAGAGAGAGCACTTTTACAGGGTGGAGGCACCTTTCCTGCCTCAGTCACCCCGGAGCACCTGGAATCACTCAGGCTTTACTGGGAGCAGCTGTGGCTTGGTACTGGGCTCCCCAGCTGGTCCCAGGGCTCATCTCTGTCCCGGGGTGATGAACTATCCGATGTGACCAGAACCCTCCAGGACTGGCAGCTGCTACTTGGGGCACCCCAGGGCACTCGCCCCTGTGTCCTCATGGGTACCCCAGTTTGGGCACAGCCACCAGCGACACGAGCTGGGAGGTCTCAGCCTTTCCCTGGCACTAGTTCCAAACCCATCTCCCAACTGGCGCAAGACCCCCAAGGGACCCCCAAGCGGGCGATGCCCCCCGGGGTGTCCCAGTGCCCCCGGTCACATCCCGTCCCCGTGTGGGCCCCGCGGGTTGGGTTACGGGCGAGGGGGCTCCGGCACGGGGAGAGGGACTCGCCCGCCTCCGCCGGAAGGGAGATAAGCGGGAGGTCCCCGACCCCGGCAGGGAGAGCCTGGCGCGGGGCCATCGGGGACAGGGACACGCTGCGGGGCGGGAGCCGCTTCAGAGGCTCGGCACGGGGACACTCATGGGGACCCCCTGCTCATGGGGACACAGAGCGGATGTGCCAGGAAAAGGCACATCGGATAGTTCATCACCCCGGGACAGAGAGAGGGGACAAACAGGTTTATTTTCTGCAAAAATAATAAATTACCACCCTTCTCCACCACCCCCTGCTCCACCACGTGGACCCCCAGGACGGAGAAATGCCCGGCGCGGCGCTGAGGGCGGGATGGGGAGGACCCTGGGGGTCCATCCACAGGCACGGGAAAGGTTCGGTGCACGGCAGGAGCACCGGGTTCGCCCTCGGGGTCCCATCCCGGGGGCCGCGGGGGCTCAGGGCGGCCGGGGCTGCGGGCAGTGCCGCGCCGCGTCCCGCACCATTCGGCCCTCTCGGGGCGTCCAGGGCCGGGCGTAGCCGCCGTCCTGCAGCAGGATGCGGTTCAGGGTGTGCTCGTGGTTCACGTGCCGCCGCGCCATCAGCACGTACTCGCCGCCCTCCCGCAGCGGGGGGCACCCGCAGGTGTTGGGCACCCACAGGTATTCCCGGGACACCAGCGGGAAGCGGTGCCGATACGGCGTCTTCACCTCCACCTCGTAGCGCGTCTCCTGCCCTACCAAGCGCTGCGCCAGGATCCGACCATGGAACACTGCGGGGTGAGCATGGGGCACCCTGAGCCCCTTCCCACCCCTGGCAATGTCCCCGGCATTGCCCTGAGCCCTGTCCCGCCCCCGACAGCATACCGAGCCCCTCCCGCCTGGCGCTCACCAAAGTCGCTTTGGCAGAAGTGCTGGATGCGCTGGGAACGTCCCTTGGCCGGGCGGCACCTCCCGCATCGCCCTGCGGGGACAAAGCTGCAGCAATTTAGGGGGCACACGATACTCCTGACCCCCAAGACCCCCTCCCGCAGCCTTGGGAGGGCGCAGTGAGGGTCCAGACTGCAGAGAGGGACACAGGGAGCTCCTGAGAGTCCTGGAGAGGCTTTTTAGGGCCCATTTTAGGGCCTCCATCTCATTCCTACCCCTGGGCTTTCTGGGACCCCTCCTGCAGCAGCGAGCAGGGGTGCAGGGGGCTATGGGGACCCCCAAGGGGAGCAGGTACCTGCAGCAGCACGATCCTGGCTCCAGCCTGGGGGTCTCCTTGGCGGTGGCTCCGTGGCAGAGCCCCCGCGCTGAGGGGGCAGCACAGGGGCCGGGGTGAGCAAGGGCTCCTGGGGTGGGGGGCTGCCGGCCCCCCGAGGCTGGGGCTGCCTCAGGGGGCTGGTGTCCCCATGGCTGGGCTGGGGGTGCCCGGGGGGCAGCCAGAACTCGTACTCAATGCCAGGGTTGGGCTCCTGCAGTAGGACCTGGGTGGCAGGGGCAGTGCTGAGGGCAGCGATGGGGGCTGGGGGTGGCTGCCCCCGTCCTCGTGTTCCCCCTATGCCCCTCACCATCACGTGCAGGTCCTGGTTGGTGGGCCCCGGAGCCTCCAGGCTCTCAGTGCCGTCGGGGGCCCGGGTGTAGGTCAGGCGGGTGCCGGCAGCCTCGTAGGGCCCGGGCCAGGCAATGGACCAGTCCCCGTTGAGCACGTAGCGCCCGTCACTCGTCATCAGCGCTGCAGGAGGGAGTGGGTCCGGCCCGAGCACCGCACAGCCCCCTGGACCCCCTGCCTGGGTCCCCACTGGAGGCCTCTCCCGGCACAGGGAGGGCAGCGTGGGCCGGCAGAGCCGCAGTCGGGGCTCCAGAGAATCTGCTTTCTTGTAAGATTTTGGCTTTGGGCCAAAGCCAGAGCCAAACCCTGGTGTGCAACCCCTCACGCACCCCCAAACTCCCAGATCCTGGTGCCAGTGGGGGATGGGGCTGCAGCTGCATGGGGAGTGGGGCTGGGGGTCCTGGTCCTGGTCTGTGGTGGCCAGTCAGGCCCTGCTCCAGCTCAGCCCTTCCCAAAACCCACGTTCGCAGCCTCTGGAAAATTGCCCCGAGCGCCTGCGAGTTCACTGACCCCGGGATGCTCAAAACAGCATCTGAGCGAGGGAGAGGCACGGCATGACGTGGGACAACATGAGACAACACGGGATAACACAGCACGGAATGACACGGCTACCCCCTGCCCTGCCCTGGCCAGACCCACAGCTGGCACCATCCAGGACAAACTGGGATGGGCTGGGGCTCACTGGGATAAAGGCAGTTCACGTCCTACCCAAGTAGTTGCGGCTCTTATCCGTCACCTTGATGTGGGTGGCACCAGCCGGGATCTTGGTCACATTCATGTACCCAAAATATCCTGTCGGGGCACAGAGTCAGGGCAGAGCTGGGGCAGGGCCCGAGGGGACATCCTGGGGGAAAAGGGCAGGAGGGGATGGGCCACAGAGGGGATCCAGGTCTGGGGCATTAACCCAGCTGGGCCCCACATGCTGGGACATTGGGGGCAGCTCACAATGCCTGTTGGGTGCCATCCAGGGCCACCTGCCCTCATGGGAATCACTGTCCCCACAGCATGGGCAGTACCCCATGGATACTGGATATTGACACAGGGACTCTGGGCGTCCCCAGGGACCCCTGAACACCCTTGGGGACCCCAGAGACCCTCCCACCCACCCCAGAGGATCAACACCCTCTGCAATGAGGCCAAATCACCCCGATGAAGGAGCTGCTTCGAGCCCACTGTCCCTGTCCCTGTGTGTTGGGGACAGGGAGGAATCAGGGACAACGGGGAAGGTGGAGAGGGGAAGGGTGACAGGGGATCCAGGCAATGCCTTGGGGACACAGATGGGGGACGGGAGGACAGGGGAGGCAAGAGCCAAAGCATTCACCCATGGAGGGGGCCGGGGCAATGGTTCATTCACCGGAGGAGGGGTCCGTGCCCTGGAACAGCCGGTGCACGAAGAGGCAGGAGCCGTGGCCGCTGCTGCATTGGCCGCAGGCATCGGGGCGGGGGCCCGAGCCCAGGATCCCATCACAGCCCACGCTCTGCGGGAGCCCAGATGCTGCCTCAGCGTGGGGGGTCAGCGCAGAGGGTCCAGGGGGTCCCAGCCCTGCACACCCACCAGGCAGCGTCCGCTGATGCAGAGGTCTGGGGAGCCCGGGCTGCAGCGCGTCCCATCCAGCACCCGGCCGAAGCTGTAGTAGAAATTGTGCCCCTCGGCCAGGCAGTTGAGCTCACAGAGGTTGGGGGCTGACGGAGCGGGGTGAGAAGGGATGGGGGTGGCACCGGGGGCAGCCGTGTCAGCCCCGTGACGCCGTCACCACCCCGGCACTCACCTCCGTGGAAGGGCACCCAGCGGTACCGGGCGGAGGTGCCCAGGACTGGCTTGTTGTCGTAGAGGGAGCACTGCATGGCCCGGAAGGGCACGGAGCCGCTGGGACAGCCCTATGGGAGCGGCAGGATGGAGCCCACGGGCCGGGATGGGGACTGGGACCAGCTACATCAGTGCCGTGGCCCTCCCAGTGCTCACCTGGAGCTGGCAGAGCCGGTACTGCCGTGGGTCGCCTGTGCACGGCTCCTCCTTGGTGGTCCTGCGGTTACAGCATCAGCACGGTGGGGCCGGGCCAGGGACCCCCTGAGCAGACCTGCCTGTGCCCCCTGCTAGCCACAGGGACCCCCCCCCCCATCTCCAGTGCCCCGATGCCACTAAGCCACCACAGGGAGTGACACACCCCCACAGCAAGGCAGGAGCTGGGCCCCCAATGTCCCAGGATGTCCCAGGATGTCCCAGGATGTCCCTTGTCCTGCCAGAGCTGGAGCCCAGGGTGGAGCCATGAAGCTCCAGGTCCCCCCATGTGGTGCTGAGGGTCCTCAGGGACATGTGAGAGGTGGTGGCAGAGCTGTGCCAAGAAATTTGGGTGCCATGTGGGGTTTGGGTCCTGCCGTAGGGCTGGGACCCCCGTCCCCCACTCACCGCAGGCACCTCCGGGTGCGGAGGGCGACGCCATCCCCGCAGGAGCTGGAGCAGGAGCTCCAGGGTGCCCAGGACCCCCAGGTCCCCCGGGCCAGCTGCCGGCGGGTCCGAGCAGGGGCTGGGGGCTCGGGGACCCTCGCTGGTGTGCCCAGGACTGGGTCCTGAGTGAGGAAGGTGACAATCACCACGGTGGTCAGGGCCAAGCAGGCCCAGGGGTGCCACCATGTGCCCCACACCCCTCACCTGTGCTGTGCCAACCAGGCTGAGCCAGGCCAGGAGCAGGAGCCGCCACGGCCGCCGGCACCTGCGGAGCAGTGAGCCCTGAGCCCCCCGTCCCCAGGGAGCAGGGGGTGGCAGTGGGGTGTCCCCACAGCCTGCCATCTCTGCTGGAGCAGGGCCACTGCCGAACCCTCCCCGCGGGGACCGCCGTCAGGGAGAAGGAGGAGAGACGAAGGACAAGACCAGACCCAGCTGGAGGGTCCCCGGGGCAGGGGCGTGGGGTCCGGTGTCCCCAGTGGGGCCAGGCGGGTGGGTGACCCCGGGTGGGTGACCCCGGGTGGGAGACGCCGTGTCCCAAACACGTGCCCACGCGGCACCGGGATGGGCGATGGCCCCGCCACCCCCAGGGCCCCGCGGCGGGCGCCGGGCCGGGATCTCTGCCTGCCGGGACAGGACCAGACCTGCACGCTGGGGCTCCGCGCCGCTCCCCGATCCGGATCCGGCCCCGCCGTGGGGCGAGCAGTGTGGGGGGCAGCGGGGGGCCCCCCGCTGTACAAAGTGCCTGGTCCTGGAGCCCCCCAAAGCGCCCAGCCCGGGGGCGTGGGGGGTGCAGGGAGGGGTGAGGGAGGTGCCGAGAGTGCAAAGGGGTGCGGGGGGGTCCGGAGGGGTGCAGGGGGTGCCGAGGTCCCAGCCCCGTGTCGGGGAATCCCCTGGCCGAGCCTGTTCCCTCCCGCCGCGCAGCTTCCACAGGGACCGGGAGGGTCGCGACTTTGGGGACCTCCCGGCAGGGCAGGGGAAGTGGCCGGGGGGTCGCGGTGCCGTCGCTCCGAGGGTGGTGTTGGTGAGTCCGGACCTCACCGAGGGTCGGGTGATGCCAAGACCCTGCTGGGCAGAGCGGGGGGCACCGCGTGCCTCAGTTTCCCCGCAGGAGCTCCGGGGGTGCGTGGGAGTGCGGGCTGGGGGTCCCGCGAGGGGTTAAACAGAAATCAGGACCTTACCCAGCGCCGAAGGTTCCCCCGCGGGGCACCGAGCCGCCCCCACAGCTCCCCCCGGCCATGTAGACCCCCGTCCGCGGCGTTCCAGCGGGCTCAGTCCCGGCTCGGCGTTTCGGCGGCGGGAAGACGGGGGGACCCGGCAGGACCGGGCATCGCCTGCGCAGCTCCGGGGGGGCCGGGCGAGGCTTCCCCCCCCGTCCCGGTTCGCCTCCCGTCCCTCCCCGCCGCGTTATTAATATCCAGCCCCAAAGGTGCGCCCAGCCCTCCCCGGCCGCCCGTTAACCCTTCGGGGCCCGGAGCTCCGGCGGTCGGGCCGGGGGGGCTCGTGGGGTTCCGGAGGGGCGCAGCTGCTGTTTCGCTGCTCCTGCGCCCCCCCGGGACCCCACCAGCCCCAGAAGCAGAAGGGAAGAGTCACCAGGACACCACCCTCACCACCCCCACCACCCCCCGGTCGTATCCTGATCCGGGACCCCACCGTGCTGGGCATCCCGGAGGGGGTTGATCCCATTGGGGGTCCCTCCTTCATGATCGAGGTCTTCTGAGGGGGTCTTAGGCTGCCAGAGTGCTGGGTGCGAGGGGGGCACTCAACTCCCTTGGGTTCCACGAGCACCCCCATGCTGGGGCTGAAGGGGTTACAGTGTCGGGGTGTGGGTGTCCCTTGGGGTGTCCCCTCTGCAGAGCAGAGCGGGCAGGATGGTCCTGGAGCAGGCACGGGATGAGCCCCCCGGCTGGTACATCGAGGACGTGGGAAGTGGGATGATCTACAAGCGGGAACGGCTCCTGGGACAGGTAAATGCCCCTCCCTGCACCCCTGAACAGCCTCTCACCCCAGCCAGCACCCCCTCCCCGCTGGGCATCCCGGGGGGGTCCCACACTCGCACCCCCCAGGGCTGCAGGGGGTCCCCGAGGTGTCCTGCTCCGAGGGGGACCCACCACCTCCCCTTTGGGGAGGGGGAAACTGAGGCATGGGGGAGACACGGACTGAGCCACAGCAGAAGGAAGGGCATGTGGGTGGGCACTCCGGCACCCGGGACCCTCTCCTGTCCCCACTCTGTGTGCTGGGCTGCCCATTCCCATGGGATCTTCCTCGCAGGGCACCTTTGGGCACTGCTACCAGGTGACAGAGGTGACCAGTGGCAGGGTCTATGCAGTGAAGGTCATCCCCCAAGCCCGGCTCACTGCGGTGGGCATCGGGGCGAGGGTGAGTCCGGGGGGGGACAGTCCCCAGGGACGGGGGGACAATACCCATGGGGACCCTGCAGAGCCCCACAGCCCTACCCTTGCCCCGACCTGGGTCGTTGGGTGGGTTTCAATCCCCCTGGGGTGTCTGCAGGTGGAGCGGGAGCAGGAGCTGCACAGTCACCTGAGCCACCGGCACATTGTCCGCCTGTACGGGCACTTTGCCGACCACAGCCACCTCTACCTGCTGCTGGAGCTCTGCAGCCGCGGGGTGAGTGGGCACCTGCACCCCCAAACCGGGCACCTGCACTCCAAACAATGCACCCAAATCCCCAGCCAGGGCTTCAGCAGGACCCAGGCTCGTCCTTCACTCTGTCTCCAGTTCCCCCTCACCATCCCGTTCCTCCTCACTCTGTCCCCGCTCTGTCCCCAGTCCCTCCTCACTCTGTCCCCAATCCCTTTCACTCTGTCCCCGCTGTCCCCAGTCCATCTTTACTCTGTCCCCAGTCCATCTTTACTCTGTCCCCAGTCCGTCTCACTCTGTCCCCAGTCCGTCTCACTCTGTCCCCGTGCTATCCCAGTCCCTTCTCACTGTCCCCGCTCTGTCCCCAGTCCCTCGCTGACATCCTGCGTGCCCGGGGCCGGCTGCGGGAGCCGGAGGTGCGGTATTACCTGCGGCAGGTGATCTCGGGGCTGCACTACCTGCACGAACACGGCCTCGTGCCCCGGGACCTCAAGCTGAGTGCGTGGGGCACCCACAGGGGGGTGACGCGGGGTGGTTTGGGGTGACCCACACCGGCCCCACTCCGCTCATCTCCCTCTCCAGGCAACTTCTTCGTGACGGAGAAAATGCAGGTGAAGATCGGGGACCTGGGGCTGGCACGAGGGGCGGCTCCAGCCGGACGGCGCTGGGGGTGAGGGGGTTGCCAGGAGGGGGGTCACCCTGTCCATGTCCGCGGGGGGCTCCTGGGCAGGGGTTCA
>VWZD01006798.1:114980-127750 GCA_013396695.1 Sakesphorus luctuosus | reverse complement strand
TGTCCCCGCTGTCCCCAGTCCATCTTTACTCTGTCCCCAGTCCATCTTTACTCTGTCCCCAGTCCGTCTCACTCTGTCCCCAGTCCGTCTCACTCTGTCCCCGTGCTATCCCAGTCCCTTCTCACTGTCCCCGCTCTGTCCCCAGTCCCTCGCTGACATCCTGCGTGCCCGGGGCCGGCTGCGGGAGCCGGAGGTGCGGTATTACCTGCGGCAGGTGATCTCGGGGCTGCACTACCTGCACGAACACGGCCTCGTGCACCGGGACCTCAAGCTGAGTGCGTGGGGCACCCACAGGGGGGTGACGCGGGGTGGTTTGGGGTGACCCACACCGGCCCCACTCCGCTCATCTCCCTCTCCAGGCAACTTCTTCGTGACGGAGAAAATGCAGGTGAAGATCGGGGACCTGGGGCTGGCACGAGGGGCGGCTCCAGCCGGACGGCGCTGGGGGTGAGGGGGTTGCCAGGAGGGGGGTCACCCTGTCCATGTCCGCGGGGGGCTCCTGGGCAGGGGTTCACCCTGTTTGTCCCCAACCCAGGGCACTCTGTGGGACACCCAGTTACCTGGCCCCAGAAGTGCTGGACCGCAGGGGACACGGCGTGCCCTCGGACATCTGGGCCCTGGGCTGTGCCCTGTAAGGGGGACTGGAGGGAGGATGGGGAGAGGGGCTGGAGGGAGGCCGAGGGGGCTGCAGGGAGGATGGGGGGAAATGGATAGAGGACAAGGAGTCTGGAGGAAGGATGGGGTGCGGAGCTGGAGGGAGGATGGGAGGAGCTGGAGGAAGGATGAGGGCACGGGAGGGAGAACAGAGATTTGGAGGGAGGATGGGGGTCTGGAAGCAGGTTAGGGGGCTGGAAAGGGGATAGGGATCTGGGAGAAGGTTAGGAGGCTGGAAGGAGGATGTGGATAAAGCTGGGGGGAGGACAGGGCCACGGAGCAGCTGGACCCCCCCCGCCCAGGTACACAGCCCTGACTGGCCACCCCCCATTCGAGGCGCCCCACAGGCTGGAGCTGTACCGGCGCATCCGGGGGGCTCTGTACCCGCTGCCCCCCCAGCTCTCCCCCCGGGCCCGGGCCCTCATCACCCTCATGCTGGACCCCGACCCCGTGGCACGGCCCAGCCTCAGGGACGTGCTGGACCACCAGTTCTTTACCCAGGTGTGGAGCTGCTGGGGGACACTGGGGGGCACAGGGGTGGGGACACACACAGGGGGGTCACTGCTTGTCCCTCCACAGGGTTTCACACCACACAGGCTCCCACCCCACGCCTGCCACTCCGTGCCTGTGTTCCTGGGACAGGACCCCCTGTGCTGGTTGCTGCGGGGGGCTGCAGCACTGGTGGGGGGTGGCTGTGCCCCTGGCACCCCAGAGGAAGGCCATGTTCCCCCCTACAAAGGAGCAGCTGCCTCGGCAGGACCTGAGCCACACAAACATCGGCAGAGGAAAACCTTTATTAGTGCTGGGAACCGTCTAAAATCCAGTCATGGAAACAAGCAGGGTGGGGATGTGACCAGTACCAACGGCACACACACACCAGTTTGCCCTTAAAAATGTTAACAGGGGGGAAAAAACAACAAAAAACCAAAATCCAAACCCAAAAGGGAGCTCTCTTCCCTGCCAGCCTGGGATGGGATGGGGAGGTGCAGCTCCAAGGAGCTGTGTCCTGGTGCTGCTCCTGGGTGGGTGGGTGGGGATGGTCACCGGGAGAGGCACCAGGTCACCCCACTCTGCCTCCAGCCCCACCAGCAGTGGGGACACTGTAGAGGGGACAGAGAGACCTGTGGGCTGGGAATGAGGGAGAAAAGTGCGTGGTTTCCCTGTTCAGCTTCAGTTCTCTCTCTCCTGAGAGAAGAGCCTGGAAGAAAACGCTGAAAGCTCAGTAAAACAGGACACTAAAAACACCCACAGCATCAGCACGGGCTGGGACCACCCGCCTATGCCTAAAACAGGGAGGGGGACACGGACAAAGATGCTCCACGAGGCCCCAGAAAGCACCAAAGAGCCACTTCCCTACCCACGTGTCAGCACCAAAGGGGACTGGTGGAGGGGGGGGTGTCACTGGCCTTCCAATGTCACCAGCAGGGTCTGGGGGGAGGGAGGTGACAACTTCGTCTGCAGTTCAGAAGTGGCCTGGCTCGGGGAGACAGGGCAGCTCCCATGCTGGGGACAGGATGGTGGGTGTGAGTTTGGGGACTTGGCTCTCCCCCCTGGCCTCAAACCACGGCAGAGTGGCAGGGATGGATCCCACAGCTCCCAAATGGCCTCACACCCGAGGCTGGGGGTGGGGTGGGACACAAACACCAGCCCCCCTTGTGGCTCCTCACCCCTTTCCAGGCTCCTCAGCCACCGAGGAAGCAGCGAAAAACCTCTCCCAGCCAGCACGTGATTCCTCCCTGAGCAAACCCAGGCCCCAGCCTTTGCCCTCGGGGTCAGGGATCCACCAGAGCTCTGACCCCACAGCCCTGCCCTGGCACGGCAGCACCGGGAGGAATGTCCTGCCACGACACGCCGTGCCACGCGGGCACCGGGCTGAGGGTCCCTGGGGACATGGGGACAGCCGGGGGACAGGTGGCACAGCCTGGCTAATCCCGAGGCTGGGCACAGGCCTGGCTGCTGTCCTGTCCCTCCCCTTGGCACCGGCAGCCCAAGGCCTGGCACGGAGCCCACGGGATATTTTTATCCCGGTATCCGTGTTGTTTGAAGCTGTCGGCTTGTTTTTGTTGTCACAAACACAGCCCTCCCCTGTCCCACCCTGGCTCAGAGCTGACAGCAACACCAACACCCTCCACTGGCACAGCCTGAGCCCAGAAGGCACTGGCTGCCCCAGGATGGCCCCAGGATGGCCCTGGAATGGCCCTGGGATGGCCCTGGAATGGCCCCAGGAGCAGCCATTGGTCCTGGCAGCTCCAATACAGCCTGGGAGAAGGTACAGCCCAGCCAGGACACCAGGCAGCACAGGGGTCCAGGCCATGCTCCCCAAACCCTGCTCTGGGAACACCTGCACCAGCCAGCTCTGCCCCACTCCCAGGCAGGAAGGTCTGAAGGGCTCAGGGCAGGATGTTCCAGTAAATTCCATGGGTTTTAAGCTCTGAGATCTCCCCAGCTTTATTTCACAGCCAAGAGCTGCCCAAAGATGGGGAGAGTGGGACTCGCTGCCCTTGTTTGGTGCTCAGGACAGTTCTGTCTGTCCCAGGGCACAAACAAAGCCAAGGTGGGAACAACAACAAGGTGGGAATTCTGGTTTCTTAAAAAGATGGGATTTAAAAACAGCAATCCAAGTTTGGGAACTCCTCCCCCCCTCCTCCCTGGCTCTAAGTGAGGCTGCAACTCACCCTCGTGCAGGAATCAGGTTCAAAGTTCAGCCAATTTGTGGGGTGACCCACAGCCCCATCTCCACTGGGGGTGACAAGGGCAGGTCACCTCCCTGTCACTGCAGAGCCCAGCCCAGGGCTAAGCTTGGCTCCCAGAGCCCAGGGTGGGCTCAGAGCAGGACCCTGGAGGGGCAGCTCCAGGCAGGGGTGGCCCAGGGGGTGTTTGGTGACAGGTACCAGGTGAGGGCAGGTGCGTGGGCAGCAGTTTCACTGCACAGGGGCCAAGCAGGTCTCAGCAGCCCGAAGGCAGCGAGCTGCTCTCCACCTTCAGTCCTTTGCTGGCCAGGAAGGCATCCTGCTTGGGCTCCCGGCCCAGGAACTTCTTCAGCATGTCACAAGCATCCACGGAACCGCCGGGATGCAGGATGCAATTCCTGTAATCCATGCCCACCTGCAAGCAGAGGCGGGGCCATGTGAGGGACGCCTGCCCTCACACTGACACCGTGTCCTGGCCACGCTCAGGATGTTCTCCCTACCTTGCAGTTCATGATCCCCTCCTGCTTGAAGCGGGTGTGGAACATGTCCATGGAGTACACCTCGCTCCAGAGGTAGCCATAGTACTGGGCATCGTAGCCCCCAGCCAGGTGGCCAAAGGTGGCCGGCATGTTTGTTCCTGAGGGGCAGGGAAGAGAAAGGAAGGGGGTTAAGGGGAGCTCACAGCATGAAAACCCACCCCGTGCTGTCACTGTGGCACAGCAGGCACTGCCTTAGCTGGTGACAATCCCAGGGGACACGGGGCAGCACTTTCCAGCCCTTTCTATGTGGTTCAGCCTTGCTTTTCCAGGAGTCAGCAGAAAATGTCCCCACTGAGCCAGCCTGGGGAGAACCTGCTGAGCCAAGTGTGCAGGCCAGGCCTAGAGGGATAGGAGGGTGGGACACCCATACCTGGGGTGGCAGGGACACCCAGCACCTCTTCACACAGCCGGGCAAACACCTCCACGGGGTCAGCCTTGGTCTGGGTGTGCAGCTCCTGGTCCACCTTGGCCAGGACAATCTGGCGCAGGTTGAAGAGCCCTGTTCCCAAAAGGAGGAGGCAAACTGAGCTCCTGCTCGCAGGTAGGACTGGAATCCTGCCTGCAGGGGTGTCACCAAGGCCAGTGGCAGCAGGGCAGGCTGGGGGCCTGGCACCTCTTGGCACTTTTGCCAGTTCCCAGCCCACGCTGTGCCACGTCACCCTCGCTCTTCCCAGATAACACCAGGCAGGTGTGGTTCCTTCTCCCAATCCCCTCAGATCCTCCAGCACCACAGGAAACCAGGCAAAGCCTTTCCTCTACCCAGCCAGGTCACAGTGTGTCCCCTTGCCCTTCCCTCCACACCAGTTCCCTCCACAGGGACCCACCTGTGTTTGCCTGCCGGGATTTAATGAGCTTCTCCAGCAGCTCATCCGGGATGGGGCTCCCGGTTTTGTAGTGCCTGGACATGCGCAGCAGCGGCTCCTTCTCCCACACCCAGTTCTCCAACATCTGGGATGGAGCTTCCACAAAGTCCCTCTCCACATGTGTCCCACTGAACATGGCAAACTCCGCCTGGGAGACATGGTCGGCTCAGAGCAGAGCAGGCAGGAGGGGGGAAAGGTACCAACCTCTGCCAGGGCAGGGAGGCCTCACCTGAGAGCACAGCTGGTGCATGACGTGCCCAAATTCATGGAAGTACGTCTCCACCTCATCGTGCTGCAGCAGGGAAGGGGCATCCGGCGTGGGCTTGGTGAAATTGGCCACCATGGCGGCCACCGAGATCTGCCGGCTGGAGTCCGGCAAGAGGCAGCCCGGCTGGAGGCCAAAGCAGGCAGCGTGCCCGTACTTCCCTTCCCTGGGACAGGGAGAGGACACTTACAGGGATCCTCCCCGCAGCCATACACAGCCACAGCCTCTCCCAGCATGGTGCTGCTCAGAGCAGGAGCCCCGGTGACCCCACTGTGCTCCCAGGGCAGTCATTCCCTGCTCACGCCACTCCCTCCACACGCCTGCGAGCAGGACTCTGCTCTTCCTCAGGCTCTGCTCCCCCATCCCAGCCCTGCTCCCCCATTGCTCCTCGCCCTGGGCCTCACCGTGGGTACAGGTCCAGGTAGAACTTCCCAATGGTCTCTCCAGAGGACGTGTCCTTCACTGTGTAGAGCTGGACGTCCTCGTGCCACACCTGCGCCTTCTCCTCCAGGTGGAAGGTGAGCCCCAGCAGCTCCTGGTAGATGGCCAGGAGGCCCGTGGTGACCACCTGCATGGGGAAATACTCCTTCAGCAGGTTCTGGTCCACACTGTACTTGGTCTCCTCCACTTGGTTCATGTAGTAGCGCATGTCCCAGGCATTGATGCGGTTGTCGAACTCCAGCCCGCGCTTCTCGCACTCCTTCTTCTTCAGGTCCAGGATCACGGCCCGTTCCTTCTCCCCAAGAGGCTTCAGCTTCTGGGCCAGCTCATCTGGGAGAGGCAAAGCAGGAAGGGTTGGTCCCCGAGGTCTGAGGAGCACACCTTGCCCAGGGGGCCCCTGCTCTGCCCCAGGACCCCACGTACCCAGGAACGTGGCCACTGTCCTGCTGCTCTTGGCCATGTTCATCTCCAGCACGAAGTCTGCGTGGGTGCTGAAGCCCAGCAGATTGGCCTTCTGAGCCCGTAAATCCACCAGCTCCTTCAGGATCAGGCAGTTCTCCTGCGAGGCAGAGACACAGTCAAGTGGGGCATCCAGGTGAGGAGGGAAGCTGGAGTTCTCCTGAGGAAAGAAGCACAAATCCCAGGTGAGATCCCTGCGGTGCCCTGGCATTCCATGTGTCCCACCTACCTCTTTGCACCTGGAGTTGAACATCTCCTCCACCTTCCTCCTCGTCTCGGGCACGTAGCACTTCTTCAGGAGAGGGAAGTAGTGTGGGTATTTCAAGGTGACTTTCAGCTTTCCATCCTCTGTCTTCTCCAGGGAGTTCAGGAAGTCCTCAGGGAGCCCTCCTAGGAAAAGAGCAGACAGAGCTGATGGAGAGCCCAGGATCCTCCAGGAATACCAGCTGTGAGAATGAGCACAGGAAGGGGAATCCAGGAATCATGGCCATGCCAGCACAGAACTCATCCCGAGCTCTCCATACCTAATTCCTCCTTGGAGAAGGGCAAGAAGGTGGTGTCTTCGTTGAGGTTCTTGTTGAAGTCTATGCACAGGACGCTCAGCTTTTTCTTAATAGCTTTGATTTTCTTTAGAATACAGAAAAAGAGCCAAGTCAGTACCGGGGGGGATGTCAGGCCATGCCCTGCTGAGCTGCCCAGCAGCAAGTCTGCACTTGGCTCTGACTCAGCCCCAGCGCTGCACAATTAATTGTGTGCAAGCACTGAGCTCTCTGCCTGGAACAGGCTCCCTGGGATCACACCTGCTGGGGCATCAGCCATCTCAGCAAGGTCCTGGCTGTCCCCTGCCAGCTCAGGAGCTGCAGGTGTTCCAGCAACAACATCCTCTACCCTTATTTCATCTTCTCTTCTATTTTTAACCCAGCTTTGAGCTCCTTCACTGGTGCATGGGAAGAGGAGACCCTGAACCACTCAATCCCCTCACTCCAGCCCTTTGTATGTGGGGATGAGGTGCTACTTCCACAGTTTCAGCTTCCTGGGAGCTCCTTGACCCCCAGCATTGACCCCACCTTGTCAACGTCACCCCTTTAATGGAAAGCAAAAAGTGGGGTATAGAGGTATCACCCAATGGGCCCAAAATCAAAGAAATCAGGAGCAAAACTCAAACCAGAGCCTCAGGTCCTGCTCTGAGGTGACACTGACCTCGAGCCCTGCGGGGCCTCCTCTGTCTGTGCTTAATTCATCTCTATAACAGGATAAGGGGGGACGGATTCAAACTGACAGAGAGGAGGTTTGGATGGGATATTAGGAAAAAATTCTTCCCTGTGAGGGTGGGCAGGCCCTGGCACAGGCTGGGCAGAGAAGCTGTGGCTGGAAGTGTCCAAGGCCAGGCTGGACATGGCTTGGAGAGACCTGGGATGGTGGAAGTTGTCCCTGCCCATGGCAGGGGGTGGGGACAGGACGAACTCCCTTCCAACCCACACCATCCTGGAATTCTGTGATCTCACCTCCTGTGTCTCCTCAGGGAGATGGAGCCCGTTCCTTTTTCCCAGCTTGATCAGCCTCTCCAGGTACCTCTTGGCCTCAGGTTTCAGCGAAGCACTCTCTGCTTTCTCCTGGAAAACAGGACTATGAGCATGGGGAGCTGCAGCCTCAGGTGCTGCAGGAAGCTGCTTCCTTGTGGGAGCTGCAGGTTGTGGGAACACCAGTGACCCAGCAGCAGATGGAAACACTCTCCAGGGAAGGCTTTGGTTTGGTGCATTAGTTCCTGTGCCACCCTGATGCATTGCTTCTTACCAGATTGCTGTTAATACACTTTTGCTGTATCACAGCATTTTTTGGGGCATCACCAGCCCCCTCCCCACCTGAGCTGGGCTGGGCTTACCAACACCACCTCAACAAAGGCAGGATCAAGGTCCTGGGAGGGGGAACAAAACCCTCAGCCCACTGTTTTCCAGCTCTCACTAACAGCTGGATCCGTCTGCCGTGATCATATCACAATTCCATTCCACACCTGAGTCAGTATCATTCACTCCCAAGCTCTGGGATGAGGGGAAAGGCTTTGTTGTAACCCCAGGAAGTTTCAGCACCCTGCTCAGGTGCAGCCCTGGCAGAGAACACACCTGGAGCCAGACAATCCTCTGGTACACGTCCTGCCTCATGCTCATCTCCACGTCGAACTCCGAGAGCTTCTTGTCGGCCTCGGTGCTGGCGGCGCGGGTGGCCTTGCAGGGGGACACGTGCTGGGGGAAATCCAGCATGTTCCGACGCACTGCAAGGGAAGAGGGATCATGGCTCCATGTCCCAGGGCTGCTGGGGACTGGGAGTGCCCACACAGAGCCAGTCTGACAGCCCAGAGCCCAGCTCACCACCCACACGAGGGAAGAGCAGCTCCCTTTTGTCCCTTCACTTCCATCTGCTGGTTTTCCACCACAGCCCATCCTTCTCCCAAAAGTCACAGGAATTTCATGCCTGTGGGACCCTAACCCCTCTGCCCCAGCTGTGGCATCACAGGAATTCTGGGATATCCTGTGTTGGACTTGCTGACTCATGTGTGTCCCTTCCAGCTCAGGACATTCCAGGATTCCACACTAGCACCATCCTTGTGTGCCTCCCTTGAAGGTAAAAGTGGGACACACCTTTCCCCCACAAAAGCCACCACTCCCCAGGTGTGCCCTGTCCTGATGCTTTCCCATTTGAGAAGGGAAAACAGGGAGGACATTCCCTGCCAGCCCTCCTGCAAAGCCTCCAGTAGCAGCACTCAAGGTGCTTTCCAGACACCTGGACTCTTCCCAGAGCAGAAGGTGAGCAGGGAGCTCACCCAGGGAAGTGCTGACAGTGGTGCTGAAGTTAACATTCCTCTTGCTTAGTAAGGGGGTTTTCCTCTTATTTCAGGAAAAAGAAGTGGGAAAGAAGGAAGGCAAGACTTGCAGGCTGGTCCCTGCTCCAGACAGGGATCAGGACAGTGACCAGCTGCCTTGAGGCAGGAGGGGCTGCCTGAAGGGTCACTGCTGTAAATAATTAGCCAGAAAGACACCAAAACTGCATCATTTTGGTGCCACGGTGCCATCACATTGTGTTACTTTCCCAAAGTTACAGCAATGTGTAAACAAGGCACGTGGAGAAACATTTATCCACTTAAGGAAAAGAATTAGGAAGGAAATGATGATTTCTCAGATCTTTTCTGTCATTTGTTCCCACTGATGCTCCCTGACACATGAAAGCAGGGACAGCCTTGGGAATGTGGCTGCTCCTCCTGCTGCCAAAGGGTTGTCCTTGGGTACATTTGCTCTTCCCTTCCAAATCTGCTCTTTGTACTTGTACCTTCTTGTACAAACATGAACGGGGAAAAAACCAACACTCTGCTGGGAGCCAAGGGGGGAGTGAAGGAGGTGACAGAGTGAAAAACCACCAAAAAAACATAATAACAAAGAATCATGGAACTCTGGAATAGTTTGGGCTGAAGGGACCTTAAAACTCATCCAGTTCCACCTCCTGGCCCTCCAGTTTGGAACAGAGAAAGCACAGGCTGATGGTAACATCCCTGACTTCAATACTTCATTCCCAGAGTTATGAGAATCACAGGATCACATCATGGAATCCCAGAATGGTTTGGAATGAAGGGATCTGAGGGATCATCCAGTCCCACCCCTGCCATGGGCAGGGACACTTTCCACTATCCCAGGTTGCTCCAACCTGGCCTTGGACACTTCCAGGGATGGGACATCCATGGAATAAACTGTGCCAGGGCCTCCCTACCCTCACAGGGAGGAATTTCTACCCAACATCCCTCCTAGGTTGAACCCACCCCGCCTTGTCCTGCCAACACCTTGAATTCCAGAACGCCCCTCCTGCTGTTCCCACCTGTGTATTCCACCTCCACATCTGCCAGCGCCTTGAGGGTGTTCTCGTAGGACACCTCGCCCCTCTCCTGGGAGCCCACCCGGTCATACACCAGCTTGGTGCTCTCGGTGAGCTCAGCAGCCATGGCCTCGATCTGCTCGGCCGTCAGGTCCCAGCGCAGCTGGTTGGCCACGAGCCGGGGGGTCTGGCTGTCCACGACATTCCCTGCGTGGGGAGAGAGAGGGGAAAAAAAGAGGGGTGGGAGATGCCACTTTACGCGGGCTGGAAGGGAAATCTGGCTGCGCTGAAAAGAGCTCAAGGAGAGGCCCAGCAGCGCGGCGGGGGCTGGCAGGGCGCCGGGATCAGATCCCAGGCACCCCTCAGAAACCCGACTCCCCCTGGCAGTGCCTGTGCCCGGGGACAAGGCCCGCGGGCCGCAGAGGTGACTCGGGGGACAGCAGGACGGCCCAGGGGGGGCTGCCCCGGCCCCTGCTCCCGCCCCATCCCTCCGCCCTCACCCCCACCCGCCGGTACCTGTGGGGGGGGCCATGCCGGGGGTGCCGGTGGTGCCGGGAGACCCCGCGCTGCTGACGAGGCCGGGAGGAGACCGGGCCGGCGCCACGCACCGAGCATGTGCCCCGACCGGAGAGGCGGGCGGGGACAGCGGGGCATTGTGGGAGCGTGGAGGACCGGGCCGCTCCCGCCTTCTCCGCGCCTCACCGGGGCCGGGGGATGTCGCGAGGGAGGCGGAGCGGCCCCGTCGCGACCCTCAGGGCCGGCCCGGAGCATCCCCGGGGTCCCGCCCGCCCGCGCCGTTCCCATGGCAGCGCCGTCCCCATGGCAACGCCGCGTCTCTATGGTACCGGCGAGAGGGGGCGTGGTGTTTGAGCGTAAACCCCGCCCCTTCTTGGCCATAGATGGGCGTGGGCGGGGTTTCGGCGGCGCAGGCGCGCGGCGGGGTTGGCGCGTGCGCAGAGCGGGAGCGCGCCCGGCCCAGGCGAGTGTCGGGGCGTCCGGTGAGCGGGACCGGGGAGGGAACCGGGGCCGAGCCGGGACCCCCCGGGACACCCTGAATCACCCCTGGCCACGGCCCTGCCGGCCCCGGGCACTGCCCACTGCAGGGAACCGCCCGCTCCGGACCCGCGCGAAGCAGCGGGATGGCCACCGGCGGGTACCGGGAGGCACCGGCAGCGGGGCGGGGGGGATNTGGACCTGGGGCACCGGGGATGGACGGGGAGCACCGGCACCGGGGATGGACCTGGGGCGCTGGGGATGGACGGGGAGCACCGGCACCGGGGATGGACCGGGGGCGCTGGGGATGGACGGGAGGGACTGGGGATGGACCGGGGGCACCGGGACTTGGGGGACTTTGGAATGGACTGGGGGTACCGGGACCGGGGATGGACCGGGGGCACCGGGACCGGAGGGACTGGGGATGGACCGGGGATGGACCGGGGGCACCGGGACCGGAGGGACTGGGGATGGACCGGGGATGGACCGGGGGCACCGGCACCGGGGGCGCTACGTGGGTTCCCCCGCCGGGAATCGCCCTCTCTCCGGTCCCGCTGCGGGTACCGGGATGTTCGGGGGCTCTCGGGGTCCCGGTGCTGCTCCGGTGCCTCCCGGTGGGTTGGGTCTGGCTTAGCTGGGCTGGACTCCGTTAAACCAATTTAACGTCTCGGTGAAGCCGCCTTGGCTGTGCCACAAACCCAGATAAGGCTCGGGGGGGTGGGCAGAGCTGGAGCCGCATCCCTTGTCCTTCAGCCGTGCTGGGATCCCTGGGAATTCCCAGCCTTGGGATGTGCTTTTTGGGGTCTCTCTGCATCGGGTCCTCCCTCCCTTTCCCTGCCAAGTCCTGAGCCCCAACTCCCAGGGACAAATCCCTTGGCTTTGCTTTCTTTCTGGGAGCAGAAAAGTGGGAATTCTTGGTGGTGATGTCGGTGCTGGGTTTGTCTCTCCAGGTGTTTTGGGCCCTGAAATACCTGCCCCACCTTTGCTGTGTTTCCCTTGGTGGGAGCCCTTTGGGACAGGATTGTGCTGAGCAGAGGGGGAATCCAGGCCTGGAGAATTCCTAAAGGGAATTCTGGTTGCAGCTTTGGGAGTCTTTGGCCAGGCCTGAACAATCCTTTATCCCCCAAATTCACCCCTGAAGTCCTCAACAACTCCCTTACCCCCAGAATTCATCCCGAGGGGGAACAGCAGCAGCAAAACTCTTTGACTTCTGCTCTCTCAAGCCATAACTTTTCCCTCTCCAGGTGTTTTTTTTGGGGGGGAAGGAGTCCCCAGGATTGCAGCTCAGCCCCTCAGAGCCTCCCAGCATGGCAGACCAGAAGCGTCTGGCCTTCTCCATCATCCAGTTCCTCCACAACCAGCTGCAGAATGGGAACATGTCTCCAGATGCTCAGGAGAGTCTGGAAGGTGTGTGGGTCCCCCTGGGTCTGTCAGGCTCAAACTTGGAGAAATTTGGATGCTTTTCCTGTTTTTGGCTGGGCTGATCCTTGACACCAAACCACCAACCCAAACTGGAGTTAATTTGTCCCTTGGGGAGGTGTCCAGGGGTGCTGATTCCTCCTCCTCTGCTTTCTGAGCTCTCTCAAAAGCAGATTAGCTCGAGGCAGGGATGGACCTGGGGTCAAAAACCTCCCTGACCCCACGCTGGAGCCTTCCAGGGTTTGTCTGGAATGAGGTGGAGGCTCTTTGGGAAAGGTAAAATGAGGATTTTGTGGCTGTAGGGGAAGTGTTTTGTTCTTGAAGAGTTTTGTGCTTGTTTTTCCTGTTGTGCCCTCAAAATGCTCTTTCCCAGGATTTATCCAGGCTCTTTTCAGGGGAAAGGAGAGCACATGGATCTTAAAAGGTCTCCTTAAGGAGCTTAAGGTTTAGTCTTTGGCTTGTGCATTTGTCCCAGTGAGAGGGGCATGGGCACCTCTGTGGGGTGGGGGGACATTCCTGGGGGTTGGGTGGGAGGAGGGGGAATTCCTGGTGTTTTGGGGCCCTAAAACACGGCAGGAGATCCCTGGAA
>VWZD01006798.1:62206-78779 GCA_013396695.1 Sakesphorus luctuosus | reverse complement strand
CTTGATCCAACCCCACTGTGATCACCAGCCCAGGGCACGAACGTGCCCTGGGCTGGTGATCACAGTGGGGTTGGATCAAGGGTTGGACTTGATGATCTCAGAGGTCTTTTCCAACCCAATCCATTCTGTGATTCTGTGGAATACAAGTGGTGCTGATGCCCTGGCAGGATGGGAAGTGGGTCTTTGTGGGAAGCTGGGCAGTGGAAAGGGAATTCTCTCCTGGTTCTGGTTTGGTGTCAGAGCACTGAAATTGTTGCTTAGAAATGGGGAAATACTCAGGGATTCAAATTCCTTATTGTGAACTGACCTCTCTCCGTGTCTTTCCTTCCCATTAAATCCATGTCCTGTTTTGCCTGCAAATGCCAGGTGTTCCCTGGAAGTGAACCAGGCTGGATAAACTTGGAGCAACCTGGGATAGTGGGAGGTGTCCCTGCCCATGGCAGAGGGTGGAACCAAATGAGCTTTGAGGTCCTTCCAACCCAAACCATTCCATGTTTTTCCAGACTTTGGGTGTGTGTCCATTGGCAGGAATGACTGGATGTGGCACTCGGTGCTCTGGTCTGGTTGGCAAGGTGGGAATCAAGCACAGATTGGACTCAATCTGGGAGTCTTTTCCAACGTCAGCAATTCCATGAACTCCAGTGTGGTGAATCCACAGACCTGTTCAAGTGTTCTGAAGGGGCTTCACTGCAAAAATCTCTCTTGGAAAGGCAACAAAATCCCATATTTTTTCCGGATTTCCACCACAGAGGTGAAATGCCACGTTCCTTTGTCAGCGCTCCGATATCCGGAGCTCCAGGCCCTTGTTGAGCTTTGGGATTGAGAAACAGCAGCCACACTTTGCAGGGACATGGACAGAATCACCCACAGTGTTTTTAACACTCAGGACACCGAGGTGAAATCCGGGATTTCACATTTGTTAGCACAGATCCAACGGGAGCTGCTGGAAGTGGCAGCACCGGAATACCAATGCTGGCCGGGCTGGTTGTTTGCCAGCCATTAGTCGTGGGGCAACACCCACTCTGGGAGAGCAGCCCAGGGGTTTGGAGAAGGGATTATTTCCCTCCAGCCCTGTGGGGCACGAGGATTGAGCTGGTGGAGGCCAAGGAAGGCCTTGCTCCAGAGCTCTGTGTATGTGGGAGCTGCAGCTGGGGACGACTTGCTTGGAATTTCATTTATCCAGGCATTGTTTGTTCCAGGCACCGGGAAAACACGAGCCTGGAACAATTGCTGACCTGGGAACAGCTTTTGTGGGTGGTGGGAGCAGGAGCTGTGGTGGGCAGGGGGAAGCTGAGCTGCAGTGATCCATCCCAGCCTTCATCCCAGAGCAATCCCAGGATCTGGGACATCCGTCGGGATGAGTGACCTGGAGCAGCTCTGGCTGCGTGGGTCAGTTCTGAGCACAAAGAAGTGAACGTTCTCCCTGATCACAGAACTCCTCTTTCTCTGATTGCTAATTAGCTGGTTAACATTCCTTGCCTTATTATCCCACCCTCGGCTTTTCTTCCCGGGGATCTGGGCTGACACTTTCCAGAGGCTCCCAAGGAGCCGTTAACTCTTACATGGAAACGCTCTAAAAACCACCTGCTCTCGGGGTGCCTGTTTGTCAGCAGCTTTTGTGGTGCATTTGTGTGAAAATCAGAATTACACGCTCCAGATGTGGCAGTTTTTAGGAATATGTGCCATACTGACTCGGTGTTCCAGCACATTTTTGTATTTCTTTGGATTTATGGCTATTTCTGTGGACAATTCCCACATGCTGTGGCTGGGACTTGTGAAGGAACTGCATTGCCAGGATGGAGGGAATAGATAAATTCCCTGCTTGCTGCTGAGGAATATCTTTGTGGCAGCTCAGGTTAGGACTATTCTGCTCATTCCAACAGGGATTTTAATTCCATTTTAACACTCTCAGCCACTCCACGGGTGAAAGGAAAGCTCATTAATACCAGCAGACCTTGGCTTTGCTGCACAGGGTTCTTCACCCTCTGGCAAAAACTTAAAAATCTATGATTTTTTTTTTTTTTTGAAGTGTGAAAAATGCTGCTCTGGTGTTATCTGGGAATAGTTCTCACCTTTGGAATAATACTGGAGTGCTGAAAATAGCAGGAGCTGCTGCCATAGGCCGGGATGGAGCGGAGTCGAGTGAGTTGTGTTGTCAGTCATGGGAACATAAATCCAATTCCACCTGCAGATGAGCATTCCTGAAATAGAAGAGGGTTGTCAGCTACCAGAGGAGATGTATTGTTGCATCTCCTCTCGTGCTGCATGGAGGAAAAAAAAAACCAAATCCAAAGTTTTTGTGGTTCAGCTGGAGCTTGGGAGAGTCCCCACCTCCCTCTCTCTCCAGGGAATAACGGCCAGGAGAGGGGGGTTGGCTAAAAACTGGTGTTTTGGAGGCAAATCCAACCTGTCTGCAGGAAACCCCCTCAATTGCAAAGGGTTTTTTTCCCTGAATTCCTCCTGAATTCTCAGCGGGAGGTTCTGCCGGCCTGGAGAAGGTGGGAATGTCTCCAGGGTCAGGGAGAACTCTCGGGAAGGTCAGTGGAGGGGCAGGAAGTTTTTGTGAGGCTCCACAAAGTGACCTGAGCGAGGTAGGAAATGGATTCACACCCAAGCCCGGGGGGGAATTGCGCTGCTGGAGGTGGGAAAGGTCGCTGCTTCCCTGAATTTCAGCCCTCAGGATCCTGCTGAGCGCTCCCGAGGCATTTCAGGTACAAAGTTCTCCCATGGCAAGGCATTTTCCTGTAGTTAAAGAAGCCAAAGAGCAGCTGGTGCAGCTGGTTTTCTTTTCAAAACTTCCTGAATCCTTTTGTGCATTCCATTAGGATTCCTGAATCCTAAGTTTGTGCATTTAACCGTTTTCCCCCCAATGTAATCGTCTCATCCTCGAAACTCTTGTCCCCTGCGTAAATAAACCTCCCTCCTTCCTGTTTTCCATGTGCAGGCTGCTGTAATTGAGGGTTTGGATTCCTGTGGGGACGGATTGTATCGAGCTGATCCGAGTGCTGGTGTCCCTGGATCAGGTTTGGGATGGAGATTAAAATAAAACAGAATGGTTGGGTGGGAGGAAGGATGGGCTTGGCCACGTTCCACTCCATCCCAGAACAGGCTTTGAAAGGCTTTTGTCCACATCTGTTTCTTCTGCTGAATGTTCTCACAGGTTTCATCCCACCAGGAGTGTTTCCTCTTCCATGTGTGGGGTGTTCATAAATTGTGGAGTTCTTAGAATTGGTTATTTTACCCTTTCTTGGGTAAAATAACCTCGTTAATTTGTTATTAAACTCTTCACCCCAGGGCCTGTGTAGCTGCATAACCTTCAGTGGGATTATCCAAGGAAAAAGCTGTTCTTGCCACCAGTGGTTATTTCCGTTGAGCTAAAATAGAGGATGATGAAGGTTAACAGTGCTCTTCCTCCACAGACATTCCTTCCAGGATAACTCTGTTATCCTGATTAGCATCTTGATTTAAAGAGTTCTGGTGGAACTGGTGGTTGGAGTAGAAATCAAAGGAGCAGGGGAAGCTTTTCCATGATTTAATGCCTGGGTGCATTTCCATTAGCCCAAAGGAAATGGGAATGATAAAGAATTCCAGGAGCAGAGCTCAGTGGCAGACTGTGCTTCTCGAGGCTCTGTGAGCTCTATGGATGTGCTGGGAAAGGGTGGATTGGGAAGGAAGAGCCTGTAAATCCATCATCCTTGTCACCCTCACACCTCTCCAGGAATGGGAATTCGCTCACTTCTTTGCCCAGCAGGATTCCCAGCAGATCCCACTCTAATCCAGGTCTATAAATACTCATAGTTTGCTTTCCTGGCTTATGTGGCACAGACAGGGATCTTGTTAGGAACAGGTTTTTGTGGAATTCAAAGGCTTTCCAGATTTCTGCCATCAGTGGCTGCTGCTCTGCTCTGCTCTTGGGAGGTTTGTTGATGCAACCGAGCCTTCATCCATGCTTGGAGTGAGGATGACTCTGCCCTGGCACAGGCTGCCCAAGGCAACCCAGTGCCTGGAATTGTCCAAGGTTAGATTGGACAGGGCTTGGAGCAACCTGGGCTATGGAAGGTGTCCTTGCCCATGGCAGGGGATGGAATTGGATGGGCTTTAAGGTCCTTCCAACCCAAACCATCCTGAGATTCCATGATTCCCAAAGTTTTTATAAAAGGCCTGTGATCCTTGAGCATAATGTTACATCTTGTGAAGGGTTTTCCTGTAAATCCGGGGCTGGAGATTCCAAGCAAATAGAAAAAAGGCTCAGTTAGACACCAGCAAACCTACACTTGGTTTTGTGGTGCCATCTCTTACTCCCAAGCAGTTTTCCTGGTTTATTTTCCAGCGTGTGGGTCTGTGTGGTGAAATCATTGCCCCTGTAACCCGTGCCAGGGCTCAGCTGGGCAGGGATGGGGCTGGGATCCCCTGGGATTCTGTCCTTGTGCTCATGGACGGGCAGAGGGTCCTGTGGGCGACATTTGGCTCTGCAGAGGCGGCTCCTGGAACGGAGCTCCGGCTCCCAGCTGGGTCCAGCGCCTGGAGCTGGGACACAGCGATGCTTTGGCCTCGGGAAGGGAGCCCAGATGTGGCTGCTGACCTGCTGCTGCCTTTGCCAAGGGCTTTGGGGGTGGATATTTACACTTAAACGTGATCAGAAGCTGCCTTGGAGAATCAGGTTTATCCCAACAGGGATTTTTTGGCGGGGTTGAAGCGCTAACGGTGTTTAGTGAGGATGATGCAGGTGGCACTTTCTCCATGCTCATCCATGGAGTACATGTATGTGTGGTATCAAACCCCCCAATTTATATCATCTTAAAGCAATCTGGCTTAGCTTGTTTAGTTTCAATTAATGTTCTCTCATCAGGCTCCAGCTTTGGGGGTTCCAGGGAGGGGGTTGAGGTGGACACCCCTCCTGGATGGAGGGCCTGGGAATCCTGTGCCTGCCTGGCAGCTCAGGGGGTTTGCTCTCAGCAGTTGCCTCTGGATTTCAGCCCAGAGAGAGGGTTTGAGAGGAAAGGGAACAAACACCTCTCTGTTCCAGGGCTGGTGGAATTGATGCCTCATGGAGTGAGGGAGTCTGGTGGGTGTCTGAGCACTGCAGAGTCCTTGGGGAGGGTGAGAGGACTTGGTGTTTTACATGTTGTCTTGGTGGTGTCTGTGTTTGTGACAGCCAGGTCAGGGCCCTGAGGACTCTCAGAAGCTGGAGGTAGAATCATGGAATAGAATCCTGGAATATCCTGAGCTGGAAGGGACCCACAAAGACCATCCAGTCCAACTCCTGGCCCTGCACAGACACCCCAACAATCCTACCCTGTCCCATTGTCCAAACCCTCCTGGAGCTCTGGCAGCCTTGGGGCCGTGCCCACTGCCCTGGGGAGCCTGGTCAGTGCCCACCACCCTCTGGGGGAGAACCTTTCCCTGAGATCCATCCCAACTCCCTGGCACAGCTCCAGCCATTCCCTGATCCCAGAGCATAGAGATTGGAGCTGCAGACCCCCAGGAGTCTCCCCTCAGTCTCCTGTGCTTCAGCTGAACAAGCCAAGTGCTCTCAGCTGCTCCTCCTGAGGCCCCTCCAGGCCCTTCCCTGTCTCCACATTCCCGGGTCAGTGCTGATTCCCTGGACCTGCATCCTGCCCATCTTCAGCCAGGTGTGTCATGGGGCATCTGGAATCCCTTCTGCTTTAATTCACCTCTGTTTCCATCTCAGCTCTTTCAGGGCTCCCACCTGTGTGGCTTTGTCACAGCAAAGGCTCCTCCGGGTGCCCCTTGGAGGTTTTTTGCCCTCCCAGGCAGGGAATGGGGGGACACATTTCCAATCCTGGTTCTCCTCCTCCTCTGTGGCAGCAGCAGCAGAGTGAAGGCCCTGCTGTGTGAGCACAGCTGAGCCTGTGCCTGCAGCACTCACTCCCAGAGGTTTGGGGAACAAATGGATGAGTGTTCCCGATTCCCACCGATGCCGTTTCCTGCACCGCTGTCCCCTCGGTGGGGGAACCACAGCGGAGCCATAACAGGAACAAGCAAACATCCTGCACTTCCTGGTGACTGGAAGTGCTCTGCTGGCTCCAAATGCATCACTGCTGCGGTCCCTGACTTTTGTCTGGGGTGGTTTTTGCTGTTAATGATTAGACAGGGAGCAGTTCCCTCTGGAAACAGCTCCTTGCCCAGCTGGCAGCAGCTGGTTTGGTGCTGTTGCCATGAAAACAGGCTGAGCAGCCCTGGCAGTGCCCTGTGGCCTCTTGCAGCACCAGCCGTGGTTACCAGGTTGGTTTTGTCAGCCCTGAGAGAAACTCAAGCTTGAAAAAGAGCTAAAATAATGATATTTATATTCTCTGCTCCCTGTGTGGTTTAATCTGTTAAAATTCTAGCCTGAGTTGGGTGTTTCTCTTCTGACAGTGAAGGGGTTTTTTGGGGGGTCTCACAGCCTTGCAGGGGCTGTTTGAGTGCTGGGAATTAAATCCCAAATTAAATCCCTCTGCTGTCACTGGGAATTAAATCCCAAAGTCCTCTCTGGAGCCTCGGACACAAAGCAGTGGAAACACAAACCCGACCAGGATATTTACCCTCAAGTCAATGACAAATCTCTCCTGACGTTGACAGAGCTGGGTTTTATCAGGGCTGTTTTCAGAGGGATAAATTAAACATTGGGAAAGTTCCTGAAGGAAGGTTTGTTAGGGAATCAGAGCTCTGGGGCCTGGGCCCAAGTTCTGTTTAAACAAGGAACTGTTGAGGTATAAAACTTGTTGAGGGCAGTATTAGGGATGCAGCTGCACTCAGGATGTGGGGAAAACATTGGGATCTTTCCACATCCACTTGTGTCCCCTGTTCATTGGGCTGGAGCTCCCCAGGTCAACCCCTCCCTAAGATTTCCTTGGTTTCCTTCTAGTTCTGGTGTGCTGGGTCCAAATCCTGCCTTTTCTTTTGCAGATGTCATTCCCTGCCACCTGACAAAGGAATATAATGCAGCAATTTTGCTAACCTAAATAGTGGTTCTGACTGCCTGTATTTCCAGCTCCCCTGAAACTGGAATTAATTTAGTGTGTGGGCTTTTTAATTGGCTCGTTGTGGGGAGGAACAGAAAATGAAATGCTGCAGCTCTGCCTTCCTCTTCCCTTTCTTTAGTTCAATCTTTGTCATTCTTTGTGTCTTTGACTTCCATGAGTTGCTCAGGCTATTTTTCTCTGGTTTCTTTTGTTGCAGCTTCCATCTCTCAGCCTTAGGAATATCTAAGGCATGGATGGAGCTGCTTCCAAGCCTTTGGAGCAGCGTTGTTGTCAGCCTGTGACAGATCACGTGTGATTGATTGATTGATTGATGGCTGAGTGAGGCATTTGGAATATTTCTCCATCCTTTGTGTGCCTGATGCTGTTCTTCCCTGGGCTTGGGGAGGCAGAGGGATGGCATCCCTTGTTCCAATGGAGCCATCTTCAGTCTTGGATATGGAATTGCATGGAGTGCAGGCAGGTGTTGTCCTGAGAGCTGCCTGACCATCCTGATGGTGGAGCTGCTCCTCCTTGACCTGTCCCTCGTGTTACTGGTGACTTTAAATAGTTCTGGAATGGCCTGGGGTGGTTTCCAGCAGGGAGAAAACAGAGCCTGTCTGTGTGGGGGTCAAAAGGATGTGGCACTGAGTGCCATGATCTGGTAAAGGGACTGGAGTTGGCCCAAGGGTTGGACTTGATGATCTCAGAGGGCTTTTCCAACCCAATCCATTCTGTGATTCTATGGATGTGGCACTGAGTGAGACTCCACCATGTCTTGATCCAACCCCACTGTGATCACCAGCCCAGGGCACGTCCGTGCCCTGGGCTGGTGATCACAGTGGGGTTGGATCAAGGGTTGGACTTGATGATCTTGGAGGTCTTTTCCAACCCAATTCATTCTGTGATTCTAAAAGAGACTTTGCAGCTTTATGAGTGCTTGGAGTGTTTCCAGGGAATGGGGAAAAGTGGTGAGGTGCTTCAGCTGGTGGGATCAAGCCTGGTGTTCAGAGGAGCTGGAAATCCCTGCAGGAGCCTTTTAAGTGCTGAGAACTCTCTCAAATTCCTTTTTTTAGGAGGTCTGTCCTTTTCCCAAGGCAGCAAGTGCACCTGGCTGTGCTGGAGGAGCGTGAGCGCCCGCCCGGGTACGTGATCAGCAGCACTCACAGACCACCCAAATCCTGCCCCACAGCTCGAGTTCCCCACCTTGGAACCCTCATTCCCAGGCAAGAATATCATGGAATCACAGAATTTGGGTTGGAAGGACCTTAAAGCTCATCCAGTCCCACCCCTGCCATGGGCAGGGACACCTTCCCCATCCCAGGTTGCTCCAAGCCCTGTCCAGCCTGACCTTGGACACTTCCAGGGATGGGGCAGCCACAGCTTCTCTGTGCCAGGGCATCTCACCAGGGGACAGTGAACTGTCCCTCCACTGAGAGATGGTGGCCAAGCTGGGGTGGCAAGTGCCTGAAATTGCCCCAAGGTCACCCAGACCTGTAAATTGGAATGTTTTTTCTGAATTACATCAATTTGCCTGATACCATGTGGGTGGAAGTGGCTGATCTTTAAGGTCCCTTCCCACCCAACCCACTGTGGGATATCCCAGCATCACAACTCTTCAGATGTTTCAGTATTCCCCCAGGCAGGCACTGCTGTGCTGTGCATTGCCTGATTAACAACTGCAAATTAAAAAGGTTTTGATAGGATGATATAAATGTACCTACAAGGTTATTGATCCAACTGACCTACCTCAGAGCAGCTCTTCCCAAAGGTGTCACATTCCTCCCTCAAAGGAATGACCAGGCAAAGGGAGCATGGCCAGAATTGCTTGGGCAGGAAATCCTTTTTTAGGAGATCCCTCAGTCCTTCCATGGGGCTGGATTTGGAAGTCTCCAAGAGAGGGCAGTGTGTCCCTGGACCTGCCGTGTGCTCTGTCAGCTGAGGAGAGCGCTGAGCCTGGAACTCCTCATCCTGAGCTGAGTAATTAACTGACAGCCTCATTAGCAAACTGCGCTCGGGGCGGGGCTGGGCATTGTCACGTGCCGGTCGGTCCTTTCCCCACGCCCTGGCAGGGATTCGGCAGCGCTTCCTCTTGCCTCACTTTCCTAACAACAACAAAAAAAAACCCCAACCAGACGTCCCCTCCCTGTCCCACGTGCGTCACTTTTGCCCTACTTTGTGCTCTTGGTGTGTCCTCCAAGAGGGGACGGATGTCGTGGGATCACCCGGAGTGTTGCTGTGAGTCAGAGGCAGCCAGAGGTTTAATTCAAAACATGAGGAATCTGGGAGAAATCCTGAAAAAAAAAAAAAAAGGAAAACTTCACAAGGTTGTTCTGTTGTATTTTGCCTGAGGGCACTGAATGGGAAATGCTTGTGCCGGGTCTCCAGCTTGAAGCAAAGCTTTGTTTGCCAAGGGACAGGTTTTTATGGAAGTGTTGGAAGCATCTCCCCAGCCCAGGGGGATGATGAGGGCTCAGGGGGGACCTGGCAGGAGTGGGGGGACAGCTGGGGGGTCGGGCTCTGCTCCCAGGAAACAACAGGACAAGAGGGAACAGCCTCAAGCTGTGCCAGGGCAGGGCCAGGTTGGACATCAGGAGGAATTTCTGCCTGGAAAGGGTGGTCAGGCACTGGAACTGCCCAGGGAGGTTTGGAGTTCCCACCCCTGGAAGTGTCCAAGGCAGGACTGGCCATGGCTCTCAGTGCTCTGGGCTGGGGACAAGGTGGGCATCGGGCACAGGGTGGGCTTGATGACTTGGAAGGTCTTTTCCAACCTCAATTATCCCGTGATTCTCATCTTTTTTCCTTTTTCAGCTGTTTCTGGTGCCCATCAGGACTCTCACACACCCCTCTTATTTAGGAGCAGCTTTTAATGCCCTCAGTTCTTACCCAGTTGCTGAAGTTATCTGGAGGCCCCTTTAATGGTGATTTATGTCCTGCAGAAGTGATGCTGTCCTGGCCTGGTAATCACTGATGGATCAAGAGCTGTTTCCCAGGGGTCATTAAGGCATTTAATTTTTTACCTAATTGACTGTATAAAATTCTTGATACTCCCTAGAAAATTTAGGGTACTTGTGTAACATGAAAGCACATTGAAATAACCTCAGAAGTTGCTTTGAGGTGAAAACTTATCCCAGGAGAAAGAGCCACATTTAAACCAAAACTGTAACCTTGATTCTAAATCCTTCCTCAAGACATTATTTTTTTTTCTTTCCCTGTTTTCCAGAACAAGGTGAACTTCACCCAGCTGGAAGGGAAGGGGGAAAATGCTCTCCCTGGGGAGTGTTTTATTAGTTTGGGAGCAAGGCTGGTTTATCAGGATTGTTTTTTCTGTGGTGTTTCCAGTGTTTTGAAGTCAACAGCCTGTTGTTGTTTGATACTTGTTTTACTGGAGCAGAATTCTGGGAGCAGCCTATGGAATAACTGTTCTTTACAGCCCTCAGCTGCTCCTCAGAATATTGCAAAGCAAATTCCTGCTCACTTTTATGATGGCACTCCAGGAATTCCAAACCTCAGCATCCCATCTGTGCTCCACTCTGGTATTTACAGTGTAAGGAATTCAGCTGGATCCTCTTTCACCTCCTCTTCCTGTTCCAAGCAGTTGTTAAGTTGTTGTAGATTTTAAAATTCCTACAATTTCTGGGAGGTTGTCGGGGATATAAAAGATCTTCTTGTGTTGCTGGTTTGCCTGGGAGAGGCTTTGAGCTGATCTAATTCTGTTAAACCTCAGTGTCCCTGGAGTCAGGAATGGGATTGTCCCTGGTTTGATCTGTTTGGAACAGCTGGAAGCATTTGCTAAAACTGGAGGCTTTTTTTAAAGAACAGCCTTTATAAACATCTTTTACTGCAGCCATACAGACTTTTTGGTTGCTATTCTGCCCTCTGAAAGGAGGAAAAGGTGATTTTTTTGGATGGAGGGATGCTGGAAACTCAACCCCATCCCTGGTGTATCCCTGGGAGAAGGAGCACAGCGTGTTCCATTGGTGTTTGTACATTTTAAATCTAATTTTCCAGGCAGCTTCAGGAAATTGGCATCCCATAAGTGAAACCTTTAAAAATAGCTCTGTTCCCACTGAAGTGAGTCCTGTTGTTTCCATGGCCCATTGTCCCAAGCGTGTTGGAGAATCCCTGGAGCTTTGGAAGTGTTCAGGGAGATGCTGCTCAGCAGAGCTGGAGCCCCAGATATTTCCTGAGGAATTAATTTCTTTCAGGAATGAACTCCTGCCCATGGAATGCTGTTGTCTGCAGGGTTTATTTTAAACTTTTTCCTCCTTTGCTTAGAGGAAAAGCAAAGCCTGAGCAGGAATGCATGAGTGGGTTGGAATGATCCTTCGGAATATCCCGGCCTGGCTGGGTGTGGAAATGTGGTGTTGGTGTACCAGGCTGAGCTGCTCCTTTTCCTTAAATCCACAGGTGTTTAAGGCATTTCACACTCAAAATTCAGTTCTGAATTACTCCTTTTTTTTTGTGTGGTTTGGAATTTCACCTTCCCCCACATGAAACCACCCCTGCACAGGTGCCTTGGGTGTGAAATTGGGCTGCTGGGCTGTTCCCTGTGTCCCAGAAATGCTCCCCCTGCTCTGCTTGCAGACACTCAGGGGCAGCTGCTGGGAAGGATTTGCCTTTGGAGGGACTTTAAAGCACCACTGTGGTCACACAGGTCCTGTCAGATGATTTCTGTATCATTCCAGCCTCAAGCACAGACCCCTGGAGGTGTTGAAGCACTTTCAGGCCTCAAGAAAGGCCCTTTTCCCTTCCCTCTCCTCCAAGCCTTCCCTTTTTAGGCCTTCAAAAATGTTCCAGAGCGAGTTGCCAGCACAGACTTGCCAATTAGCAAATGTGTTCTGGCTGTGGCAGCTGTTCCTGAGCAAACCCCTGGGCTGTGTGTGCTGGAAAAGGGCACAGGGAAACAGGATCTGCTCATCCCTTGGAGGAATTAATGGGGAAAAGTTAAACTTTAGAGCTCTCCCTTTGCCATGGATATTTTGTGTTGGTTGCCCAGATGCAATTGTTTGATAATTTGCTATTTTTAGGTGGTTATTTTTAGGGATGTGACAAGTCCAGCTCTGGACCTCAATCTGTTGCTATTATTGGAGCACTAAGTGGCAGAATTAAACCAGTGTTGCTTATCCCATTAAGGTTACTTAATTTTGAGAGATGTCTGAGCATTGTGACAGACACTGAGGGGCTGGGAATGGAAATGGGGAAGGGGCTGGAGCAGCAGGAGCAACTGGGGGGGCTCAACCTGGAGAAAAGGAGGTTCAGAGGGGACCTTCTGGCCCTGCGGTCCCTGCCAGGAGATGGGACATGGAAGGGTCGGGCTCTGCTCCAGGGCACAGGGACAGGAGGAGAGGGAACGGCCTCAGGCTGGGCCAGGGAAGGGTCAGGTTGGATATTGGGAAAATTTCTGCCTGGAAAGGGTGGTCAGGCCTTGGAAGGGGCTGCCCAGGGAGGTTTGGAGTCCCCACCCCTGGAGGTGTCCAAGGAGTGACTGGATGTGGCACTCAGTGCTCTGGGCTGGGGGACAAGGTGGGGATGGGGCACAGGGTGGGCTCAGTGACCTCGAAGGGCTTTCCCACCCTCAGTGACTCCGTGATAACTTCACCTTCAGCACTTGAACTTCTCTGTCCCATCAGCCTGAACTCCAGGTGTGTCCATGGCAGGTCCTTCCCTTGGGATTGGAGCTGCTCCGAGTCGCAGCCTCTGACACATCCCAGGGTGGGATCTTTGCCTGTGGCTCAGCAGCACCTGCCAGCAAAGCCTTAATGCACCCTGTGCCATGGCTTGTACAGTTCCCAAATTCCCTGAGTAGGGATCCAGCAGCATCCTGAGAGGAGCCTTTGGCACTGGGACACCTTCAGGTGCCATGAGCTGTGCTGAGAGTGCTGAATGAGGTCACATCATCCCCAGGACAGGGAGGGCAGAGCTCCACACACCAACTGCTGTGATGGGAGCAAGGCTCCTGTTGGAATGGGAATAGGGATGGGAATGTCCAGGCTGTCCTGCACAAACTGGCTTTTCTGAAATCCTTGGCTCAGTGTTTGAACTCCCATAGCAAACCAGGCACTGCAGGCAGGACTCGGTCTTTGCTCCCCCTGCAAATGTTTGTCAGGAACTCTGGACATCATTCCTGCATGGCACATTCCTGGCACATGGACCTGCATGGCCCAGGTGGGAGTGCTGGGGCTTTGTTCACTCTTGGAACGCAGAGCCTTTGATTTTTTTATGCATTTTTCATGTATTGAACCATTCTTGGACAGTCTGAAGGCCCAGCAGCACGACCAGCAGCCACCTGCTCCAGCATGAGCCTGGATCTTGCATTCCTGAGCTCTCTCTGATCTTTCCATAGAACTTTTTATTAATCCCAGTTGGAATAGTTGATAACATCGCCCTCCCCCCTGCTCCATGACCTGCCAGATCTCAGAGTATCCAAGACAAGCCCAGCAATTCCAGCAGCACAGCAATTCCTCCTGCCAGGGAGCTGGAATTCCCTCCTGGAAAGGCTCTGGTGCCTCCCTGAGGTTCTGGTGGTGGGCTGGGATGGAAGATCCTATTTCCTTCCAGCCTTTCCTGGACCCTGAGGGAGCATTGGCAGCTGCAGGGATGCTTTGCATTACCAACTGTTGCTGCTTCCAGTTATTCCCTTCCGTGCTGCCCACACCTGTAAGAGTCTAAAAACTAATTATCCCAGTCTGGAGGTAAAAACTGGAATCCTTTATAGAACATGACACACAATGTAAGGGTCTCATAGGCAGGACATGCTAATGAGGAGGATGGATTATGGTAACATGTTAATTAGGGGGTTATACAAGTTTCAGCTGGGTTGCACAATTAATTAATATTTTCTATAACAGGGATTTTCATGGGGGAGAAGGAGACAAGGGAATTGATAACATTATCCCAAGGTCCATCTCTGTCTTGGAGCCAGAGACAGCTCATCAACATGGTGGAACATCAACAGGCCTTGTCCTGTCCCTGCTGATGGGATTTCTCTCTAACTGTTGACCAAATAGTGTTTAAGTTTGTCAGTTCTTTTCTGCTGGTGGCTGGATTTCCATCCCTACACTCACCCACTCCAAGGATCTCCCAAAGTGACGGTTCTGCCTTGGCACCGTTGGCAAAGGCCTGGGTACAACAAGGTTTCTGTTGGTGTGGCACATTCCCAGGATGAGCTGCTCTTCCTGACAGGGAGGCAGAGCCTCTCTGAGCTTTGCAGGGCAACTCTCCTGCCCTGAGTTGCTGCTGTGCAACATCCGACAGAGGAAATTGCAGACACTTTTCTCCTGCTCGGAAGCGGCTCCGGAGGGGCCGGGGGAGTGTCTGGTGGAGCGTGGCCACCCCTGGGATGAGCTCAGCAGGGCCAGCTGCCTCCTGAGGGCCTTTCTCCAGCCGGGAAGTGTGGATGGATTGGCAGCAGGAGCATGTCCAGGCAGTTCCCCTCCTTGGCCAGTAAACAGCAGTGTGGGGTCACGCTGTGGGATATCGTGTTCCTTACCTTTGCACTGGGAGAAGCGTGGAAGGAAGGAGGGGGCAGAGTTTATTCCAGCACGCTGAGGTCAGGCTTGTTTTCCCTCTTGGAGCAGGAACAGCTCAGCCCCTGGAGTTGGATCCTGCAAGGCTGTAAACAGCAGGCTGAGGAAAGCCAAAGATGGGATTGCGTTCCTCTGGAAAGTTGTTGGGTTGTTTTTTAACTCCTGTTCCTGGTGTCCTCACTGCCAGTTCACAAGGAATGGGGCAGAGTTTGGGGGCTCTGCAGAGGGGAGGGGGCTGCAGTGTGACTGACCTGAGATCCAAACACTGGCAGGGCAGGAGTCCCTGTGTTGCTTTTAAAGAGAAAGAAGAGAAGAAGCACTCCAGAAGTTACAAATTTCAAGGAAAACTAATCCAAATGCAGAATGTGCGTTGTCACTGCAGGGTTTCAGTTCAGTTGCAGCTTCAGGGCCCTGTTTAGTCAGAAGGCAGATTGGATTTTGGGTGCTTTGTGTCTGACTGAGGTGCTGAGCTCTCCTGCAGTGTGGAGGTGGTGGCTGATTCCTGCAGCAGCTTGGCATTTATGGAATAATTTGAGTTGGAAAAGCCCTCTGAGATCTGGAAGAGCAGGGAGACAGTGGGGTGGGATTGCAGCTCAAGGCTGGCTCTTTTCCCAGGTTCCTGGTGGCCTTTCCTGCCTGTGGGACCTTCCAGGTGCTGCTGCACTTGTTTTTCAGCCCCACACTCCTGTTCATGCTCCCTCCCTGTCTCCATACTGGGTTTTGTTGATAAATCCCCCTGAATTTCAGTCCCTTTGGGTTTATTGCAGGATTCCAAGAGGAATCGGGCAGGGCTGAGCTGCTCCAGCAGGAATGATCCCGATGAGCGAGGCCCCAGTGGCTGTTTTGGGCTGGGGTTCTCTCCTCCTGCCCTCCCCAAATCCAGCCAAAGCCTCCCCAGATCCAGGGGCTCCTCAGGATGGCCCTGTGGAAAACTCCCCTGGAGCAAAGGGAATTGCTGGAAGTGTCCAAGGCCAGGTTGGAAAGGACTTGGAGCAACCTGGTCTAGTGAAAGGTGTCCCTGCCCATGGCAGGGAGGTGGGACTGGGTGGGCTTTAAGGTCCTTCCAACCCAAACCATCCTGGGATTCTGTGATCCCAAGGAATGGCTCAGTGGTGGACTGGGAGCCATTCTGAAGCTGATTCCAAACATGCCTTTTAATCCCTGGTCTCCTGACCTGACCCAAGTTCCTGTGTTCCATAGCAAAGGTTTTCTCTTGCTCTCACCTTCTTATTTCCATGGGTAGCTGGCATTGACTCTCTTGTTTGGAGTGTGGCATTTGTAAAAATTCCTGTTTAAAAAAATACTTTCAAATGCTTGTTTTGGCACGAGGGCTGTTCCTAACCCCTTGGTTTACTGAAATCTGGAGCAGAGGGAGGTGAGAGGGGCCAGTGAGCCTTGGCCTGAACCCCAGCACAGAGTCAGTGACGTGGGTTTTACTCCTTTATAAAAAAAAAAAAACTGTTTGTGTTCAGGCAGTAAGTGGAGAAAACAAGCAGGGTTGGATTTCAGCTCTGCTGGATTCTTGGAATTAGTCCCTCTCTGGCTCCCAGCTCTGACTTCAGCGTGGTGAGCTGGGCTGGCCAGAGAGGGTTTGAGCAATGGTTTTACTGGTAAGCAGGAAGGGGCCGTGCTGGGGGCAAGGGACCCCCCCAAAATGTGCAGCACGTGCAGTTCTCAGGGTGCTTTCACAGCTTTCTTAGGGCCAGCTTGTTCCTACTCCCTGTTTTTGTGCTTTCTTGGGAGCCAAACCTGCCAATGTGTGTGTTTAGGCAGAGGGCTCTGGTGGCTTCTGTGCTAAACACTCTGCATTCCCCCCACAAACACCTCTCACTGTCTGCAGTCCCTCAAAAAATTATGCAAGTGCCTCTACTCATTCCCCCCTAAAATGATGCAAACCCCTCTCCTTCTTCATCATTCCCCCCAAAAGGATGCAAACCCCTCTCCTTCTTCATCATTCCCCCCCTAAAAGGATGCAAACCCCTCTTCTCCTTCATCATTCCCCCAAAAGGATGCAAACCCCTCTCCTTCTTCATCATTCCCCCAAAAGGATGCAAACCCCTCTCCTTCTTCATCATTCCCCCC
>VWZD01006798.1:20201-61836 GCA_013396695.1 Sakesphorus luctuosus | reverse complement strand
CCCCCAAAAATGATGCCAACACGTCTCCCCCTCCTCATTCCCCCCCAGTATGAAATCACACCCCAATATTTCAGTGCCCTCTCTCCCCCAGCAGCTGGAGCTTCACTTCTCTGTGGTTTCAGGTGCCACGTTCAGTGTCTGAAATCCAGAGTGTGACCTCCAGGTTGTGGGTGTTATTTACAAAACCAAAGGAAAATGGGTTCCTTTTTATTATTGCTAATTGATATCAGCCCTGATTTTTCCAGTGAATCCCTTGGATATCAGTCAAAGCAGAGTTGTGCAGTGTGTGTTACACTGATTATTGCTCACTGTTGCTGTGGTGGAACTGCAGTCAGTGGAGTAAACATTCCAAATTATAACTTCATTAATTATGCACCCTCTGCTTAGTGTCCCAGTGATGGAACTCCTGAATTCCCGTTTCTTTGGCAGGAGGAATCAACCAAGATCCCTGGCAGCACCCGACAGGACGGTGGCTGAGACTGCTCTGTGGCAGTAGGAAGGTGAGCAAGGACAACTCTGCCCTCGTGGGACTCCAAAGTATCATTTCACTATTAATTTTCCTTCCACTGGTGGTTTGATTTTTACCTGCCAGGTGTGGCTGAGGGGTTTGCTGAGCCACAGGTGGGATTTGGAGGTGGTGACTCCAGGTGCTGCTCTGAGCCAGGCTGGTGATCCACGGCCCACGTGGAGCCTCGTTATGTAACACTGATCACCTCCTTAATTAGGGAGGGACATCCCTGGATTCCAGAGGAGATGTGTCCCTTAGTCAGCAGCAGCAGCAGCAGGAGGTGTGGGATGAGGGGAGTGGGAGGCTCTGGCTGCTGGAGCTGGAGGAGGAGGTTGTTCCCTCTGTCCTGGAGATTTGCTGGAGTGTTGGGATGTGTGTGGGGGCAGCAGAGGCTGCCAGGGGGGGCTTTTCGTCCGGTATGAAGTGGTGTATATTTTGTGTCAAAAATACTGTGGCCACAGCTCAGGGCAGTGACTGTCCCCCCATGTGGGCAATGCTGAGGGGAATCCTGTGTCTGGGTCTGGGCCCCTCAGGACAAGGACAGTGAGGGGCTGGAGTGTGTCCAGGGAGAGGGATGGAGCTGGGGAAGGGGCTGGAGCAGCTGGGGGGGCTCAGCCTGGAGAAAAGGAGGCTCAGGGGGGACCTTCTGGCTCTGCAGTCCCTGCCGGGAGGGGGGAGCTGGGACAGGGGATTGGGCTCTGCTTCAGGAACAGGGACAGGAGGGGAGGGAACAGCCTCAGGCTGGGCCAGGGCAGGGGCAGGGGGGATAGTGGGAAAATTTCTGCCTGGAAAGGGTGATCAGGCCTTGGAAGGGACTGCCCAGTGAGGTGGTGGATCTCCACCTTCTGGAGGTGTCCATGGAAGGGCTGGATGTGGCTCTCAGTGCTCTGGGCTGGGGACAAGGTGGGCATCGGGCACAGGGTGGGCTCAGTGACCTTGGAGCTCTTTCCCACCATCTGGTATTCTGGTTTTACTCTGTGCTGGAACATTAAATCCTGTAAATGTCCCATCTCTCCCCATCCTCTGTGAAGGGCAGGGGTAGGAGGTTCACACCTGATGGGGGTGAGGCCTCTTCCCCTCTGCCCTTCCCATCCCTGGCTTTGCTGATCCACCAAAACTGTTCCTTTCTGGAAGTATGGGCAGTGTCCATCCTGCTGAGCTCAGCTCTTCCTCATCACCCTGTATCCCACTATATTTCTTCAATCCTCTGCTCCAACCTTCCCTACACCAACAATCACTCTGAAGCACTGCCTGGTGGTGCCCAGTGACACATTGCAATTAGTGATCTCCAGTTAATGAAGCAGCTCAGTGACTAAACCTCATGACTTTTCCAAGTGAAGTATCAGTCAGGGGGTTTGAAACACCCCTAGAGCTTCGTGTGGCCCCAGAGCACAGAATAAACTGCTTGGGCTGCTCTGAAATCTCCCACTGGTTTTTCCATTTGGTCAATATTTCCCCTTTGTGCCCTCAAATACAATATTTAAATTAGATTTAAATTGGATTGGTGCCTGTAGTAGTTGTTCACCTTCAGGCAGCTTCCCTGACCTCACTGCTAGGAGATGGGCCATGTTGGGATATATCAGGTATGAAATACTTGGAAATCCTTTAATAGGCTTTAAAAAAATTGTTTTTATTGCTGCTGGGAACACTCAATAGCTGGAAATTCCGCAATGGGATCAGACTGTGTGGTACGTGGGGGTTGGTGTCCCTTTTCCCTGGTCACCTCCAGCTTTGTGGTGTCCTTGGCATGAGGGCTTTCCCTGGAGCCTCTTTTGTGAAATCCCGAATTTCCTGCCCTGTGTGAGATGCCAGGAAGGTAAAGGAGCTCAGGCTTGGTGAGGTGACAGACCCAGAGCTGGGAATTGTGTCTTGCCCATGTAGATTCTGTCCCAGAGCTGGATCATATTCAGGGCACTGGGATTCCAAGAGGAGCAGGAACGTTCCTGGATTCTGTTAATGCACCCTTGGGAATTGAAGAGGGAGGAGGCTGAGCCCGTGTTTCAACCCTCCCTGGTTTTGGGAGTCATTTGACCTCCCCCAGGAGCTTTGGGAAGGGACAGGTCAGGCCGATGCTGCTTTGGGGTTGGAGGAGATGTGGGTGATGCTGATGATGCTGATGAGCAGTTGCTGTTCTTGAGTCACTCTGAGAAGTTGAGATCCGTGTGACTCCACAGCCAGTAGTTCTGCGCTTCCATGTGTATCCCAGCCAGGATTTTGGGGGGTGGAAATGATGGTTAAATACACAGTTGTGGTTTTTGAGTGTCAAATCCTCTAAAACCCCCTTTTTTTTTTTGAGGGGAAACCCTTTTTTTGAGGGGAGGAAAACCAGCGCCTGCAGTTCCCGCTGCGGGCGGCAGAGGGCGGTGTTGGGCCACCCGAAGGGGCTCCATTGTTGTGCTTGGATTTTAATATTAATTAATGGATATCCTGTTAATAAAAGAGCCTCCCAAGGCTTTATAATTGCAGCTGCAGCCACCTGTGGGCCAGCCAGCACAGCGGGGTGAGGCCCTGCAGGGACACCAGGACTCCCTGAGCGCTGGGAAGGGACAGCTGGGCTTTGCCAGGAGGCTGAGGGTGGATGTTCTCCCCACTCTCAGCACTAAGCCGAGCTCTGCAGGGCAATCCCAGCCCACAGACCCCCCGAAATCCCAGTTCCAGCCCCCAGCGAGGGTGTCAGCAGGTGGCAGCAGCCTGTCCTGCACCCCGTGTTATTCCTGGCCAGGAGATTCTCTGGATTCAACACCACAGTCTAGACTTACTGACAGACAGGATTCTTCTCCTGTTAGGTAAGCAAGATACAGACACCCATTATGCAAATTCCCAGCCGTAGTGGCCCTCTGAAACATTCTTCAGATTGTCTAAATAAGGTGCTGTTTCATACTAAACCAGGCTTTTGGGTGCCTTCCAGCTGCCTTGCCCTGGAGCTGGGATTCTTTTATTTTTTTTCCTTTTGGAGGTGCTGATCAGCACAGACTTTTGGACTTCCAGATATGCAGCAGGAGGAAGAGGCAGGCTGGGCAAAGAGCTTGAATTGTGCAACTAAAAAACTTTAAGGCCAGTAGTTCTTGTGCCTGTCTCTGCTGCTTGTGCAGGCAGTGACATGGGTGCTATTAAATACACTTCATATATATTTTATAAATGATTGCACAGACTCAACAGGCATTTTTTTGTTGTTTCTGAGCACCAAAACTCAGTTTTAGGTGTCCCCCCCGGGGCAGGGGAGGGTTGGAGGGTGCAGTGACCTGGTGCTGTCAGCTCTGCATGGAGGTGTTGCCCCTCTCCCTGTGACTCATGCCCTGGGCTGGAGGAGGTGGGAATGGATCATCACTGACTATCCAGAGGGCTTGGATGTGGCTGTGGCATTTGCACTCTTTCTTTTTTTCACAGACAAGTTCAAAGAGCCTTTCAGCCCCAATGACTGTGGAGTGATTGGTGCAGCTCTTCCCAGAGAGGCCCTTGTGGGGTTCTTGTTGCATGAGCCCAAATTTCTGACCACAAATACTCTTTCAGTGTTTTATACTGTGGTTCTGTCACTAAAGTCTGTCCTGCTCAAGCTGCTTTAGACTCCTCAAGCCTCAGAGCACACAAAGAGCTGGGAAGGGATGACTGGCAGCTTCCTGAGCTGCTCCTGAGGTCAGGATTTGGCCGGCACCCAACGAGCCTTTGGAATGGCTGTGAGTTCTGCGTGGTGAGCACAACCCTTCTCAGGAAAACATTGGAAAGCTTCCTGGTCCTGAATTCACTGTGCAGGCACGTGATTTTCTGGGAATTAGCTTGAATGTGCTGCAGAACTGCTCAGAAATCCCTACATGGGGTGATGTTGGATCACAGAAAAACAAGGACAAGGGGGTTGGTCAGGTTTCTTCGTGGTGGCCCTTCAGCCTGTTGATACCAACCAGCTCTGCTGCTTCTGTGCCTTGCCTAACAAAGGGGAAAAGCCTGTATTGTTGTGGGGTTTTGTTTTTGGTTTGGTTTTTTTTTAAATTGCAACATTGCTCCTGTTTTCCCAAGAGTTATTTGTTTTGGGACATAGTTAATCCTCTAAAGAGTTTTCAGGGGAATTGCTGGCTGCACCCTGTGCTCCTGCAGAGCTCTGGGTGTTGACAGCCAGCAGTGAGACTTTGCCCTGTGCTGGCTGGGACTGTCCCTTCCCGTCCTGCAGGTTGTGATCCCATCCCTTCCTGCACGGGAATTCTGTCCTTGCCTCCCCACCCTCCCCAGCCCTGGGCTCTGCACCTCAAGGCTGGCTGTGGATGATCACAATAATGACCTTTCCTCGCAGCTTCCCCCGCGTCTGAGCTCCTGCAGGAGCCAACCCAAACACCTCCCTGCTCCCAGCAGGGTCTGTGAACTCTCTCCAGCTCAGCTGCTCTGTGTGTTTCACCATTTCTGCTCAAAGATCTGAGATAACGAGGCGAGCGCTGCTGACTCAGATCTTACTGGCTCTGGGGTTTGTCCTTCCTGCCCTCCCACACTCCACCTGCACACCCAGCAGACCTTCCCCCTCGGGGCTTTCCTCCCCAAAACACAGCCTGCTTTGCAATCCTGCTGCTCTGTGACCCGAGAGAACCAACCTCAGGTTTTTAGGGAAGAGATTTGGTTGGAGATCTGGGAAGGAAAAAAGGGGTCACTGAGGTTTTTGGCCTGGCAAAGAGCCAGGCTGAGTCAGCCAGCCCTTCCTTGGGAACACCTGAGTGCTGGGTAAACACCAGTATATCCCTGTAAACAGCAATATCTCCCTGTAAACAGCAGTATCTCCTGGTTCCAGCTGCAGAGCTGAGCTCTCAGGGTTTGCCAGCGTTGTCCCCAACCCGGAGCTGCCGAGTTAACTCAGGGCTGAGCAAACCCAGCCCCTGTTTCTGACGCTCGTGCACACTCAGGACATTCCCCTTTGCCGTTTAACAGCCTGATGTGGCGACATCCAGGGTGCAGGTCATAAAAATCCCATATTGAGCGTTGGTTTTTTAGGAAACCAGCAGTGCTGGCAGCGTGGTGTGCCCTGGGGGAGGAGCCTCAGAGCTGCTCACCAGGGTTTGGTGCTGGTTGTGAATTCTCCGAAGTTCAGATTGCTGTGAAAAAGTGCTGTTACTGTGAAAAAGTGCTTAAAAGTGAACCTTTTCTGGTCAGATAGGAAACCCTGGCTGGGGCTGCCTGGAAGAGCAGTTCAGTCCTGCATGAACTCACAGGCAGGCTGGGAAAGGCTCTGTCCTGCTGGGAAAGGCTCTGTCCTGCTGGGAAAGGCTCTGTCCTGCTGCAAGTGCAAATAGCTGTGAGGGCACAGGGGATTTGGGTGAATGATTTAGGTGAATAAACCAACTTTCTGTTGTTTCTGTAACTGATTTCTTCACCTTTCTGGTGTGCAACCCTCAGTCTCTCACCTGGATCTCGGTGGATTTGTGCTGTTGTGTTGCAGAGACAAATTGCCATCAGACAGCTCTGCTTGTCCTTTAAAGTATATATAAATATAATTCCCTGAGCAGCACTGGATTCCCATCTTTCCCAGCTGGTTTCCCATCCCATCCAGCTGCAGTCTGGACAGGCTCACATTCCTCACTCCTGAGACCAACATTCTTCTGCTCCTCTGCACCAGCTCATTTGCTTGGGATTGGTTTAAAATTTGAATCCCAGCCCTGTCTCCAGCTCCCAGACACCTTTATTAGCTGTACCTCCAGCCCCCTCCCTCTGGAGAGTTAAATTTTGGTCTTATTTACTAAAATAAGATGGGTATTGGCAGCTTGGAGCTGGTTGTTGCTGGAGTTCAGTGGAATTCATCTGGAATCCCCACATGCCATTGGCTTGAGTAAAGGCATTGCAGTTTGCTGATTAAGCACTCAGCTATTTCAGTGAAAAACCTGAAAGGAAAGTTGCTTTTTTAAGTCTTTGATGGCAGTTTGGAGAGGAGAAATCCCTGGTTTGGGGATTCTCCTCTGCTCTGGGTGCACAGGAGCTCATCCCTGAGCTGTTCTTTCCTTGGAATTTCTGCCAGTCCAGCCCCTGCCCACAAGGGAAATGTGTGTGCCAGAGTGTCAGGAGAGACATAAATCACTCAATAATTAGTTCCTATACTAGTTTTTCTCAGCTGGATTTATCATTGGTAATTATTTGATGGAAACAAAATCCACGTTCCCCGGGTCACAGCAACCTTTGGGGGGAAAAGAACCCAATCCAGCTCCAAAAATTGGACAATCCATCCTGTCCCTCAGTGTCTGGGAAGTCATTCTGACCCTGGTGCCTCCAGCCTGAGCTGGAACTGGACTAAGACACCACTCTTGGAATTCTTTATCTTTTAAAAATCAGATCTAGGGGAGGTTTGGATAAATCTGGATTTTCTGTGTGGCCACAAGGATGTGACCAGGAGCAGTAAATCATTGATGGGAAGAAACAGGCACTCCCAGGACAAACAAATGAAGGACTTGAACTTTCCTTGGAAGCCTCTGTTTGAGTGTTCCCATCACCTGATGGTGGAATGGGATCAATTCCAGCCAGTCCCAGCAAGTCTCTGACCCTTAATAGCCAATTTTGTTGGTCAAAACCTGATTTAATCATGTTCCATCATCTCCACCAGCAGCCTCTCAAGCCTGAATTCCCTGGGAATTCTTTGCTCCAGCAGCTCAGAGCTGAAGGGATGCAGCATTTATGGATGGAACTTGGAGCACCCATGGATAGTGGAAGGTGTCCCTGCCCGTGGCAGGGGGTGGAGCAGGATGGGCTTGAAGTTCCTCCCAATCCAAACCATTCTGTGATTTTATTCCCAGGGCAGATCTCCAGCCTGGTTTGATGTTCCTGCAGGTCTTCCCCACTCTGGAGTTGGCTTTGGTTCTGTCCAAAATACCTGCTGGGAATTGCTTTGTGGAGCATCTGCAATGGAATTTAAAAAAAAAAAAAAAAAGAAGCACTAAACCCCTCAGGAAGGCAAGGACAGGCAGTTTCATCCAAGGAATTTCCTTATAAAGTGCTGCTCTGGCTGCAGGGCTGTGCCAGCAGGAGTGGCTCCACTGCCAGGAATTCCTCTCCTTTCCCTGGAGTGTCACACCCACTGCTCCGGATCGATGTGGGCACAGGGATTGCCAAACATCCCCAGCTCGTGGAATTCCTGCCTGACTTTGGGCATGGAGAGGGGACAGGGGGGTCCTGCAGAGCTGCCAGGGGGGATTCTGTTCCAATCAGTTCCTGAAGTGATTCCTCAGCTCTGCTTTCAGGCTTTGGGAGTGGAAGGGAAAACCCACAAGTCACCTCAAGTGCTCTTTTCCAAGTCTTTGCCCCTCAAACCTGTCCTGCTGCTCCTCCTTCCTCTGGCACTCTGAGGAAAGTGGCTGAAAATAAACCAGCTGGGAGGTTTTGGGGGGCAGCAGAAAAACATCCACAGTCAGAAAAAAACCCCTTCTCCTTTCTCCTGAACTCTTGTGCTTGAATTAATCAGCACAAAATGTTGGCAGGATGAAACCCTTTGTCCTTGGGTGCTCTTAATCCCACTGTGACCGAGCTGGGAGGTTGGCTTTGGGAAGCTCAGATCTCCCAAGAATGCCCAAATCTTGGCACAGGGAGGTGTTTTGAGGCTGTCCCCAAAAAGCCTCGAGTTCTGTTCAAAACAAAGCAGATTGGCTCAGAGAGCAGAAATCCAGGAGGTTTGGGGTTGTGTCCTCTGGGATTGGATTGTCCCAGGGGAAGGTGGAGGGGACACAGCCCTGAGGGAGGGCTGGGGGCTTGTTCTGTCCTTGGATGAGGGGACACAATCCTGAGGGATTTTGTGTCCTGGCTGCTGGAGTGAAAGTTACTCAAGAAGTGTCCCTCAGTCTGCAAACACGAGAAATAAGCTGTAATTCCAGCCTGTAGGTAATTCCAGCCCTGAGGTAATTCCAACCTCTAGGCTGTCTGGAGCAGGGATTTTGTTCCTCAGCTCCCTCCCAACACTGGCTGCACCTTCCAAAGTCTGTGGTGGGTTTTTTGAGGGTTTGGAACCCCCAGCACTGTGAGATCTTGCAGCAGGTGATCCATAAAGGAATTGTTAACTCGTGCACTGTGCCAAAGGTTTCCTGGGGACTTGCTGGGCCTTGTGCAAACACATTCTCAGCTTTATCAGTGCCCCAGGAATCCTGTCTCCTCTGTGACAGACACTGTGTTCTGTCTGGGGGCTCTGTTAGAATTCCCAGTGCCCTGGCAGCACAAGCAGGGCAGTTTTCCCAAGGTCAGGCAGGGAAGCTGTAGCAGGGGCAGTGCAGGAATTCTTCAGGTCTGTGGTTTGGCCTTGAGGTTGTCCTTGGAGCTCTGAAATGGGGGGAGAGTGGAGAGTGAGTTACTCAGATCCCACTTATTTTTTAACTACAGTTTGTGGCTCTGCAGAGCTCGGTTAGGTAATTCCAGGGTGTGCTGGGAATGCCTCAGTCTTGGAAAAAGCCTGGATAAATCCAGGCTGTCCTGCCACCTTCTGTCGAGCTGACAGGTGGATTTGTGCTCATTAAAAAAAAAAGACAACAAACACTTCCAAATTCAACAGCCACAGCTCGAAGTTGGAGCAGGGCAGGACTTGTTTAACCTGAGCTCAAACAGGGAACAACTCCAGGTTTTCCAGAAGATCCTTGTCATCCCTGGCTGACACCGGAGTTATTGTCCCCACAGTGTGTAATTTGTGGGTGATGACCATCCTCTGATGTCCCTTCCCTTCTCCCACACCCCGACTCACAAACCAGCTTTTCCTCCTTCCCATGAGCTCGAGATGCTTTTCTAAGAATTTCGTTTCTGCAGCATCTGCAAAACCCCCTGAGCTGGATCAGGCACTGTCAGCAGACAGCGAGGGAGAGGCCGAGCTGGGGCTGCCTGGGGGGGACTTTCTTGGTGTAATTAAGATAATCCCAGTTTAATATGTCAAAAAAGATCTGGGCCAACCTCCCGGTTCTCCCTGCAGTGGCCTCATTCAGGTTTCAGTTCCCTAAGAGGTACCAGGACATGCTGTGGTTGGTTGTAGCTTGGTGAGGCTTTTTCCCCCCCCCCAAGTTTTCTCCTTTCCTTTTATCTCTTGACACTGTCAGGGTTGAGTTTGTATCAGACTAAAATTTGGCTAAAAATTGACTAAAATTCAGTCAAATTTCCAGTGGTGGCTTTTTCTCTGAATACAGAGATGATGAGACTCTGAAATAAACACCTTTGCCTCAAAAGCTGAGAGTAAAGGGTTGTTGTGTTGGAGATTTGCGTTCAGAGAACAGATTTGCTTTGTAGCAAAGTCACCAAACAACTCTTTGGTATTTTCTGTCACAGGTCACCCCTAAAACATCCCTTTGCAGCAAAACTTCTGAGCACTGGGGGAGCAGAGCGATGGGGGAGATGCACTGGGAGCACCAAGTACATCCTGCACCTGCTCTTCCCACCTTCCCAGAGCTGGCAGGATGGTCCAAGATCTGGGATTTGGCTGACTCATGGAAAAAGGAGAGGGGAGAGCTGGCTGCCCTCATCCACCCCAGGTGCTGAGGCAGGGAGGGTACAATCAGCACCCAAAATCTGCTCTGTCATCGCTGGGAGTGACGGGAAATGCTTGACCTGGATGTGACTGGAGTGCTCCAGCTGCAGTGGAGGGGTTATTTTTCTCATGGAGTCTCTTCCCATCTCTCTCAGACCTGATGCTTCCTTTGCTCTGCCTGTCTCGGGTGTTGCTGTTTGTTCCTTGCCACCTCTTTGTTTTCCTGAGCTTTGGGGAATTGGCCTCAGCTTTCCCACTGGATTCCCCGCTGGCTGCACCGGGACAGGTTTCCAGCCGGGTGCCATTTGAGCAGCTCATCTGGGAAAGGCATTGCTGGCTCAGAACAGCTTCAGGTGGAGTTCCCAGGCCCACCCAGTCCAGTTTGAGGAGAGCAGTTGGTTTTCAAGAGCCACTATTCCAATAACCTAAATCTTAATGCCAATCAATCCTGTGATGGCTAAAAGAGAAGTCCCAGGGCGTGGTGTGCATTCCCTGGGGTGTTCCAGAGGTTCCCATGGAGGCTGCTGTGGGTGTAAAGGACACCTGGATGTACCTGCCATCCCCCTTTCCCACAGACAATATTCCCTTTTCCTGACCCTGGCAATGATGCTCAGCTCTGGCTGAGTCCACCTGGAGCTGCAGAAAATTTAGGAGGTTGCCAGTTGATTTCAAGCCCTTTCACACTCATAAACTGATACCTGCAGGAAAATATTTGTCTGTCAGACTCCTGAAATCTGCTGATGAGTTTTGGTTAATTAGGGAAGTTCCTTTAGGATTGATCTTTCCTCTTTTCTCCTGCCCAGACAGAGGAGATGGAGGGGAGGGGGCAGCTGGGAGGGCAGGTGGGCAGGGGAAGATCTACAATTCCTGCTTTTCCTGCTTCCAGCACTGTCTCACTTATACTGGCCTGTCCAGCAGGCTCAGACCTCCCGTGCAGGTTCATATTCCAGATGTGTTGTCCAGCTGTTGAGGGTTGTATCCCTGGTTTCCTGTGCTGGAAGGATCCAGCCCCAATAAGGGAAGAACCTCAAATCATTTTCAATCCTGGGGCTTTAGGAATGCTCAAACCAGGAGCTGTGGCCACCTGGGCTGGCTGGCTGGCTGGCTGGCTCCTGGAATGTATTCCTGCCTCTCCTGCTGGCTGCTGGCCAGGATCAGCAGCTTTTCCCTGTGGATCTTTGGGCTGAGGCAGCCTCAGGACTACAGAGGTTGTGTGGGTAGAGGTTTCATGGATAGAGGATGTATGGATAGAGATTTTATGGATAGAGAATATATGGATAGAGGTTTTATGGATATAGAGGTTGTATGGATAGAGGATATATGGATAGAGACTGTATGGAAAGAGACTGTGGACAGGGGTTTTATGGATAGACAATGTATGGATAGAGGCTGTATGGATAGAGATTTTATGGATAGAGAATATATGGATAGAGGTTATATGGATGGAGGATATATGGATAGAGACTGTGTGGATAGAGGTTGTATGGATGGAGAATATATGGATAGAGGTTTTATGGATAGAGACCATATGGATAGAGATTTTATGGATATGTGTGGATGGAGCCTGACTGGTTTTGGTGCAAACTCCCTCCTCCATTTCTTCATTTCATTTCATGGCTTTAAAACACTCTGAATGCTAATTAATATGGATCTGGGAGATTTATAAAACCAGAGTCTTGTGGGCAGAGCAGCTCTTGATCCTCCACCTGTGGCTGTTGTAATTTTAGGATTCTGCAGAAGCAGTTGGAGTGTTCCAGGGAACAGCTGGGCCCAAGCAGGGAGGGCTGAGCAGGAGCAGCTTGGAGCCTTCTGTGCCTCTGGTCAGCACAGCCTGAGCTGCAGCACAGGAGCTGCACACCCTGAACTGGGTCACTGTGTCTTTGCTGGGTTGTTTTTTCCCTGTGGATAATAGGATAGTTCTCCAGATGTGCCTGAGAGGAGCAGCGGGACCCGCCTGGAGCCGCGGTGAGACGGCGACGGCCGAGGTTTATCAGCACTGAAGCTTTTTAATCATGCCCAGATTTAATTTGTGGGATTATTTACATGCACTGAAGGGTTTCTTTTATCTGGTTTAATTCTGTTGGGGTAAACTGATCCCAAGCCAGGGCTGAGAGCACCCACAGTTGGTGCTGTTTTATTTAAGCTTGTCAGATCCCTTTTCCAGGGAAAGCTGCTGGTCTCTGGGAGCAAGATTCCAGCTGGCCAGGACTGTGGCTGGTCCATGTGCATGTTAATTCCCTCACTTGTGCTGCTCTGGAAAATGATACACAGCAAAAATGCAGCCTGTGGGTTGCATGAAGTTGGTTGGGGGAAAACAAGTGGTAGTGAGGGTTTAGGTTAGATATTAGGAAAAATTCCTTCCTGGAAAGGGCTGTCCAGCCCTGGCACAGGCTGGAGTGGAGTCCCCATCCCTGGAGGGGTTGGAGGTGGGGGTTGGTCTCTTCTCCCAGGCACTCAGCAATAGGACAAGGGGGCACGGGGGGCTCAAGCTCTGCCAGGGGAAATTGAAGTTGGAGATGGGAAAAAACTTCTTTGCAGAGAGAGTGCTGAGGGATTGGAATGGGCTGCCCAGAGAGGGGGTGGATTCCCCATCCCTGGAGGTTTTTCAGCTGAGCTTGGCCGTGGCACTGAGTGCCATGATTTGGTAAAGGGACTGGAGTTGGCCCAAGGGTTGGACTTGATGATCTGGGAGGGCTTTTCCAACCCGGTTGATTTTATGATTCTATGAAAGCTGTGTGGATGTGGCTCTTGGGGACATGGGTTAGTGGTGGCCTTGGCAGTGCTGAGGGAACAGTTGGACTCGGTGGTCTCAGAGGGCTTTTCCAACATAAATGATTCCATGATTCCATGTCCTTTTCCCCCTGAGTGGAATATTTTGGGCCAGAATCACAGTGAGCCCCCTGGGACGGGCACTGGGTGCTCCGTGCTGGAGGTACAACCTGGCTCCTGCAGGAGTGAGTGCATCCCAAATGGATGTTTATCCACTTGGAAGGGCAGTGACACTCACCAGGCACTTGCTGGCACGGTCCACTGAGAGCCAGCGCATGGGGATTTATTTCTGGAGCTGCCTTTGTTCTGCAGGGTCACTGCTACTCCCAACTGGAGCTGCTTTTTATCAGCAGCATCTGTGGAGCAGGAGTGACTCATGTGCTCTTTGAGTGAGGATGACAAATGGAGAGTGGAGACAAACAACTCCCGGGACCAGCAACCGTCCCAATCACTGCCCTCACGTGGGGCATTTGGCCTTTTGCCCCTGGAGAAACCTAATTTAGGCTTGTTTGGAAGCAGAGGAGGCAAAACAAACATCGCTGGGAAAGTGAAGCAGCCTGGCCTGGCACCTCTGGTGCTGCCCAGGAGCCATCCTGCAGCCCTGGGGGAGGGAGGGCAGGTGCTGAGCAGCCCCTGCACACGCTGCTCACAGCTGGAATTTTAACGCCCTGTGTGACAGCAGCGGCCTGGGGGAGGTGGGGACAGCCAGGGTTGGCTGGTGGGGGAGCTCAGTCACGCATTTCCTGGGGTTGGGGATAGTTGGGAAATGTTTACTGGGGTTTAACCTCGTTTGTTTATCAGGTGACATTTTAGGGATGTCCTTGTCTGGTACAGGGACCCCTGAGCTGTGTGTTCCCTCTGTGGGCCTCCTGAGTTGTGGTTTTGTGGGACCCCTGTAGCTGTGTGTTCCCTCTGTGGGACTCCTGAGCTGTGTGTTTGTGGGACCCCTGAGCTGTGTGTTCCCTCTGTGGGACCCCTGAGCTGTGTGTTCCCTCTGTGGGACCCCTGAGCCGTGTGTTCCCTCTGTGGGACCCCTGAGCCATGTGTGTTTCCAGCTGTGGATGGAAGGGCAGGGAAAACAAAACAAAACCCTTTCCCAGGGCCACCTTCTGAGCCTCAGTTGTCACAGCCTCTGTTTTCCCTGTGCCCCCAAGGGCTGGGAATGCAGGTGGGACACTGGGAGGGTGGGCAGGTCCTGGCACAGGTTCCCAGAGGAGCTGTGGCTGCTCCATCCCTAGAAGTGTCCAAGGCCAGGTTGCAACAACCTGGGATAGTGGAAGGTGTCCCTGCCCACGGCACGGGGTGGGACTGGATGGGCTTTCAGGTCCTTCCAACCCAAACGATCCTGGGAGTCACTTGTGGATTCTGAGGTGGCTTTTGAAGAGATTTGGGGCAGGTGGAGGACGGTCCACACAGGCCCCAGCTCTGATGTGCAGCCAGGGGTCTCTGGGTGGGTGGGGAGGCAGATGAGGCGGCACTTCCAAAGCCTTTCTGGGAAAGAGGAGCCCTAATTCCAGCAGTTGTTGAAAGGGAATTGCCTCCAGCCATCCTTTTTAGGAATAGTGTGAAATTAAGGTGCCTGGTTTCCCTTTGATGTTCCTTTTCATTTGCACCAGAACATGCCCATTTCCTCTTAATTTCCCCGATGAAAAATGCTTTTTTTTTAAATTATTCCTTAGAAGAGACCACGAGCTGAAACTGAAATAGAGTCTTCAAGAAACTGGACAACTTTGATCACTGAACTTAAAAGCTGGATGGGATCAGAGCTGTGACTTCTGTAGATAAATATTTGTGAGCATTTGTGGCTTGAACAGAAATTAAAGGGGGAATAAACCTCTGTGCTTTGATCAGCTCCCTGGGGAGTGCAGTGTCTGGCCAGAGGGTTCAAGGCCAGGGAGGGTTCAAGGCACATGAAACCATCCCAAATATCTTCCCCTTTCTGCAAACAGTGTTTTTTCCAGGGGTGTTTTGTTTGTGCTCTGGTTTGGGTGACAAGGCAGCGATCGGTCAAAGGTTGGACTCGATGGGCTTGGAGGGCCTTTCCAACCTCAGTGATCCTCTGATTCTGTTACTCTGTGTTCCCTCCAGAGATGCTTCCCTCCATTTCCAAACATCTGACCTGGATTTGTTTAATTCAGGAAGGTATTCCCTGAAAGCTTCTGGCTTTGCCTCATGAGGTATTGCAGATTTCTGCTCACAGTTCCAGCCGAGTGTCACTGCCCGTCCCGCTCAGGGATTCCAGGAGGCATTTTGTCCTCTTGCTGCTGCCAACAATTTTGGGTTGGCAGCCAAATCTTGACGTGATCCTGGTGGGAGCAAGGAGATGGTGTGATGTTCTTTGAGCTCTGAGGTACTCGACGTGACAAGTCTCCAGCCTTGGCTCAGAGTGGCTTTTCAGGCTTTGTTTACAGAGATCCACGGAGTTCACAGAATCCTGGGATGGTTTGGGTTGGAAGGGCCATAAAGCCCATCTTGTCCCGTGGGCAGGGACGCCTTCCACAAGACCAGGTTGTTCCAAGCCCTGTCCAGCATGACCTGGAACACTTCCAGGAACTTGGAGGAGGAGTGAAGGCTGGAGTTGATGAAGTAGGTGATTGAAGGGTAATGGGAGACTTGGAGAATCCCTGCAAAGCCAGGAACCTGCTGTCCTGTCCCAAGTCATCAAATATCACCAACCCACTGGTGAGACATGCTGTGGATTCTTGTCCTGCTGTGTCCATTCTCAGCTCCTTTGGAATGGTAATTAATGGAGCACTGATCTGCCTTAAACAACCTCTGGAAAATCTATTTAACAGAGTCACTTAAAGAGTCTCCTCACATGGCAGCAAACCCAGGAAGGGAAGGCTCTGCCCTGCTCCTGCCATCTGTCTCCAGCTGATGCAACATCCATGTGCCAGCTCCAAACAAACCCTTTATTTTTAACAAACTGCATTTAAGGCACTTTATGTCCAGCCAGCCCCTAAATTTGGGACTGTCCTTACTTAATTCCTCCAGGCACGTTCCCACCCTGCATCCCTGGGTGCTGGAGCTGGCACTGCCGAGTGCAGACTCCTACTCTGACATTTGGGAAGATGGGATTGTGTCCCACCACGGGGCTGATTCACCGGGAACGAGCAGTGTTTGTCTCCAGGGACGTGTGTGCTCACACGTGTGTGCTCACAGGCTCATCCTGGGGGGGGATTTGGGGGATAAACGGGATTTGAAGCCGGGGCTGGGCATGAGGGACCAAAGCTCAGGAGTTGGAGGTGCCACCTCAGACACAGCTCAGTCTCTCCATCCCCTGCAGGTTGTGCTCAGGTCGCTGGTGCTTGCCATGAATATTTTATTTACAGGGGATGTTTTTCCTGCCCCTTTCACACCCAAATGGTGCTGCCTGTAGTGGGGAGGAGAGCTGGGATGGGATCCTGGTCCTCTGGGCTCAAGGAGGAGGGACACGACTCACAGACTGGGGGCTGTGGGAGGAGGAGGAGGAGGAGGAGCTGCACGATGCCAAGGACTGCACTCCTCCTCCTGCTCCAGGTTTTTTTTAGCAGTATCTCAGCAGCTTTTGGCCACCTCGGCAATCCCAAATTGGCATTTTCCACAAGATACTAAATCCTGCCGTTCTTCCCTTTATTTTTAGTCTTCAAGACTTCAGCCCACCAAGGGGCCCTGGCTGTAGCAGGGGGTCCTGGGAGAGGGTTCCCCATCCCATTGAGGGGTCCTGGCTGTGTCAGGGCATCCTGGGAGAGGGTTCCCCATCCCACTGAGGGGTCCCAGCCATGCCAGGGGGTGCTGTGGGGAGTTCCACAGCCCACTGAGGGATCCTGGCCATGTTGTGGGGTTCCTCATCCCACTGAGGGGTCCTGGCTATGTTGGGGGTTCCATGGGAGGTTCCCAATCCTATTGAGGGGTCCTGGCTATATTGGGGGTGCTGTGGGGGGTTCCCCATCCCACTGAGGGGTCCCAGCCATGCCAGGGGATGCTGTGGGGGGTTCCCCATCCCACTGAGGGGTCCTGGCTATATTGGGGGTGCTGTGGGGGGTTCCCCATCCCACTGAGGGGTCCCAGCCATGCCAGGGGGTGCTGTGGGGGGTTCCCCAGCCCCCCAGTGGTGCAGCCATTGACGTATTTTCGCTGCATCAAAGCCCCGTCCCCGCTGCCTCACCGAGCCCAGCTCTTGTGTGTGTGTGTTGTGTTTAATATTAAAGTTCAAAGCTGTGCAGAACCCACATGCTTTGTGGCTCTTTGAAGTGGTCCTGGCCAAGTGCCTGCAAATCATTCTCCAGTGGTGGTGGGAAAAAAAATCCCATTACTCTTTACAAATATTTTTGTTTTATTTCACCCCTTTCTTTTAGAACTTGTCAATAGTTCTCTGGAGGCTTGAGCAGGGGCTGAGCCATCCCTGCCTTCAGTGCTGCAAACAGCACTTGTAATTAAATTTTGCACCAATCAAACTTGCATTTAGGTGGTTGGGTTTGTGTTTTTCTTTCTCTTGACAAGCCCAGAGTTGAACGTGTACCCGGAGTTTCAAATTCAGGACTTAAATCCAGAAGGGTTTAAGCAGGTTGGGTGTATTGCTGTTAACTTTATTAAGGTAAAAACGTGTAATTGCAAACTTTGTAGTGCCTGAGCAAAAAAAAAATACTGGACTCAAAGTTGTTGGAATGGGCAAGGAGGAGTGGCAGTAGGATGAGCTGGAGGTGACAGTGTGTGACAGGGCGTGTGTGTGTCACCTGAGCCTTCTCAATGCCCTGGCAACGAGTCCCTCCTAATTTCAGCTGCTGAATGAAGGTGTTAATTAGCCAGGGATTACCAGCTGTGCTTTATGTATCACAGCACCAGGTATGCACAGCCCAGGTGAGTCCCTTCCTTGATCTTTATCCAGGTTTGGTCATTAAAGGCAACGTTTTGGTGACAAAGCCCCGGCCGTGGTTCAGCACAGCTGGGCGGGTGGCACAGCTTTTTCTGGCAGAACAGAGATATTGTTTGTCCATTTTCTACCCAATTAGCACTAAATAGCAGGCATGCAAACTGAGGTTTGCAGCTGGGAGTTCAAAGCCAAGCCATGTAAACACCCTCTGGGTCAGCCCCAGAGTTCCCCTCAAGCTGTTGCCAACAAGCAACGTGATGTTGGACAAGCAATGCCAGCAAGGGAGAGTGTATTTGTATAAATTATTATAAAAACTGGTAAAATTCCACTAATCCCTCTGTTAGTGAGCTTATCATGGGATATGAGTTTCCTGCTGCCTGTCCCTGGCTGCTGGATCCAATAAATTGGGCAGCCAGAGCATCACGTTGGTTCCTGTGCTGGGGCCTGTCATTTGTTCCAGTTGGGCTCCACTTGCCACTGGAGAGGGGATGGTTTTCCAGTTTTCCTCTAGATTTAACTTCTAGTTTGGGAATTTATTGCTGAGCCTTATAAACATGTCCTTTTAAAATATATGAGCATGATTTTTGGTCGTGGACTCCCCAGGTGTGCTGAGCACCTGTCCCAGTTCATCCCAGCAGGACCCTGTCCTACCCTGGAGCAGAAATGCCTTATAAGGGGACATTTTATTCTTGATTTAAATGGGAATACTGGGCTGGATTGCTCCTTTTTTCCAAACTGCCATGGCTGTCAGGCATCACTCCCACGAGGGAGGAGCTGTGACTGAGGGTGGGAGATCTGCTACTCGCTGTTCCAGGAAATCTGTCTCCAGTTATTTGGGCTCATCAGGTCCAGTTTTGCATGGAGGTGCCTCAGGAGGCCTTAACCCCTAAACTGAAAGGGAAAGTGGGTGGAGAGTTTCCTTGGAGGTGCAGGTCAGTGGGTGCCAGGGGTGCTTAGGTGTGTGCAGGGGAAGCAGAGGAGTGTGCCACCTGTTCCATAGGAAATGTGTGGATTCAGGAATCATGGAATCAGAACAGTTTGGGTTGGAAGGACCTTAAAGCCCATCCCATTCCACCCCCTGCCATGGGCAGGGACACCTCCCACTGTCCCACGTTGCTCCAACCTGGCCCTGGACACTTCCAGGGATGGAGCAGCCACAGCTTCTCTGGGCACCGGTGCCAGGGTCTCACCTCCCTCACAGCCAGGAATTCCTTCCCAATATCCCATCTGGCAGTGGGAAGCCATTCCAACTTGTCCTGGCACTCCAGGCCCTTGTAAATAGCCCCTCTACATCTTTCTTGTGGGTTCCCTTCAGGTCCTGGAAGGCCACAATTAGGTCACATGGGCAGTTTGGCAGTTCCCAAATCTCTGTTTTTTCGAACCTGTGGTGGACAATTTCCTAAACAGAAACCCCAGAGAGCCAAATGCTGCCTGTGGCCTGAGGGCAGGTCCCTCCCGTGCCTCCTGCTCCTGCTCCAGCCCTTTCACACAGCAGGGAAGCTCCTTTTTTAGCCTCCCAGCCCGGGCCCTGAGCTCAGCTCTGGAGCTCTGCCAGCACAACGTGACTCCTCTTCCTGTAAGAGACACAAAAGAGAACGACCTTGTGCTTCCTCTCCGTGTCTGCCCAGCAGATTCCAGCCCCGGCGTGGGAGTCGCTCCTTCTTGCAAACCCTCACATGATGTTTCAGTCATCAGTGTTACCAAAAGGCCCGGCTTTTGCAGGAAAACAGCCGTGGAGAGAGTGGCCTTTTCTTTGAAGGGGGTTCTTTGGGTGGTTAAAACAAGTGCACAAGAGTCATCAGGCTGAGCAAAGCGTGGCCTCATCCTGGTTTGGATGGAGCCTCTTTTTGCTGCTCTGGATGATTTAGGGAGGGAGAGAGGGAGGGAGGGGGACCCAGCTCTGCTGACCTGTTGTGACTTTGTCCCAAGCATCGTTTTTCCCCTCTGTAGCTCCAGCAGGAATGAAAACAAGTTGAGGAGGGAAAGTCACAGGACTGTGTTGATGGGTGGAGGAGGAAAACAGCAGCTTTTACACTCATGTGATGGCTCTGCTGCAAAAGGTCACTCACATGTCCAGTGGAATGGGAATGAGCTGGTTCCCAAATGCAAACAGGGAATGAGCATCCCAGAGCAGCTCAGCTCAGAGTGCCCCCCAGGATCCTCGAGCTGCTTGTTAGGCCCGAAGGGAGTAATTAAGATTTTGAGGTTTTGCTTCCCACCAGGTCTGAATTCTCCTAGTGCAGGTGAAGTTCCTGCCTTAGGGAAAAGATCCTCAGTTTGGGCTTCTGAGACTTAGTTAGCAATGAGGTGTTAATTATAGAGTCCTGGAATGGGTTGGGTTGGAAGGACCTTAAAGCCCATCCAGTTCCATCCCCTGCCATGGGTAGGGACACCTTCCATAGACCAGCTTGCTCCAAGCCCTGTCCAACCTGGGCTTGGACACTTCCAGGGATGAAGAGTCCACAACTAATTAGTGGGTGGGATCAGAGGATTTGGGGGTTTTGTTGGCAAAAAAATACCTGTATTTATTGCAGCCCATCCCCAGACATGAGCAGCTCCAAACTTGGAGCATCTGGGGTGTTGTGTCCAGCTGTGCTGTGGTGCTGGGATGTTTCAGGAGGAATTTCCTCATGGAAAGGGTTGTTAAACATTGGAAGGGGCTGCCCAGGGAGGCTTGGAGTCCCCATCCCTGGAGGTGTCCAAGGATGTGGCACTCAGTGCTCTGGGACGAGGTGGGGGTCAGGCACAGGTTGGACTCAATCCTGGAGGCCTTTTCCAGGCTCAGTATTCCTGGGATTCTGTGGCTTTGCTTTGTTCAGCACTGGGCTGATGCTGGAGGGGAGCCTTCCACTAGGGCATACCTGTTCCCTCATCCCAGCCCAGCAGCCCCTTGGACCTGTTCCCTCATCCCAGCCCAGCAGCCCCTTGGACCTGTTCCCTCATCCCAGCCCAGCAGCCCCTTGGACCTGTTCCCTCATCCCAGCCCGGCAGTCTCTTGGACCTGTTCCCTCATCCCAGCCCAGCAGCTCCTTGGACCTGTTCCCTCATCCCAGCCCAGCAGCTCCTCAGCATCCCGGCAGTTACACAATCCCACACGTTGCTTCATTCCATCCTGGATCGCTTCCCTTCCTGCTCCCAGCCATCAGGAGCTCCCCATCAGCCTGTGAGGTGTGAGCAGGGCCAGGGCTGGTGTTTGTTCCTCTCCAAGGTCAGGGAAGGGCTGGCTGGGTGGGAGCTGCTCCTCTCTCCCTGCCCGAGGCTGGTGCTCCGTGTCTGGATGTGTCTCTGGCGGCTCTGGAGTTGATCCCTCTCTCCAGCTGTGTTGCAACACTGAACTTTCTTTGGCAAGAGCCTGTCTGGGCGCTGTGTTTTTCGGGGCACGCTGGCCTTGAGTCAGGGGTGGCACCAGAATGTCTGCAGCGAGTTTTGCTGTCGGTCTCCTGCCCTTGAAACCCTGTTGCTCCACTCCAGGGCTGTTTACAGCTCGCTTGGCATCTCCCAGGTGACTCTGTGGGGAAAGCAGCAGGTGAACATTCCACACCTGAGTTTCACGGGGATGGAAAGGCCTTTGCAAGCTCTCCCTGTGTCTGATTTCTTCACTGACTCCAGCAGAATTCAGGATTTTTGGCCTGTTTTGCTGCACCCAACCTCGCCCCAGAGAGGGTTTGCAGCGTGACCTCCCCCACAGCTTTGCAAACTCTTCGCTGCTGGAGTAAAACCACATTTGCAAACCCAGCTGCAGAAAAATTGTGGTGGGGAAGCCAAGCAGGTGTGACCCAGGGCAGAGGTTTCCATGAGGCTGTTCCTGGGTGAGAATTGGTGTTTAAGGCAAAGGGGAAAATCCTCATGAGCAGCTGGCACTGAAGGTCTCATCCATGAGCCTGGAAAACCAGATTTTCTGTGGTTTTGGCAGAGTAGAGCAAGTGCCACTTGATGTTAGTTGTTGTTTCAAGTCTGTTTGTTGAGATGTGCTAAAAATCCTGCTAAGAAATGTAATTTAAAGGCCTCCAAGGGGTTGTTGCCTGGGCTGGGAGATACCTGGACAGAGAATTGAGAGGAGAAGTTTGCAATTCTCTTTTAACTGACTTGGCCAACCTTGTAGTCACAGCCCATAGTGGCAAACAGGAGCAGCAGGAGGCAAGTGCTGGGAATGCTCTGGTTTGGAGAATGTGGCTTCCCAAAGCCTTCCCGGACACAGAGAGTGTCTCTGACAGCCCAAAATACCCCGTGATGGGTGTTTTCCTTGGAGCTGCTTCAGGTGAGCTGCAGCCAACCCTGTGGGAGCCTCTGGAGTCGCACAGGAGAGGCTGGAATGCTCTTGGCTCCCGTTCCCCAGAGGTTTCTCCACACTCTGAGGCTCATCCCGGGGCCAGTCAGCACTTTTGTTGTTTGCTCAGCATCAGCTGCTTCCCAGCACGGGGAGCTGAGGGACAGGAGTCCTGCAGGGAGGATTCCTTATCTCCCTGCCTTCAACAGAAGGGATTTCATTTCAAAGTCAATATTTCTGCCATAACCTCAAGCTGTTTTGTCACTTCTGTTGTTGTTTTCCAAGCCTGGTGGTTGCAAACACTCCCCTCGTGCAGACATGGGAATGAAACCGGATCCACTACAGGAAATCATCCCCCTCCACAGGGAGGAGAGATGATTAATCCCTTGGTGGCATGTATTCCCAAAGCCTTCAAGGGCACACGTGGGGCTTATCCCTTTGATTTCTGACACTGCAGGAAGTGGGATGAAGGGGGAGAATCCACCCCCAACTCCTCAGATTCAGCACAGACAAAAGCCTGGAAAGGAATAAATCAGCCTTGAATGCTGTTCTGGAAGTCAGGGAGTGACGCTGAAGCAGATGGATGAGTCCCTCAGGGTGGGATATCTTGTCCTGAGGTATCAGGTGACCTCACTGTGCCACCTCTGCAGTCCCACCAGGGTCAGTGTGTCCCCCTGGATCCCACTGCCCTCGGAGGAGTAAGGAAAGGTCTCTGTGTGTGCAGAGAAGAGGCAGAAGAGGTTAAATGTCAGTGAATTGTGGTGATTTTTGCTCCCAGGCTGATTCCCACCTGTGTGGGATCAGGAGGCTGCTCTTCCTTCCACTGGAACTGCGCCAGTTCTGGGGAAAACACCCTCAGCTCCAGGGATCCCACCTGGGGATTGGGGCTGGAACCTGCTGGGGCAGGACGGGGCTGGAAGTGTCGCTGCAGAGGGTGAAAAACAAGGAAACAGGGCTAACTGGTGCTGGTTAATGGGCTAACTGGTGCTGGTTAATGGGCTGACTGGTGTTGGGTTAAGGGGCTAACTGCTGCTGGTTAATGGGCTGACTGGTGTTGGTTAATGGAGTAACTGGTGTTGGAGTAACTGGTGTTGGTTAATGGAGTAACTGGTGTTGTGTTACTGGGGTAAGTGGTGTTGGTTAATGGGGTAACTGGCATTGGTTAGTGGGGTAACTGGTGTTCAGTTAATTGGCTAACTGGTGTTGGATTACTGGGGTAGGTGGTGTTGGTTAATGGGGTAACTGGTGTCGGGTTTACAGGGTAACTGGTGTGGAATTAACACGCTAACTGGTGTGTTAATGGGGTAACTGGTGTTGGATTACTGGAGTAACTGGTGTCAGGTTACTGGGGTAAGTGATGTTGGTATAACAAGGTAACTGGTGTTGCAGTAATGGGGTAACTGGTGTCAGGTTTACAGGGGTAACTGGTGTTGGTTTAATGGAATAACTGGTGTTGGCTACTGGGATAACTGGTGCTGGTTACTGGGGTAACTGGTGTCGGGTTTAGCAGCTGGAGACTGTGCAGCTGCTTTGAGGTGTGATTTGAGTGCAGGGAGGTGTAAGAGCTGCAGCAATGCCAGGAACAAACCCTTTCTTTTCCCATAAATCCCAAAAAGGTGGCTGAGGGGCACCTTGTGCTGGGGAGGTTCCTCCCATCTCCATTCCCCCCAGTAACTCCCAGTTCCCTCCTCCAGCAGAGCCCTGGGTGAGCTGTGCCAGCCACACAATGCCCGGATTGTATCCCGTGGTTCTGATGTAATTCCCACCAAACACTTTCCACAATGAAAACTCGAACCCAAACTCGGAGCCCTTCCATAAACACACTCAGCCACTCGCTGGAATCCCACAAAATCCTGGGATCTTGGAGTCCACAGAGACTATAATTGGCACAAAGATCCTCCTGAGGGCTCATCCTCACAGGGTTTGCCTCGAGTTCCTATTTCAGGGTTTTCCTGTAATCTGCCTTAAATTCCCTGTGACTTAACGTTCCTCTGAACACGTGATCCCGTTTGGGGGAGAGGTAAAATAAGTTTGGGATGATACAAGTTAAATCTTGCTGCTTCAGGAGAGAGGTGGCTGGGGATTCATCTGATCCCCATGTGGCACAGGAGGATTTGGGCTGTTTGCAAAGGGAAAACACTTATTCCTATGATAAGATAAAGGATGAAATTTTATCTGAGCATCACAGTGACTGTGTCAGGGATTTGTTCCTGTAATAGTGCAGCTCCAAGGGGGAATTCTGTGCTGTTTTCCTCACTCATCTGTGTCCTCAGCTCTGCTTTCTTTCCTTTTCCCTTATAAAAGTTTGGCATCTCCTTTTACCATTCCCAACCTATCCCAGGGTTGGGTGTCCCAGGTGGAGAGTGGAGGCTTGTGTTAAACTGAGCTGGAAAGTGTGGGATGGGGCAGCAGGAAGGAAATACCCAATCCAGGACACTGTGGACACAACTCCCAGTGCCCACAGGTGCTTCACTTCCACACAGGGTGGGGTTTTGGGTGGCTGGCAGTTGTTCTCCCTGGCTCTATCCCTGTTTTAGTGAGCAGATCCAGGTCCATCCGTCCATTCCTCTGCTTCCTGTGTTGCATCCATGTGGTATCTCCTCTCTGTTTCAGCTTTGGGGTAGGATGAGCGTGGCTGCCTTGCTCAGAGGGTTCTCCCTCCTGGGACATTTGCTTAGAAAAATCCAAAGTCACTTCCCAGCCTTCCCACCCCTCAGACCATGGAGCAGAGTGGATGCTGGGATGGAGATCCCAGCGGATTTGTCGAGCTCACCGTGAAGTAACTTGTGCACACGAGGCTCATAAATCCCTGGGACTTCATGGAAGAGCCTTTGTGTGCTCCATAAAATGGGAATGAAACCCTGTGCTGTGGTAAAACTTCCCCTCCTGGCTTTAAACAGCCTGAGCACCAAAGCTTGGGGTGTTTCCCAGCTCAGATCTCGAGAGTGATGGGAAGTTCTCAGGAAGTTTTTATGATATTCAGCCTAAACTTCCCCTTCTTTTATCTCCTTCTCTGACTTAATCCTCCCGTGCCACAGCCCAGCTTCCTGCTTAGTCTTTATCTGTTCCCATGGAATGTGGAGCTGCTGTGGAGCCCTCCCAGGCCAGGACAAATTCCATGGTGGTCCAGCCAGGAGGGATAAATTTAGTTCCCAGTCAGCCCCTGGAATCCTCAGGTCGGAACCTCTTTCTTTTCAGGCCATAATTGGAGCCTGAGTTGGAATTGCACTGGACAATTGCAGTGTGTGGGCTCAAGGACCTGGAATTTTATCCCTTCCTAAACGATTTCATGTGGAAATAACAATTTAACAGCTGAGCCATGAAGATTTTAGTGGTATTGCTGGGGTTTGGTGTGCTGGTGTCATGGATTTGCTGCTGGAAGAGTGGAGCCAATCCAGGTGATTCCCTTGCAGGACAGAGCAGTGTGTTTGCAGTTCAGGTTTTCATGCTGGGAAGGAGATCCAAGATTTCAGGAGGCTCAGGAATTCTTGCCATGGTTTGTGCAAGCACAGGATGAACCCAGGGGTGTTCCAGGCCTTCCAGGGCTGTCCAGATCCCCTCAGGAAGCTGCTGCAGCCCGTTCTGTGCTCAACAGACACATCCACAGCCAAGGAAACCTTCAAGTGCCCCTGGCTTTGCATTTCCAAACCCCAGCCCTGGTGCTGGTGGTGTCCCAGTCCCTGGACAATGGCTCCTGGGAACAGCAGATGGAAATACCTTTGCACTCTGTGTTTTTTTTTTTTAAGTTTTAATATGTGATCTAAAAATAAGGCTGGAATGTGCTCCGGTGACTCAGGGCACGGAGCAGGGAGTGGGGTGGAACTGCCCTGGCAGCGCTGCCAGAGATCCCCACCCAGCTGGCACCACACCTGTGCAGGGAAATTAGGGAGAAGGGAGATTCCAGCCAGAGCTAATCCTGCAGTGTGAGTTCCCTGGAGGAGCTCCAGGCTGCTCAGGAAGCATGGAGAGAGTTCCCTGAGGGGCTTCAGGCTGCTCAGGAAACATGGAGAGAGTTCCCTGAGGGGCTTCAGGCTGCTCAGGAAACATGGAGAGAGTCCCCTGGAGGGCTTCAGGCTTCCCTGGAAAAAAAAAGGATGAGTTCCCTGGGTTGCTTCAGGCTTCCCTGGAAAAAGGAGTGAGTCCCCTGGAGGGGCTCCAGGCTGCTCAGAAAAAAAGGATGAGTGCCCTGGAGGAGCTCCAGGCTGCTCAGGAAACAAGGAGTGAGTTCCCTGGGGGGCTTCAGGCTTCCCTGGAAAAAGGAGTGAGTCCCCTGGAGGGGCTCCAGGCTGCTCAGGAATAAGGGATGACCCTGGAGGGAACTGCCTGGAAACAAGAGCTCTGGAATGTTCTGCAGCATTGCTGGCAGATGTGACCTGCAGGATTCCATGCTCTCCCAGCCAGGTAATCATGGCCTCTAATGGGAAGGAAATGGAGCTGCACATCCCTAGGGATGCTTTCTCCTTCCAAAATCCTTGCCTGGTTGGAAACTGGGGCAGTTCAAGTGATGAAATGTTTCAGCAATTATTGGATCAGCTGCTAAAGGCAGAGCTGTACCTGACACACGTGTCCTCCCCTCCATCCATACAGATCTCCAGGAATATCCAGTGGGAAGCAGCCATGCCATCCTTCTCTTCCAACCTAGCAAACCCTCCTCTGAAATTTGGGCAGAATTTTGGGGCACCAAATCGGTGCCCTGTGTCACTGTGACCGTGTCCCACCACTCTGCGTTGTGCCACCAGCCCTGGTTGCACTGGAGACACCCCTTGCCTTAGGAATGCTGCTTTCCCTCAGGGAAACCCTGGAGATTCCACTCGGTGCAACACAAAGAGAGGGGCAAACACGTTGCTTTCCCACCTGGGTTGTGCAAAAAGCAGATTTACTTCTGTGCCTCAAATAAAACTTCCCAAAGCTGAGCTGTGGATTCAGGTGGTTCCCACCTGGGAAGGGCCATCCTGAGAGGTTGGATGTGGGGAAATATCAACCCCCAAACCCAGATTGTTCTCAGTGTGAACCTGAAATTGAGGAGAAGGTTTCTCTTGACCTGGTAATGATGGGATTTTAAGCTTCTAATTTATTAAAACTGGGCTGGAGGCTGGAGCTCCAAAGGATCCATCTGTGCCAGGCAGGAGCTGCAGGAGGGACATGGAATGTCTTAAAATACCTGGCCTAGTTACAACCTGTTGTAAGGAGGTTGTAATTTACCTGGGGAGGGACAGTTTGCAAACCTAAAGGAGCTGCTGGGTACTTTGGAAATGTGTTTCTTCCCAGAGTGAAAGACTTTGGCATCCCAGAGCTCCTGGTGCTGGTCAAGCTGCAGGAGAAGGTGTGGAAAATCAGCAGGACGGTTTCAACACCAAAATGTGGATAAACCCCCATCCTGAGCAAGAGGCAGAGCACAGCCCAGTCGTCCCTAAGGAGTTTTCCCACCCTGGGATGGCTCCTGGGCTCAGGTCCTGGCTGTGCTCTCCTGGGCATTGTCCCACGCCACAGAAATCTGGAGGTCTTAAAGGAGGGGAGTAAAAAAAGAATTAAAAATTGCTGCACTCAGGGAAAAATTCAATGGTTCATTGAGCTGTGGAGCTGCTGCTCAGGAAGTGTAAAAGGAAAATGGAGCCAGCTTTGTTCTGCCCAGACAAGGAGTAAATGCCACAGCCCCAACAGCCGCTCTCTGTTCCAAAAAAGCATGAGGTCATCCCTAAAAGCAGGGATTGACACTGGGATCCCAGTCCCAGGCTCCCCCTCCGTCTGCCCCTCTTTCCTGGCACCAGCCAGACTCCGGGATCGCTCGGTGTGGCTCCGCTCCGGTGCCTGGGTCCAGACTCCCACCTGGGCAGGAGCTGCTCCGGCTCTGGAGGGGCTCGGACACCCTCGGGCTGCGGGCAGGGGTGGAGTTGCCTTCCTGCAGCTCCGCCGCTCCGGTTTTTGGGATCGTCGCATTACGGGATGCTGTGGATGTGGGGGCGGGGGGCGCTCTTTAATTAGCTAAAAGCACAATGTGATTAAGGCTGAGATCCAGGAGTGTGTCCTTCCCTGACAATCCCCCCACATCCATTCCCAGCACGGCGTATCCCGATCCCTCATCCCACCGCCCCGAGCGGGGAAGGTGCAGTTGCTCTCCCGGTGCTTCCCACGGGCACATCCATAAGCACCAATCCCACATTTTGAGGGGAGGGAGGAAGCCAAAAGCAGCATAACTCGGGCAGTTACTCAGATGTTCGGTGTTTATTCACCCTGCAAGGAGTGGCAGCTCCCAGCTATGAGAGGTATGGGAAGCATCCACTCCGAAACGAGAGGGATCAGTGCATATTTGTCCCGTGCCGTAACTCTCCTGCCGGAGCAGGCAGGTGGCACCCAGGGATGAAGGGAACGGGGATTGTGCCAGGCAGTGATGGATGGATGAGCAGGCTGGTGTCGGGCAGAGCAGGCTCGGGCAGGCCCTGGCTCCCGGTGCCAGTTTCACCCTCGTGACCTGGATCCGCGTTTCGGTGCAGGGCCGGGGCCGTGCCGAGCCCGTCCCGCCGTGACCCGCAATCCCGGCGCGATCCGGCGGGGCCGGGAAGCGCCGCCGGCGCAGGGGTGGAACTGGATGAAAGGGCAGAGGCTGCTCGGAGCCAGCCGAGATCTCCGATGGATGGAGGAGGCGGCTACTCCAGCACGGAGTCGCTGCTGAGTCACTGCTCGTCAGAGCCAGCGCTGTGTCACCGCTGCTGTCACCGCTCTGTCACCGCTGCTGTCACCCCGCTGCTGCTGCACGCGGCTGACTCAGGAGCTGCGCGGGTTTGGGCTGTCTCTTCCCGGGAAAACAGCCCAAATGAAGCCTTTTGCAGCCTGCCTGGTACAGAAAGAACTCTCTCGGGAACAAGGGAGGCTCTGTGAGACACGGAGGTGCCACCCCGGCTGTCAGTCGGTGCTGCTCTGACGTCAGGGCTGTGCAGGATGGACCTGACACAGCCCCGAGTTCCCACCTGCTTGGAAACGCTGAGCAGCCTTTTTTTGGGAAGGAACATGAAGAATGTGAACACAAGACTTGGTGTGATCCTTGAAATGCTTTTGTTTAATGATGGAACCCAGCCCAGGAGAGATCTGGGGCTGAGCTGGTGCAGGACATGGTTCTGAGCATCCTGAACCTGCTCTTAGTCCACCATATGCAAACCAATTTAAAACAGCAAATCCTGATTGTTTCAGGATTTATCCTGATTTAACTGTTGGGCCTCAGTCTCCCAGTTCCTAAAATAGGCAGGAGTGTTCCCGGGATGTTTGTGCTGCAGCCAGAGTGTCCCTTGGGTTGTGTTTACGTCATTCCTGAGCCCACTGTGCCCCTCACCTGCACTCCCAAGATCCTTGTCCAGGTTTCACAACCTCCCTCAGGGCTGTTTGTGTTGGCCTTGACCTTGGAACACCCCTGGGTGATCTGTCACTCCTTGTGCTCTTGTGTTGTCTGAATTTCTGTTCATTCCCAGGGGTTCTAGTGCTGCAGCATTTTCCATCCACCATCCTACAGCAGAGGTGGGAAATGTTGCTGCAGCCCCAAGCCCTGGTCATGCCTCCCTGATCTGGGATCTGCCAGATCCCTCTACTGCCAGAGGAGCAGGGATAACAGCCCGGAGAGCTGCAAGATCTGACGACTTCATCCCTCCTGGAATCACTTACTGACAGAGTGAGGAATGAGCTGACGTGGTAACGCAGTGAGAGCCATTCCCGAAAATGTGTCTGTCATTCTGGGCAGCCCAGGAACGCTGCTGGGGAGCAGGGGGGGATGGACGAGCCGGGAAGGCACAAGGTGCTCTGGCAGAAGTACAGGAAGGTTTATTTTTGCTGAGTGATGAGTGCTGGTGACTCAGCAAAACACAAACGGGGCAGTTCTGCTGAGTCACAACACCGGCAGGGCCGGGGCCAGCCCTGGCCTGGCACCAGCAGCAGTGGGAGGTGGGTCCCAGCCAAACTCCAGAGGCTTTGCCCCTCTGGCAGGAAGGAATTCCGGCTCTGTGTGTTATTTCTCCACAGTCAGATGCCAGCAGAGGCAGGAGGATGTGCAGAAGGCCTGGGTGTCCTGACTGTTCTGTGCTTCCTGCCCAGGCCCAGCTGCAGGTGTCACATCCCTGTCCTTTTCCAAACACTGATTTCTTTAAGATGGACAAAGGGACAGTGGAGCTGTGTCCGAGTACAGGACAGTCCTGCTGTCACCCCGGCTGACATCACACACACCTCACTCCGCTGCTCTGGGGCTGCTTTCCAGATTCCTTTACCTCACAGGTTGTTTCCACACCTGTCCAAGTGACATCTCCAAAGTTTGTTTTGGCTTTTGCCAACTCCTGAGGACGCCCTTGGGCAGCCACGATGGGCCTGTGGATTGATGGCCTCTGGTTGCTAATGACGTGCCTGGTTAATTGTTCACCCAGGGAACAGGAGCCGCTTTGCAGCTCCCGCCAGGAGCAGGCCCGGAGCGTGGCCGGGTGACCTGAGCCCAGTGCGGGTCCTGCTGTGGCACCTGAGACTGGCAGAGCTGCAGGTCCTGCTGTGGGTCCTGGGACTGGGAGAGCTGCAGGTCCTGCTGTGGGTCCTGGGACTGGGAGAGCTGCAGGTCCTGCTGTGGCACCTGGGACTGGGAGAGCTGCAGGTCCTGCTGTGGGACATGGGACTGGGAGAGCTGCAGGTCCTGCTGTGGAACCTGGGACTGAGAGTGATTCAGATCCCACTGTGGAATCTGTGGAACCTGGGACTGGGAGTGATTCTGGACCCACTGTGGGACTGGGAGCGGTGCAGATCCTGCTGTGGGACCAGTGGGACCTGGGACTGGGAGTGATTCAGGTCCCCCTGTAGAATCTGGGATTGGGAATGATTCAGGTCCCACTGTGTCGCTGTGGAACCTGGGACTGGGAGTGATGCTGGACCTGCTGTGGGGCTGGGAGCAATGCAGGTCCTGCTGTGGGACCTGGAACTGGAGCAGGAGCTGCTGAGGATCCCTAGGGATGCATGGGATGAGCAGCCACTGCAGGCTGCAGCCAGAGGAGGCTTTTACATCCAGCCCTTGACCTTCCTGGGCTGCTGAGATGGGTCCTTGGAAATGTAAACATGGGGAGAGGAACTGCACTGTGAGTTTTCTTCATTCCTGGCTTCCCAAGGATCCCTCAAGGAGGGAGCAGAACCTGCTGCTAGAGAGTTTGGTCCTATAAAACCTCTAACCCTGAGGTCAGCAGGAACTGATTCTACTCCTTGGGAGAGAGCCAAGGGCATTGCTGGGATAGGGGAAATGGGGATTCACTGGGATGGTGAGGAGTTGAAGAACAGTTGAAATAAAACTTCTCCCACTTGCCAAAGACTTTCAGGACACTTGTGTGACCATTCCTGCTACGCAGCAGGACTCTCTCTCCATGCTGTCCTTCCTGCAGCCAGCCTGGGTTCCCCGGGATGCTGCAGGGACAGGGGTGGGGAGAGGGACACAGGCTGTTCTTCCCCAGAAGTTTTCTGAGGTAACACCCTTGGCTGATTCATCAGCCTCATTCCATAAACAGGAAGCTGGGAAAGTACAGGCAGGTGATCCTGTGCTGCTGCAAACATGAGATACTTGGAAACACAGATTGCTTGGATTTTTTCCCCCAGCTGCCTGCTAATTCCTTACCCAGGTGGACATTGCTTTGGTGATGAGGAGGGAACTGTTTGCAGCAAGAAGGTCTCTTGAGTTCACAGAACAAATTTAGAAAGAGCTTGACTTTGAGACGGAGCTTTTCCTGCTCCTAATCCCGCCTGCACTAGTTTGAAGCACTTCAAATTGGAGCAGGAGAGCAGGATCCTCCCCCTGGGGAACACCCTGCTTCCTTCTCCCATTTTCCACAGATCTAGACTTGCTTTCACCCCTGTGTCTGCCCTTTGTCACCCTGACTAAAGTCTTCCAGGACTGGAGAGGCGGAGATTCCTAAGTAACCCTGCTAGTTCAGGGAATCATCCCGTGGTGGAGTCAGGAACACTGTCTGCAGCATTGCTTGTTTTCTCCCACAGCATTCCATGTTCCAAACATCTCTGCTCAGGGATTGAGGAGTTCAGCACACGTTGGATGCTGCTGCCAAGCAAAATAATCCCTGAGAGTGCTCTTGTGGTCTGGAATAAACGCCCTTAATGTCTAAACACAGGCGAGACAGCCCGAGCTGGCGAGGATTTGGGATGGGTCGGGAGCTCCCGCCTGGCTCCCCCCGGGAAGGCTCAGCTTTGAAGCTGCCGGGCCTGGGGAGGACGTTGGAGGAGCCTCTAATTAAAGCAGGCACAGAAGGGCTCAGTGGGCGGCTGGAGGGGCCCGGGAGCGCCGCTGGGATCTGACTCTGTGTTTGCTTTGGCTCCTTCCTCCTCCCGGCGTCGTCTCCTGGTTTGGTGGGAGGTGGGAGCTGCACCCTCTGCCCTGGCCTGGGGCTGAGTCAGCGCCGGGCAGGGCGAGGAGGGGGCTGTTCTGACACCTCTGCAGGGCAGGGCACAAAGAAAACGACCCGGGAATGGTGTCTGGCCAAAGGATCCAGCGTGGCCGGAGCTGCCCCCGGAGTGCCCAGCCCTGGCTGCCGCCCCACGGCCCCGTGACAGGGCTGGATTGTTTGGGGCTTGGACACAAACTCCTTCAGTTCCTGCTGTTGCATTTGGAGGGAGGTGGTTTAACCACTGCCTTGTCCTGCGAGGAGAAGCTGCAGCAGGGGGTGCAGGGACACAGCCCCGTGGGGAGGTGGGACAGGATCCCACAGACATGTCCCCATGGAAAGGTGGGACATGATCCCATGGACTTGGCCCTGTGGGAAGGTGGGACATGACTGCATGGATGTGGCCCTATGGGGAGGTGAGACATGACCCCATGGACATGGCCCCATGGACACAGCCCCACAGAAGGGTGGGACATGATCCCATGCGCTGGTCAGACACGACCCCAAGTGCAGGATGGACACATCCCCATGAGCAGGTTGGACACAACCCCATGGGCAGGTTGGACACATCCCCATGAGCAGGTTGGACATATCCCTATGGGCAGGTTGGATACATCCCCATGGTCAGGTTGGACACATCCCCATGGGCAGGTTGGACACATCCCCGTGAGCAGGTTGGACATATCCCCATGTGCCAGGTTGGACACATCCCCATGGGCAGGTTGGACAAGGCTCCACAGGCAGGTCGGACACTGCCCCACAGACACAGCCCCATGTGCAGGTGGCCCCTGCCCAGGTGACAGGGACACTAAAACCCCCTCCCAGGGGTGGTGCAGGTGTGTCCACGAGACCCTCAGAGACCACCCTGGTCCCCAGCTCAGGGTGGAGCTTCAGCCAAAGTTTTGCTTCAGCGGAAAAAGGTTCATTTTTCCGCTCTGCTCTGCAAGTTTCTGCTGCTTCAGGGAAAGGGGAACTTGAAGCAAACCCAGGAAATGTTCCATTGGTGTTGTCAGAGCTCCTGGTAGCCCTTGGCACGTGGCTGTTGGGACACACACAGAGCATGGCCCTTCCCAGGATGGGAGTGGAAGGTGTCCCTGCCCATGGCAGGGGGTGGAACTGGATGTGCTTTGAGGTCCTTCCAACCCAAACCGTTCCGGGATTCCTGGATGGTGCATGGCCACAGCGCTTTCATACACGATGCCAACCCAATTTTCCTCCTTTTTTTTTTGCAGGATTCTCCTGTGCTGGGGCCTGGAGCCGATGGCACAGAATGTCAACAACTAACAACATAGCACAGGCCCGGAAGCTGGTGGAGCAGCTCCGCATCGAGGCCGGGATCGAGAGGATCAAGGTGAGGGTGGGATCGGGAAAGGACCCTGGGCAGGTGCTTTGGGTTGTCCCATCACTGCTGTGATGTCTCCATCTCAGACGTTGCAGCATCCCAGTATTCCCTCTGGGATGTGAAGGGGCCTGCAAGGAAGCTGGAGAGGGACTGTCTGTCAGGAGCTGTAGGGACAGGACAAGGAGTGATGGGTTCAGATGGAAAGAGGGGAAATTTAGGTTGGATATACAGATGGAATTCCTCCCTGTGAGGGTGGGCAGGCCCTGGCACAGGTTGCCCAGAGAAGCTGTGGTTGCCCCATCCCTTGAAGTGTCCAAATCCAGGCTGGACAGGGCTTGGACCAACCTGGGATAGTGGAAGGTGTCCCTGCCCATGGCAGGGGGTGGCACTGGATGGGCTTTGAGGTCCTTCCAACCCAACCCATTCCAGGGTTCCCTGATTCTGTGACAGGTCTGGAGGAGCTCCTGGGAGGGGTCCCACCACTATTGCTCCTTCCCAGCAAAGCCTTTAAGGCACTCACAGCTCCAAAGGTCGGGAAGTGCACACCCTCCTCCCTATGTCTGGGATCCTGGAGCTGAGCCACTGTCACTCCCCTTGGGAGACTCAGCAGTGTCTGCTGGGGGAAGACCTGTAATTTAGTTTGTCTTCCCTAAAAAGCCTGGCTGGAGCCTGGAAAGGCCCTAAAAACAGCTACAAAACCTCATGGTTTAAAAAAAACCCAACCCAGGTTTCTCCAAGCCCTGTCCAACCTGGCCTTGGACACTTCAGGGATGGGGCAGCCACAGCTGCTCTGGAAAATCCTTTCCACTTCCTCACCCCCCTCACAGGGAGGAATTTGCTCCTCATGTCTCATCTAAATCTCCCCTTTTTAGTTTTTTAGGATTTTTTGAAGTTTTTGTGCTGTTTTTCAAAGTTTCAGCAGGAACCAAAAGCTCAAAGTGAGGAGGAAAAATGGGATAAACGCCCCCTTTTTGGGCAAACTCCTTCAGTCTGTGCTTCCACCCTGTGGAGTGGGGCTCTTTTCCTGGTTTTTGGTGTCTCCTTGAAAGGCACATCCAGTTTTGGGGGGAATCTCTGAGTATTTTGCAATATTCAGTGTTGAAGTTCTTCCCAGGAATGAACATTCCAAACGCCTTCAGCACACAAATTGGGATCTCAGAACAGAACTTGCTGCAGGGGCAAGGTCAGGGCTCTGCTTAAAGCATTTAATCCCTTAAGACCTTAATTACCCCCAATCCAAGAGCGGGAGGGATCGGCTTGGCCTGGGGAACAGAGGAACCTGTTATGAGAGTGAGCGGCCTGGAAACCTCCCCATCCTTTGGGAGCTTCAGTGGGACACGCTTAGGGTGGAGGAGAAGGGAGGGATGAGCCAGGGGTGGATTTGGGAATGATATGACCCTGGGGAGGAGGAAGATGGGGGCTCTGCAGCAGGTCTTGGCCTCCAGATGTGCTCTGGTTCCATCTCTGCTCTGTGTTTGCCCCATGTTCACCCAGTGATTAAGGGAATTAGAATAAAAACTGGGATCTGTTGGTCTCCAGAGCCTCTGGCAGCTCCCTGTGGGCTCTTCCCCTCCTCGAAGCCCCCTCGGAGCCCTCTGGGCTTGCCCTTCCCAAAATCCAGCTTTGAACTCAACCAAGCAGAGCCTTAAGGAACAGTTTCTAAGGGTTTCCAAAGCTCCATTTTTAGCATCAGAGGCTGCACTCAAACAGGCCTTTCCCTTGCTTTTTCATCCCAAATCCCTTAAAACCAGGGACAGTAATATCTGCTTTTACATCTCTCGCTCTCAGCCAGGATTATTTCCCCACACTCACCACTTTATTTATGTCAGACCACAAAAACACTCCATTTCCATGCCCAACTCCCCTATTTATTTCTCCCCATCTCCATAATTTTCTGTTGGGAAAAGCTGGAAGTCAACTCTCTCCTCATGGAGTCATGGAAGCACCGTCAAAGCCGAGCTGGGAATATCCCCATTAACCTCCTGCTTTCTTCCCAACATTCCAGGTCTCCAAAGCATCTTCTGAGCTCATGAATTACTGTGAGCAACATGCCCGGAGTGACCCACTGCTGGTTGGAGTTCCTGCTTCCGAGAATCCCTTTAAGGACAAAAAGCCCTGTATCATCCTATAGCTCTGGCACAGCACCCGGATCCCTCCGGAAGGGCATCCTGCTCCATCCACTGAAACCGAGCTCCACACCTACACCTGTGCCCGGGGGTAAACACTAAATGTTGGGTTCAAAGAGAACTTAAATTCCCAAAAAAAACCAACAAAAAAAAAATACAATACAGAGATAATAATTTGGGAGTGGTTTAGGGAAGGAAGGGTGTCTGTTCCCGGGCAGGGGCTGCGCGTGGAGAGGGGTCAAAATTTAAATCAGAATTAAAAATAACCAGGGTGTGGAGGGAGGGGGGAGGATTTTCATAGGGATAGTGGAGTTTTGGAAGGGGGTGGTGGAGGCAGTGGGGGGGGTCACGGTGTTCCCAGTGGGATGTGAAACCAGAGCTCCAGGACCTGGCTCTGGGCACGGCTCGGAATGCTCTGATCCAATTAGTCTCCAATCAGCAGGAATTTGCTCTGTTTCTGGAGAGGGAACAAGAAGGGGGCTCAGGTGGGAGCGATTTTGTAGAAAATTAGTACAAAAAAAAAGAAAAAAAAATCTAACAAAAACCCCAACCAAAATCCAGCTGGAAAAATCTCTGTTGGGAATGGATGAAGGGAGGGTGGGGAGAGCAGGATGGAGGCTGGGGGGCCCCTTCCCTGCATCCCACGGCTCTGCTGGGATCAGGGAATGGCCCCATGGGGGAACCGCTGGTGTCTGGGAGAGATCCCAGGTGGAATGTTAGGGAGCCCCAGGGATGGCTTTGGGGGGGTCTCTGTGCTGTCCCTGAATGAGAGGGGGGGAAAGGGGCTTCCTGGTAAGCTTCCAGAATCTGGGAAAATCGACCTTTTAGGGGAGTTTCAGCCCAAAACACTAAAATCAGCAAATTTCCCATCTCCCTTTTCCTCACCGGGAGCAGTGAGTGGAATTCTTTCCACTAAACCCAGGGAATGAGGTTCAGTGGAAGGTGTTTGGTGAAGTTTAGGGAAGATGAGGGTGAGGACAAGAAACAGTTCACTTCCCATCCCTTGGGAATCTCAGAGTGGGATTTAACAGGAAGCACCGTGTTCTCACAGGGATAACCCAGCACAGAGCAGCCCGTGAGGAAGAGGAGGAGGAGGAGAGGGGGAGCAGGAGAGCCTTCCTCCCACAGAGCCCTTGGAGTGTGCCAGGGCCAGGGGTGTTTGGGAGAGAGCCTGGAGCTCAGGGAAGTCCCATGGAGCTCCCCAGCCGCTGGATCTGTCAGGAAGGGGACGGATCCCAGGAGCTGGGCCCAGGTGGCCAAGCCCAATCCGTGTCCACAGGGCAGATCCCGAGGCTCAGCAGCTCCTTGGAATGCAGCCAACACTCCCAGAATCCCAGAATTAGGTCAGAAAAGACCTCTGGGAATATCAAGTCCAATTTCCCACTGTAGGCAGAGGCACCATTTGTGGCCCTTCCCAGTTATCCTGAACACAGGTGTTGATTTTGGGAAGAGAAGGAAAAAACCAACCAACCACACCTGATGGGAAATCCTGGGAGTTTCCCCATTCCCCCAAAGCTTTGGATTTGATTTGAAGCTCCACAACCTCCACTGGGACGGAAACCACAGGGAGCAAATCCCTTCCTGGGACTGGGAGCATTTCCCATGGGAAAGGGGGGCTGGGGGAGACCCCTGGACTCAGCTGACCCCCACCAGTTGGAGGGGAGGGAGAATCCCTGCAGCCCAGACTGGTGCTGCTGGTCGGAGTCACTGGTGCAGGCAGGACACTGGGAGGTTCTCTGGCTGCTTTCCAGAGGCAGGTGGAATTCCCAGGGCTGTCACTGCCTGAGGGGATGCTGGAGCCGGCTCAGAGCCTGCGTGGCTGGTACCTGGGGAAGGGGATTCCTCCTGGGATACCGGGGGGGCTGGGATGGGCAGAGCTGCTCCATTTCCATTCCTTGGTTGCAGGAATCTTGCCATTCCTTGTTTTCAGTCTGCCATCACTTGCCTTTTAAACAAAATCGGGAAAATCCCACGTTTTTAACACTAACATGAACCACGGTGTGCATCCACGGCGGCTTTCCCGGGATCCTGGGAAAGCTCCTGTGTCCCCCCGCTGTGTCCTGGGCTCCTCACCCACATTCCAGGGCACAGGTGACCCCCTGGATGTCACTCCATCCCAGTGTGAGGGAGCAGAGCAGGGAAAAGGGGGATATTTCCCTCTGTGTCCCCTCCCCATCCCTCAGCCCTGGTGCAGCAACAGCAAAGCCTTTTTTCTGTGAGTTCTGTCCTAAATCTCATCCAAAATAACTCCAAGCTCCTGCCAGCCGGGAAGCACCAGACACTCCGAGTCCAGCCTGGGGTCAGCCACAGCCGGGCTTTCCCTTCTCCAGGAGGGAATTCCCTCTGTCCTTAATCTCGTACAGTTCCAGCCTTATTTTTCTACTCCAGATCGCTGATTCTTCCTCTGTGTTAGAGACCAGAGCATGGTGCTATCCCGGAGCCGCGGGGACGGAGCGGGAATGGAGCTGGGAATTCCTCTTCCTCCTCCTCCTCCTCCTCCTCTGCCACTCGAGCAGGGGCTGCCGGACCCCCCCGGCATCCTCAGGGGCTCCAGCATCCCACCCCGGGCAGGGCCAGCCTGTGCATCCTGCCCTTCCTGGCCCCAGCTGTGGGATCCTTGGCAAATCCTGTGGGATGCTCGGCCAGCAAATCCATCCAGGCACACCAGGATCCAGCATTTTGGGGCCACTCTGCCTCCCCTCTCTTGTCCCTCCACCCACCCGGGGGTCCTGCCCGAGCCGTGTTGGAGCCGGGAGAAAAAGGTGCAGAGAGAAGGGAGGAGTGGGGAGCTGGGAGAAGGGAAAAGGAGCTGGGAAAAGGGGCAGGGAGCTGGGAAAAGGGGCAGGGAGCAGGGAGCAAGGCCATGGAGCATCTCCCATGGGAGCCTGAAGGCTCCTGGTGTGGGGAGTCCAGAATGTGCTGAGGGTCCTGCCGGAGCCAAGGGGTGGGAGCTGCTGGCGGGTGCTGGGGCTCCGTGGGTGACTCATTTCAATGGAAAAATCCTTGATTTTTATTTTTTTTTCCTTTTTTTTCCTTTTTTTTTTTTTGGTTTTGTTTTGTTTTTGGAATTTTATCCTCGTCTGAGTAAATCCGTGCTCATCCTGTAGGTGTTTTTGTATGGCATCAATAGAAGTGCAGATTCCAGTAGTTGCTTGTACTTTGTTAGTGCATTTGCCAAATAAATTAAAAAAAAAAGGGAAAAAGGAAAAAAAAAAAGACCACAAAAAAAAAAAAGACTTTTCAGGACTTTTTAAGTGCTGCAAAGGCAAAGGGGGAGCGGGAGGAGCCAGAGCCCCAGCTCCACAAAGGCCTTTTTTTGGAGGTAACCACATGCCCAGATTATCCAGCCTTTCTTTATGGCATGTGGTGAAGCCAGTGCCAAAAATAGAAAACTGGGAAAGAAAAGGGAGAGGGAAACATTGCTTCTATTTTATTTTTCCTCCCTTTTCCTTGTCCTCCCCTCCCTGTCTCTGGGAGGACGGAGCCGGGAGACTCCTGGTGTGGATCCTCCCAAATCCCTCTTGTTTCCAAGTACTTAAAAAGTCAACTTTATTTAACAAAACCCAAATAACTCATTTACTCTGTTGCGCAGAGGCCACGTCGGACCCTTCGCACTCCTCGTCTTCTTCTCTCTGGTCTATTCTTGTTATAATAATAATTATTATTATTATTATTATTTGCCAAACTCTGATCTCATTGCCAAACGCCAATCCAGGTTTGTACAGACTGTCCTTAGGAAGTGGTCGGTGTCTGTGCCGTAGGCTCCTCATCCGTCTGCAATTCCCGGATTTTTCTTTCTCGTGTGCCATAGCCTGACTTCTCGCACAGTGTTTAATATTTTGTGGAATTGTTGTTCCGAAGTGAATGGATAACACAATAAAAAGGCTCACTTTGCATTTTGCCAGATTTCCTCGCCAGCCTGTCCTGTGCTCAGCACCGAGGGGGGAATTCAGTGGGTTGGGAATTCTGGATCCTCAGGGATTGGGGGCCCTCTGGGGTTGCAGCCCCTCAAGGATTGAAACCCTTTGGGGATTCCTTTCTCCTGCCCTTGGGGATGCCCTTCCCTTGCCCTTGGGAATCCCTTTCTCCCACCCTCGGGAGCTGCTCCCACCTCCCTTGGTGCTCCCCTCCCCATCCTTGTGTTCTCACGTGGGATCAGGGATGCCAATTCCTAATGTGGACCCTCAGGGATCACAGACCCCCAGGAACTGCTGCAGCCCCTCAGGGATTGCAGCTCCTCCGAAATCCTCTTATCCTACACTTGGTAATCCCTTTCTCCCACCCTGGGGAGCTGCTCCCACTCCTCTAGTGCTCCCCATCCCTGGTGGCTCCTGCCATTGGGCATCTCCTGATTCCCTGAAAGCACCGGAGCCTTCCCACCCGTTGGAGCCACAGGGAAACGAAACCAGGCACAGCATTCCTTCCCTTTTCTGAGAAAGAGGATCTCGGCCTGCCCCAGCTTCCTGTTCCACTTCCCAGCAGCTCCAGGCTCCGGAACCGGAGCTGCCAATGGAGCCGCTTTCCTGGAAGGCAGCGGGATCCAGGCCGGTGGCTCCGGGAGAGGCTTGGAGCGAGTCCTGCAGGAATGTGCTGGGCAGGCTGGAGCCGCGTGCCGGGAATAGCTGGGATTTTTCACTGTCTGACCCAAACGCCGGCTGGGAAGGGCAGGATGGGCAGTGGGATGGACACTGGGACAGGTGACAGGCAGTGGGATGGACACTGGGACAGGGAGAGGGACAGGCAGCGGGACAAACAGCAGGACGAGATCCCGAATCACTGTCCCACGACCAGCTGGGGACAAGCAGAGGGTCCCTGCCCCGACCATGCCACGGTGCCCAAACTCCCCCAAATTCCCTGGAAGCTCCAGGGAGTGATGGATCCTTTCCCGGGAACGCTCTGCCAATCGCCGGAGCTGACAGGGAGTTGGCGGTGCCACCAGACCTTGTGCCAATGCGGAGCGACACCGGCCGGGTGGCACCGGGCTGGGAGCGGCTAAAAATAACTCTTCCGCCTCCGCCGGGCTATTTTTAGCCGTGCTGCGGCTCTAATTAAGTCCCTGCAGCTCCAATTAACTCCCTGCCCTCGGAGCCGCTGGCACCGGCGCTGCCCGGACGGCACCGGGTGGCCCAGGGACAGCACCGCGTCCCACCGGGATGGCACCAGGTTGGGGACATGGGCGCAGGGGGGTCCCCCCTCAGTGCCGCATGACCCGACTCAGCCCCCACCCCGGGGACCCCCCTGACCGCAGGGACACGGGGGCTCGGAATCCCTCCGTGTCTCCCCACCCGTGGCGGATCCCACGGTGTTCCCTGACCCGAGTGACACGGGGACACCCGTGACGCAGTGGGGCCACGACCGTGACGTCACGGGTTGATGTCCCGCTGCGACATCGCGGGGGGGAAGGGGCAGTTCCTGCCTCAGTTTCCCCACGTGCAGCACAGCCCATTTCCAGGGGTTGTGGATCTCGGCGTGGGCTGAGGGGCCGGAGGGGTCCCGGGGGGTGGGGTGGGCCATGTCCCCCCATTCCCTGGTCCCCAGGGTCTGTCCCTGGGTGGAGACAGAGCCCGGGGCCGGGGCCAGGAGCCGCCGGAGCCACCCAGCCCAGACTCGTAAATCAGCGGCTCCAGAGCGGGATCCGGCCCTGCCCTGTCTGGCTGCAGCCACCCCAGAGCCAGGAAGGGGCTCGGCCCCCCCTCCAAAAGCTGAACCCCCCCCATTTTCACCCCGTCGGAACCCACACGCAGCTCCCACCTCCGTGTGGGGGGTCCTGGGNCCCCCACACCCGGCTGGGAGCGTGTGAGTCAGGCCAGACTGGGAAAGTGGTGGTTTGGGGGTGCTGGGGAACCCTGTCTGGGGGCTGGGAGGGGCGAGCTGTGGCTACACGGGGTGGGGGTCCCATTGCCTCTGCTGCCTGTGGGGTCCG
>VWZD01006797.1:57155-77891 GCA_013396695.1 Sakesphorus luctuosus | reverse complement strand
GATCAAACACCATTACCAGAAAAACAGATTTTTAGTATTTACAATTATATTTAAAGACATACACATATTTAATGATGTATAATTCCCCCCTCTCCCCAATATGCAGAAAATTATTTCTTCTGAAAGTTCTTCTATTTACTGACGTAAGTTCCACATGGCAAAATAACTCTTAGGTCAAAGCTTAATTCAGTTATGCAAAATAAGCTAATAAAATAAGAACAGCACTATTTCCAAATGAATGAATAAAAAGAGGACCATGGCTTCTGTCATCTAGTGGAAAGTATAAAATTCTATTTGCCTTCAAACTTACACGTTACATACAAAGAATAATTTATGCAACTTAATAATTTACAGCATAGTAATGATTTGTAAAACTGAATCATTGATGAACGAATGCTATTCTTTACAGGAATACTAAATGAGAACACTCTCTCCTGCGTGCTGCAGTTTCACGTTATTTACAGAATTATTATTATAATCAAACCTCCTCCTTAGAGCACTAATTACCCCAGGAGACGGCTCTTTTCAATGAACAAGGGACTACTGCCTGTGAAACAGTATCTACTTACACAACAAACATATAATGCACTATCCATGTTTTCTTTATGAGCAGTGTTTTTCCTGCTCCCCACTATTCACATCCTTTCATTGTTACCACCAATGTTTCTCTTTTAGATTTCCTCTTTACAATTTGCTCCATGCATTAAGACTAAAAGTATAATTTGCCTTACTTCAGGGGAAAAAAAAATATTTTCATATGGATTAGTTGTAACTCAGTTCACCATATCATATGCATCAGAAGCAGAAGAATATAAGGAGCATGGACAAAATGTTCATGTTGGCATATATGTCATGGCACCACAAATTTCATCTTTGATAAACAGGCAAAAAAGTAGAAAATGTGCTCTAATCTAGAAATGGCACCCCAGGAACTGTTCAAACGCTGTGTGTTTGTGGCACTTGGGGATATGATTTAGTGGTGAAAAAGAAGGTGCTGGTTAATAGTTGGACTTGATAATCTTAGAGGTCTTTTCCAATCTTAACAATTCTATTGTTTTGTGATTCTATACTAAGATACTGGTGTCAAATTTTCTCTTAATTCTTGCCATGGATAAGGAAATGGTAATGCAATCATCAGCTGATACAACTTCCCATATCCAAGGAAGTGAAGGACTCAAACATGTAGCAAACTCTTTCAGAACAGGACCTTTGTATGTTTAGTCTATCCTGTCCATTTTTATTAATTTTTTTTTAGGGAAGCTTATAAAAGGAAACTTAACAGCAGTATTCACAGATTTCTTGACATTGTTAAGTCAAAAAAAGAATAAATACAGGATGCATCCATGACAATACATTTACTGTATATGCAAGCTCACTTATCTCAAGAGGCTGAGCTCACAAAATGCTTGCAAAACAACATCAAGATGTATATGCACTGGTCATTTTCCTGAGATTTTTCCAGAAAGCATCTATGTGCTAACAAAAATGGGGATGAGAGATTGTGGAAGAATATGGTTAAAAGTACACATAGCAAATGTAAAACTACACAGTGAATCATGAACAATCCAGCTTCAAAAGGTTGTAACAGAAAAGATGCCTGAGGCCAGGGATGTGTTTATTAAGGCATTTAGTTAAAAACTTAGTAGAATAATATTCATTGGGTAGATGGAAACAAGCAAACAGTGCCCAAACATAGAAATTAAAAGTAAACCAGATTATTGAATTTCATTTTTTGACAGTACAGACTAGTTTAATTTTACCCTGTTTCACCCTTCATATTGAGCAAAGATGGACCCTCTAAAGAAAACAAAGAAAGAAATTGCTCATGTAAGCAAAAGCTACATTTACAGTTTGGCACAACAGTAATACTGAAATTTTTTATCTTTATATAACTCCCTCATGGCTGCTTTTAAATAAATGTATTAATTTTATCTTTAATACAAATAGATGAAGATTTTATCTCCAAATTATTCCTGATTCATTTTTTTTCTCTCACCAGGGTGTGAAAATCCTTGGCAACTGGACCAGTGGAACATCAACTATTACTCAGCTCCCCAGTAAATTATTTCAGAGTAACCAGAGAACACACAGTATAGCTCAGTAAAAATCTGACTCCTTTGAAAACTGTCATCAAGTGAGCCCCAAAAGAAAGAAGAATCTTTCAGAAAGCTATCCCTTGGAGTGATTTATTTTTCACTCTTTCTGTTACCCAGTACATACCTGGGATTGAAGAACTGTGTCAGAGTGAAACTGAATTTAAACTTGAAAGTATAGCTGAGATAGTAATTATATTCATCATAAACATCATCCCAAAGTGTTGATGTTCAACCACATGGCCACAAAATTGTCCATTCAGATGCCTCTTTTTGGCCAAATATTTCCCACAAAGAATTCTTCGCTGAATCAAGCAGTTACAGCCACCGCTACAAAAGGTGAAGTTATGGCTTTGCTTTATGCTCTAACAACTGTTTTCCCCAGAAGTGTGCATCCCTGAGTGCATCAAGTCCAGGAATCACCACCACACAGAAGCCTATCATACCATGTAAACATAAGAATGCTAATGATTAAACAGCATGCCCTCTAACAATACAAATACATGAAAGAATAGCACAAGCATAGTATTTTCTCTATCTGAATGATTCATAATTGAAAACAAAAGAAAAAGAAACCTCATTTAGTAAATTTATTTAGTAGTTCCCAGAAGCGTTGCACTACCCTGGCAAACTTCATTTCCTATGAAGAAATGTCTTCCCCAGTGGTTCTGAGCAAGGTGATAATGAGGAAGAACTGATCACATGTAGTTCTGGAATGCAAACACTCTCCTGTCCCTTCCTAAGTCAGTTTTTACCATTCAAAGAATATTCAAACCAAAAGTGTATAAGCATCTTTTTGGCTGTTGGTTTCACCTTGGAAATGGAGGCTACGCTAGAAGTTACTGATGAATATTAACCCATTGATCTATTATATAATTCAAAAAAATGCAATCATTATGGGAATATAAATTGTGAGCAATGTGTCCCAATGTCACAACACCAATTTGATACTGTGTAGATAAAAATTAAAAGGAACTAACCTATATCAAATACACTTACAGGTTTTACAGAATCATAGAAAGACTTGGGTTGGAAGGGACCTTAAAAATCGTCTAGTTCCAATCTCACCACCATGGGAAGGGATGTGACCCACTAGATCAGGTTGTTCAGCATGGCATCTCTGATGAATGACATCATTGGGTTTAGGCAGAAAGTGTTGACACAAAAGAGGCACAGACACAGATGACAGAAGCTCTGATGGCATGGTCTACTATAACATGCTTACCTGGTATATAATTCAGCAACTGTCTGCATACAGAATTATATTATGGGTATTCTTGGGAAAAATGATAAAATGAAGTCACACAAAACCATTTGGTAAAGCTCATAGTTTACAATTCTGACATTTTATAAGCTATTTTAAAAACTTGTTTTTGAAACTAACACATCAAAATCTGATGAATCTGACCAACCTAAGCATTACAAATTTGAAACCTGAATATGACAGCAACATATTACAACTATTGTGCCAACTCAACTGTCACAGGCTTTTTATTTAAGCAACCTTAAACACAGTCTATACATAATAATGCCTATAATTTTTTTAATAGCATTTCCAACATACGTTACAGTCACACCAGTTTCCAAATGGTTGGTAATGTGATATGTTTGTTTTATTGTTTTCCTTTTTTTCCCCCAAGACTGCAAATTGAAGAATGCTTATCTAAATTCTTGATCACAATATTTTGTCAGCAAACTCTTCCAGAAATTTCTCTTTTGAATGTTTATCCCCATTTACTATTTATGTAGTCTAAAAGACGTAACAGTTACTTTGGCCTTATTTACTTTTCCAGTGGTTTAGCTAGGAGCTCTGGTTGATTTTAATAACAAAACTGAAGATTAAATGAACAATTTAATCTCAGTGATTAAGTTGCTTCCCACCTCCTTCACTCAGCTAACATAGTAATTTTGCAGAATCTAATAAAATACTTTCTTACAGTTACATTTGCTCAATTCCTTCCAGTCAGGCTTCTTACAATATGTACTGCCTTCTTTCTTTTTTTTCATCAGTCATATATAATGGAATAACATTCTAATGAATATGGTAGGTGGTAAAAACATATCTGTTATGCCTCAAACAAAAGACTAAAAAGGCTGTAGCCATTACTTAATTCTACCAGGTGTTTCACATAACCAGATATTACTTCCAAAAAACAGAGGCCAGGAGATTGCTGTGAACTAAGGCATTTACATGATAAAAATAGCATGTTCCTCCTCTGATTGAAGAGTTGCCAACAGACGTAAAGGGTTATTAGGAAGTTTTAAAACCTCAGGAAAGTTAAATGTAACAGCTGATGGTTCATTCTGAGACAAGGAATCCCCTGGATGCTGCATTTCATGATCAAATAAAGGTGTTGTAGAACTAAACAGAAACAGTTATGCCATTCTGAAACAGAGAAAAACAACCAGAAGAAACTAGTTATGTTTTCTTAATAGGACTGAGTATTGGGATCTTAGGTTCTTTTGGATAGAGAAGTTAAAATTCATCTTCAGTATTTCTATTGCCTGAATTTTCTGCAAATATAATGAATTACTACAACATTTACCTAATACTTCCTCATTTAATAGTATCTAAAGTTCCAGTTCAGTAACAGGCTACCTAGACGCATAACTGAAAACTGTAAACAAAATTTGTTTGACGGAAGCCTGTGGGATAAAGCCTTAGAGTGAAGACTTGCTCAAGAAAGTTGGTTAATATTCAAGCTAAAGAGTGGCCCATGCCAGCAAGCAAGAAGTCAGGCAAAAATGCCAGAAGTCCTGAATAAGTAAACAAGGTGCTCCCAGCCAAACTCAAGCACAAAAAAAAGAACCATATAGAGAATGGAAGCAAGGACAGGCCACCTGGGAAGAATACAGAATGCTAATGGAGCATGAAGCGGTGCCATAAGGCTAACTAAAGCTAAAATTTAATTAAATCTGTCCAGTGATATTGTGTAGATCCCTGTATTTAATGGGGAAAAAAATCTAGAGAAAATGTGAGCCCGTTTTTGCGTGGAACAGAGAACTTGGTGACACAGGACCTGGAAAACACTGAGGTACTGAATTTTGTCCTCTTGTCAGTATTTACAGTCAAGACCAGCCCTCAGGAATCTCAGGCCCTGCTGAACAGGGAGATTGGAGCAAGGAAGACATACCCACAGCGGATGAGGATCGGGTCACGCAATACATAAGCAAACTGGATGTATGTAAGTGCATGAGCCTTAATGAGATGCATCCATGAGTCCTGAAGGAGATGGCTTTGATGTGTTAAGGTGATTAGGAGAAGCGCCTGAAGACTGGAGTAAAGAAAATATCACCCAAGGCAGGGAAGAAGACCTAGGGAACTATAGGTCAGTTAACATCAATTCCTTGCCTGGAAAAGTGATGGAGCAACAAAATCCCTAAACAATTTCTAGACACACAACAACAGGAAAATCACCAAAAGTCAGCATGGCTTCCCCAAAAGGAAGTCATACTTGAGCGTCTTGAGAGATTTCTGTGATGAAACTACTGGTCTGGTAGGTGAAGAAAGAGCAGTGAATATTGTCTACCTGTACTTTACTAAGGCTTCAGACACTATCTCCTGTAAGATCTTCATTAAAAAGCATGATGAAATATGAGCTGTCTGAGCAGCTAGTGAGTGACGTAAATTGAAAACTGTCTGAAAAGCTGGGCTCAGAGTGATAAGTGGCACAGTCTAGTTTGTCACACTGCTAGTATGTCAGTAACTAGCAGCATACAAACAGGAGTTAAAAGTGGGTCCAGTCCCATCTTCATTAATGATACAGATAACAGGCCATTGTACCCTCAGCAAGTTTGCTGATGACACAAAGCTGAGAGGAGCAACTGATAGGCCAGAGGTCATTTTGTCATCCAGAGGGACATGGACAGACTAGAGAACTGGGCTGACAGGAACCAAATGAAGCTCAACAAAGGGAAGTTCAACAAGATATTAATCTGGGGAGGAACTGTATACATCAGCATAAGCTGGGGGACATCCAACTGGAAAAAAGCTTGGCAAAGAGAAGGAGCTGAGGGTCCTTTCAGACATTGAAGTTAAACAGGATTCAGCAATATGTCCTTTTGACAAAGAAGGCCAATGGCACTCTGGACTGCATTAGGAAGAATGTTGTCCCTAGGTTGAGGAAGCTGATCTTCGCCTCTACTCATCACTGGTGAAGATGCAACAAGGACATGGACAAACTGGAAAGAGTTAATGAAGGTTCATAAACATGACAAAGGGACTGGAACACCACACCAATCACGAAGATGAGCTGAATAGACTTCCCAAGGTCTTAACTTCAAATGTTAACCAGTACTGAAAGTAAGCATTGAGATTCACCTTAATGGAAGAAGAAAAAGACTTCTGCCCTGAGATGCCAAGACTAAAATTCTACAGGGACATCAAAACTGTCAAACACTCCCCAGAGGTCTTTCTTAACCACCCTATCTTTCACTGTCCAGGCAGTTCTCTACCCAGTTTCTTCAGGATAGCCCCCTCACTCAATAGAAATTATAGGTGTCTTGTTGCTTCATTAGTTACACACAGCCATACCTCCTCTTCAACAATTTGGAAGGGGATTTGAATAACACATAGCGATCAGGTCAACAGTTTAACTCTAACTTTACAAACCTAAAGTTACTAAAAATTATAATATTAAACATGTTAATATTTAGAATTAAACTTTAGCTACATCAGAAAAATTTATAAGAGATATTCATGCAAATGTAGACATTTAGATCTAGATAATGCACTCAAAACTTGTGTTAAATATCAGATAATCTTCAAATGTAGCATTAGCTAACTAAAAAGGATAGTGCCCTTATTGATCTTATTTCTAAACACAAGTGACTGGCTATTTTGCTCAAAATAGCTTGTCTTGCCCCAAACCACATCAGATATGCCAGATGCAGGCAGAAAAACTGAACTGATAAGATTTTGAGGATATCTTCTTACAGTCCTTAACCTTCAGAAAAGGTACTGTCATTTTGCAATCTATGATTAGCCAAGAGCTTCCATGTCTACAGTAGACAAAAGACTCTCCCAGTGCTTCATAGAAAATCATCTAAATTAATTCTTTTCACATTTCATCCTTTTTCTTTATGATTTGAAATCAGAAAAACAATTGAACATGGCATGCAACTTACATAATTTATTTGACATGTTCTTTATAGATACTATGAAGTTCCTGTAGTTTCTTTGTTAAAAAAAATGTCACAGAGACTTCCTTTACAAGCCTTCTTTCCCTAACAGATTCCTTCACAATTCAGGATGTACTTAGGGAAATTTTACTCTGTCCAAATATCACAAATTTCAGTAACCCAAAGCTGCCATGAAAATCAGAATTTATAAGCACTCTTTTTTTTATTTCTCCCCTCATGGGGCAGCCATATAACTATGGAAATCACTGTGTGGTCTTTGATCACAGGATAACAGAAACTACATACTGTGCTAAGAAAATGCATCAGAAAGAACCAATGTGCTACTGTTTCCTCTAGCTCTTTGATCATTTTGATAGGTTTCAGAATTAAAAAAATAAAAAGGTGCCAAATAATGACTATTTAATGAAAGACATCAGAAACATGAACATCAACAAGCAAGAAAGAAAAAAAATCTACCAAAAAACCCTAACCTAACCAACAAAAAAGTTATAAAAATGAGGAAAGACAAAAGGAAATACATGTTTGCTTGTTTGGGGGGTTTTGGCTTGAGTATTTTTTATTATTCTTTGGTCGGGTTTTTTGTTTGTTTATTGTATGTTTTAAATTATACTATGATTTAATACCTTTACCTAAGAGTATTGCAATTCACTTATTTCTGTTCATGGTTCAATTTAATGAATTAAATATATTTCCATACAGGAAAAAAGCCAAGATTTAACTCTCCATTTACTTAGTCATTCTTAAGAATTTCTCGTTCATGAATGAATTTTTTAAAAGTTTTTTTCTACGTGCTTCAAATAGAAGAAAAAAAAACAAAACAAAAAGAAACCAACTTCATGTATGTTCCTTTCCTCAAAGCTGATGTTGCAAGAATCCTGATCTGCACATCTGCTATCCTAAAACATGTCAGGTCCCAATATACCAGGAACTTACAATTAATTCCTCCAAATATTTATTTAGTGTATTTGTACCTATATTTTGAGATGACATGTTATTTTATCAGAGACATACGCACACACATAAAATATCAAAAAGGTATCACTGGATATATATGCCTTAAAAGCAGAAATATACATTGCTGCAATTTTTGAAAACAGTGACTTATTTCTACATATGTTCACAGTCATTATCTTTATACAATTCCCTAAAATATATTATCTAGAACTCTTTTGCTATTTCCTCTATCTGTGTGAGTGACTTCTGAATTTTTTTCTTTCTCAGCTTCTCAATTATGGATTAGTTCAAAGAAACATATTTCAATTCTTTTTTTTAAAATATGGTCCAAATATGGTCAAAATGTTTACAAAATGCACACAATCTTGCAAAAAAGCAGTATTTTCTTTTCCATAGTACCTTTTTTCATGTTTTCTAAAGGGATTCTATTTGTAACTGGGAGATAACATAACAATTACAGCTGCTACTGAAGAAAATATTTTTTCTAGTATTTCCCATATTTAAATTAGTACTTCCATAGTTTAAACCATTTATTTTATGTTCAGTGAAGCCTGTTGATTGAAAAACTGCACCTTCCATTTCACTGACCCAAAAAATGAAGAATCCTAATTTGTACATGAGTTAAGAATGACTTCTTAGATCAGAAATCAACCTAAGTGACTATCTTACAAAAATCCGCTTCGTGTAACTTCACAGTTCTACTCACATTGATTAAGTCAATTGATTTTCGTCATCACTAATATATGTAAATCTTTATACTTTTCACACTTGCATCTCACAACAGTTTTGAGAAATCACTGAAACAGTATTTTTCCTATATAGAATATATATATTCTTAGGTGGTGTCAAATTTTCTTCTGACTACAGGGTATTGTATTTCCATAACTGCATGTTGAAATGCAAAATACCATTTCCTTTGGCTCTTTATTTGCTATCTAGACACTTTTCTAAGGTGTCAGCTGGCATTCCTGGGTTCAGGGTTTGTCTTCTCAGCAATAGGAAAACCTGCTGCAATGAATGTCTATTGCCTTACACCAAGAGTGTAGATGACCTATAAGTTTTAATATTTCTTGCCTAAATAAATCTGATATTTCTTTCCTAAATAAATAAACAAAATAGAAATGTGCCCAGACTTATATGATGAAATTTTACAGTGTAAACATTGAATTGCCTAATATTCTGTAGAAGTAATCTAGTGTTTCCACACTCCTCTTTTTCTTAACTTCCTTAGAAAGATGTCTTCTAATACAATCAAGTTAAACTTTAATTTAATTATCAGTTCCTATAATATCTAGCACAAAATTTAGTATTTATTGATAGTTAGCTGTTGGAAAAACAAAGAAAAGATGACTATCTTTTACTATATTTTTTTCTTCCCTAATTACATTTATTCAATTAGTTGTAAGGGGGTGGTGGTGGGGGTGCAGAATCAATGTTCTTTTAAGTAATAAAAAAAATCTTAAGATCTTTCAGTTATAGAGTTTGTGCACTGTAGGAGTAAATAGCTCTTTTCCAGAAGATAATACTACCAAGGAAGCAGCTATTTTTGCTAAGGAAACTTTCCTACTTAGAAGGAGTCATCTTTCCCAGACACCCAGACACAGTTCTAGATGTTTCTCTGCATGTATTCCACACAAGTTTACTCCCTGGCTTAGAGAGAGGTAATGCTCACAGACATGAACAGGACCTTACCAGCCAGTGGGGAAGCTGAGGGGGAGGAAGCAATGATAAAACCAGGGAATGAACTGAAGGTTTGCCTTTTCTCCGGCCCAGTGCTGCTCACAGCACTGCTAGATTTTAATTTATAAGTTCTCAGCACCCTCAACTCTGAAATAAACCTTTTTGAATCCTTTCTGCTGCTTTGGCATTTTTTGGGAGAACATCTGTGTATATTTTGCTTTACAGGACTCAACTGCATTACTGTAACAAAGCCTTGGACCAGTAAATTAGGCTTTTTCATCACCATAACTCTGAGTAATTGTCACAATTATTAATATATTACTACAGATGGACAATATGTAAAATTAATTTTTTTTAGTCAGTTTCACCGCTTATTCTCTACATCATAGAAACCACAGGATTGGGCTTAAGACACTCCAGACACAGAAAGAAGAGTGTGAGATAGGGAAAACGAAAGTTAGAACTGGGCAAAGAGGTAAAAATTAGGATCAGAAAGGGGAAGTTAAAAAAATGGGCTATGCTTATTTGTAATCTTCATTCCTATACTTTACCATGTAAACTTCTATTTATTTAATTTTATAAAAATAAGTAGGTTGGATGGATTTACTTCATCTATTACATATTAAATAATCTGTTGTGAGCCCCAAGTTTAGTTGGGGTTTTTATTTTGTTTTTTTGTTTTGTTTCTTTGTTTTTCCTTGTGGATTGGGGGTTTTTGTTCTTTTTGTTGTTGTTGCTGTTGTTGTTTTTGTTTTTTAGCACAACATGCTGGTTTCAGTGAAAGCTTCCCTATGGCTAATGTAAATCCAAGAGGAACAAAGCAGGAGAAATACTTCAGCAAACAGCCACACACCAACTATCGTGTTGTCTGAAGTCAAAATTAGAACAGGAGAGGTTCTAGTGCCAATTAATGATTTAGAGCTCTCAAAGTCCCAGTAATCCAACACTTTACCTTTTCTCCTGAAAAACCATGAAAAGTTTTGTCATCCTAACTATTTGCAGTATATCTGGAAATTCACAAAACTTATTTAAAGTGGAAGAAATATTTTCCATCTTGAAATATTTCTATTTCTCAAGACTAGCTCTCAATCAAGTATACCTAAGAGATGCAGAATGGACTCAGAAAGTAAATCCATAGATAGCCACTAGTTCTCTTTGTTGTCATGCCCACTGATATCCCCTAGTCTTTCCTAGTAAATAATTTACCAATCACAACCAAATTTGAAAACAAACCCTGAAAATCAAGCTGCTTTCACTGATAGACATTGACTTTCAGCAGTCTAAGGGTTTTGAATGGTGTAAATGATTGTGTCATTTAACTTCATTTTACAGAGAACAGCAGGTTGATAGTAGTTCAATTCAAATCTGGAAAATTCTATGCTATCAAATTTTTCCTTTATATTAAATGCTTCATCTTCCCTGCCATGCTTAATATGTGGGGTGTTGCAAGTATGAAAGCTTTCCCAATCATCACAGAAAACCCTGGCTCATCTGCTTTTTTTAGTCATAAATAATGAGCCAGTTTGCATGATTAATACAGGAAGAAGACTTTGTACAAGCTGCATAGTTTAATTGAAGCATAAATCATGCAGCTGGTTATAACTTAGAACTATTATAATAATAAATGATTATATTTTCTCTACTTGCTTTGCATGCTTAATATTAAACTAAATTAATGCTCATCTGGTAGCCACTACATACCAGTGATTGTAATCAGCTGCCAAGATGCTATTAATCTAGCTGACAGGTGGTTCAGAAAGTTGAAGTACCTATGCTTTTTAGAAATAATTACTATTGAAAAGCCACAGAGAATCCTGTGTTCAGTGAGTAATTTCAAGTCTGTGGTTAATTCTAAACATAAAGGTACTCCTACTCTTTCAGCATTGACCCAAACACACAACTAACTCCCTACTTCAATATGCTTAGAATTGTTATTAAAGGATTTGGCAACAGCCCATTTGGCCTTGATATTTAGTTTTTGGAATCAGCTATATTTTACTCCAATCTATGTTCTTCATCCAGCAACTGCCACAATTATGTTTCAAAATGAGCTAAGCTTTCTGAGAGTTTTATGGAGCTTTTTTAGCAATGAAAAAAAATACTACTCTGGGAACTGGTAAAGGAGGAAGACTTCTGAAATTAATCCACATCAGTATGCAGTTACTTTGTAACTTTTCTTCTAAATGTAGAAATCTCATACAGAGGAAAAGTTTCCACACTTACAAAATGATGAGTTTCCTTCCTACCCTAGATGAACTTGTAGAACCATGCACATATCTCCCTTAGAAGAGTTTAAACTACTTTGTTTTTTTATAAAAACATTCACATGTTTCAAACAAACACACAAACAAACTAACAAAACAAAATACTTTTTCTCCAAAGCACTTAAAATTTCCAAATTTTAATGTATGCTTACTACTGTGTGTTTAATGGTGCAACTTTATTTATCTTCAGGACTCCTGCCGTCACTCAATCTTTCAAGCTTAATTTTTGCCTTCATCAAAATGACACCAAAGATCTTGGATGGGAAAAATCTGAAAATTTTAGAAGAATCCCTCAAATTTTACCCTTTCAAGAGGACAAGTAAATGAAATAGTAATAGATGATAGGTTGACTTTGGCTGAACACAAAGCATGCACTCACCTCCTCAGCAGGATGCAGGGTGGAGGGTGGAAGAAAATAAGGTGAAAAAAAACCTTTGTAGATCAAGATAAAGGCAGTTTACTGAACTAAAGCAATGGTAACATGTATGCAAGAAAATAGAAAATAAAAGCCAAAGCCCCAAAAGATTTATTCTTCAGTTTCAACAAGCAAACAATGTCCAGACACTTCCGAAGAAGCACAGCTTCAGTATGCATAGCAGTTGGTCTGGAAGGCAAATATTGTAAATAATGAATGGCCCCACTTCCTCCTCCTTTTCCTTAAGATTTCTTTCTGAGTTGATGTCATATGGTATGAAATATCCCCTCTGGTCAGTCTGGATCAGCTGTCCTGCTTATGTCCCCAGCCAAGATCTTGTCCACCCCAGACTGTTGGTGGAGAGACAACACTGATGCAGTGCCAGCACTGCTCAGCAGAAAGCATAGTGCTTGTGTGTCATCAGGACCTTTCTAGCTACTAATACATAGCACGGCATTATGAGGGTTGATATGGAAAAGAGAACTCTGAACTCATACTCATGTTAGTAACAATACTGGATTGAATTAAAAATATGAAGTTCTACTCACTTACACAGAAATTCTAATTTTGACAACTACTAAAACACCGAAACAAACTCTACATTAATTTTGAGGACTTGCTCTCCTTTCTTAAGATTCAGATTAGGCTCGACTTCAGGATCAGTAAGAATCTTTCATAAGGTAACTGTCCAGAAGGAGCAAACATAATTCTCACTTGGAGCCTTCTTTCCTCATAACCTTAATGCGCACTAGGTTAAAGTAAAACAGATTTCTTTGACCTTTTGAAATCCTTTTTTAAGCTCATCTCCAGCTTATTATTATATGGGAAATGCTATCAAGTAAAAGAACTACCTAACTTGAGCTTAGTGGTTCAAGATGACTAAAAAAACTGCAGCAATAAAAACAGACAAACAGGCAAGTTGTTTTCCAAACCCTCCCATGACTACAGTTCCTTTTCTCAAGGTGTCTTTGGTGAACTGTAGGGACTAAATTCCACATATGTTTTCAATTTTTTTTCAACTTCAGTTGAATAAAATAGTAAATGAAATTGCTAAAATGAACTAAGAATTAAGCACAGTGCAGATAACACTCTACATACAGGTTGAAAATATCTATTAACTGATAACAGGACAACTGAATAGAACTAAAGTCACATCCTGCAGGTATCAAGAACACCATGTTGCCTACAATCATGTTGCCTACAATCCACTTATGACATTATTGCATCATTAAAACCTCAGAGTTCAAGGAATATTTAAGACTATAAACTTTTTCTATGTACTTATAAAATAGAGCAAAGAACCAAAGGGATGATTTCACAAATGAAGTGTTTATTTTGACTAACTTATTAACTTCATAAAATACTGAAATACTATTATAATTGGTGAATGGAACATATTTACAGAGCGTATTACTTTCTGTAACTACCTTCCAGTGGAGGGGCAAGAAAACCCAGGATTATCAATTTCAATTTTCATCTAATTTTGTCCAAACTTCTTCACATCATGTATATATTGACCTAAATAATATCTAAATTACAATAGAATAAGCTCTGCATGTTCTATGCATTAAAATAAGATATTAATAGGTTTCAAGGCACTCTTTTCCATGGCATTCAGTGGCATAAAATTAAATAAAGATATGTATATTTAACAACACTTTCTTCAAAAAGCTAAAAAATTCTCACAAGTTATTAAAATTATTTGTGACTAGAAGAAAATTATTTCTAAGTTATGAACAGAGAGTTGTCTACAATGCATTTCAAAGGACATCTCTGTATTCTAAAAACCTAATTTATTGTTCTATAGATAAAAATCATTCAACTTGCAAATGCATGTTGCATATGTAAACATTTATATCATAGTTTGTGTGCATGAAATTTTTGTTTATTGTCACTCAATATATCCTTCCTAATCAGCATCATTCACAAGGAACCTGGCAACATTTCCACAGTGTCCATCATCTGATCAGCCTGTATATAAACTACAGATAAGTAAGATTTCTCTAAATTAACTATTGACCAAGTTTATCAGTTGTGACATATGTAGAGTATTCCCTCAGAAAGTCCATTAACTTGGTTTTACTTTTGCCACAGCCACAGTATTTACTTTAAATTATTCGAATCTTCATGAGCTCAGGTAATTCAGATGAACTGCAGGGGTATTGCATGCTATATTGTGACATACCAAGTGCATTAAACAGAACCAAGCAGGGTTCAACTCAGTTCAGACTATATTCTCATACTCACAGCAATGTGAAACACACAGTAATTGTCACATGTCAAGTTGTATTGGTTGTCCGATCACTTAGCACCGTAAAACTGTGCCAAAATCATGTTAGCTAAGCATTGTCAAAAAGGTTAATCTTTGATACTAAATTAGGTGATATTCCTCGTAAGTGGCACTACTTAACCGAGTTCACTTGGATGGATAAATATTTACAAGCTCTTGTATTAGAAACTAAGTGATCTAATTTTTATTGATAGTCCCTAGAAGATGACAATTTCTGATATCAAACTACTTCTTTACGGAAGTAAAATTGAACATGAATGGTAACTTTTAGAATGTCACTTTGAAACACTCTGGTTTGCTTGCAACATTTTGTTGGGTGTACTCAAATTGACAGGTCATCAGGTAGGGAGAAGAAATTAAATTTTAGAAATAGACTTTACCCTTTTAAAAGTTTACCTCTACTCCTAGATCTTTTTCTTAGGCCACCAGCATTGGCAGAATCCTCTTTTTCTTCTGGATGAAAAAGCCTGAATAGTTTTCTTCCATATAAGGCTCTACAAATACTGAATGGGGTTTCTTACTTTCAAGCAGAAAAAAAAGGGAGCCAGAATTGCTTAAAATGTATTTACAAGTTTTTACAAGATATGGTAGAATTTACTGTCATGAAATAGTTGGGGAGGTAGGACTGTTATACTACTGCAAAAAAGGAAACAATAACGTAAGTCAATGCAACACAAAAACTTTTCCCTTTTTTATAAAAATTAATTGAAGTTTCTATAGAGCATCTTACATACAATAAGGTTGATTAATGACAGCTATGAAGCTCTAATGTCAGCATATATTTCAATAATAAATTTATACTGGGGGATTAAATATGCATTCAATCTGACAATACTTTTTACAAGGTGTCTTATAAAACTCTGTATTAAAAAAGAACTATAATAATTCTACATTTGGTTAATACATTTTTCTATTACTATAATATTAAAAATATTGATCAATATTATATGAACAGAAATATAATTTCAAAAGCATCACCTTTAGTTTAAGAGAGAAGGCTGTACCAAAAAAAAAAAACACGACACCCAACTCCCATTTTCTTCTGACAAATGGCAGAAACAGTATGTTGGAAATAAGGATGGTTTAGGATATCTTGGAAGAGTTTGATAACCTGATTAATAGTACATTAAATCATCTTTCTTGCTGTGAAGAAATCAATATTACTTTTCAAGGAAAGAGTCTGCTTCACCATAAATCAAAAAAATTTGTGAAACACTAACTGTAATACATAGTGCCTTTGCTATGGAATTGTTACTTGTTCATTCTCCAAAATTTACCTAGGTTGCTAAAAAAACTCAAAACAAAACAAAAACAGCAAAAAAATCCCCCACTATTATTTTTATAATTAAAAATTCTCTTGCTTTTGTACCAAAAGCTACAGAAAATAATGAGGCACTAAGAAAATAAAATTATGGAATAATTGCAATAACATTGCAAAGAAGCACAACGCATTTTCCCTGCATTTTGATTGTGTAAATAAATTATATTAGCTTATAAAATGTACTTGCATTTTTTTAGGGGGAAAGATGCAGAATGAATCTACAGAACAATTCTATACCAAACAAACCAAGGTATTTGGTTGTTGGATGGAGAAATTCTCTTATGAAGAAAGGAGAGACAGCTGTGACTGTTCAGTTTGGAGAAAAGAAGGTCTCAGGGAGACCTTTATTTCAGTATGTATAAGCCAGTGTTATGGCAAAGACACAGAGACCTTTTGTCAAGGTATGTAGTAACAGTACAAAAGACAACAGTTGTAATATGTTTATACCGGCCACAAGGAAGAAAATTTTTTGAGGTAAAGGTGGTCATACGCTGCAGCAGGGTGCCCAGAGAATCTGTGGATTCCCAGTCCTGGAAGTGTTCAAGGTCAGGTTGGATGGGGCTTTGAGCAACCTGGTCTAATGGAGGGCGCCTCTGCCCATGGTAGGGGGTTGGAATTGGGTACTCTTTACAGGTCCATTACCACTCCAACTATTCAACCATTCTTTGATTTCTTGTAGTAAAAATGTGGTTCATTTGATTTTCACATTTTTAGCTAAAGACTAAAATAATATGAAAAATGAACTTCCTTAAATAGAGTAACTTTACAGGGAATCTTTTCATGAGCTCACTGTAAAGAAAATACCAAGAAAATTTGTAATATATATAAGATTACACACAAGGCTCCAGAACTTGCAATGTTTTTGATCCTTTAGTCCCAAAACATGATTAATTAAAAAAATCATAATCATACTCTAGACATATTCTGTGGTAATTGGTATGTGAATCAGAGTTTTATTTTTCCTATTAATTGATTGTCAAAAATTGGAAATATGAGAAGCAATAATCAAGCTAAAAGCTTTTATATCTATTTATGTCTGTGGTGGGTTGATATTGGAAGACCACTTCACTCAATCCACCTGCTCTCTTAGTCTTACACCTCAAAAAGGAGTGGAATAAATAAAACCAAAAAGCTTATGGTTCACAATAAACACAAGAAGATCACTTAGTGATTACCATCACAGAAAGAAAAATGAAAATAAATTGCATCTTGAAGAAAATTAATTTATTGCCTCTTAAAAGTAGAATAGGATGCTGAGAAACAAGACATAAAACTAAAACATGTTTTCTTCTCCTTCTCTCATTCCCCCCATCAAGCAACATAAGGGGACAGGGAAATCCCTGGATGATCGAGGTTGGAACAGACCTCTGCATAACATCTGGTACAGCACCTTCCTGCTCAGACAGGGCCGCCTGTAATTGGTTGCCCAGGATCGTGTCCAGACATCTTTGAATATGTCCCATGATCGAGACTCCACAACCTTCCGGGTAACTTGTGCCAGAGTTCAGTCATCTTCACTGAAAAAAAGTATTTCCTGATGTTCAGAGGAAACCTGTCTTAGAGTTTGTACATTGACTCTGGTCACCACTGAAGAAAGAACCAGTCTTAGCCACCTTTGTATCTTCCCTTCAGGTATTTATATATCAATGGGATCACATGGAGTCTTCAAGCTGAACAGTCACAGCTTTCTGATCCTTTCTTTATAGGTGAGATGTTCCAGTCCTTTTGTCATCTTTGTGACCCTTCATTGGGACTCTTTTCAACTTATCCATGTCCTTGCTGTTCTAGGGAGACCTGAAGTGAACACAGTACTCCAGATGCAGACTCATCAGTGCTAAGTAGAGGGGAAGGATCACCTTCCTCAGCCTAGGGACAACACTCTTCTTTGCCACAAGGACACACTGCTGGCTCATCTTATTTTTGGTGACTACAATAACCATTACGTTCTTCTCTCTGCCATGCTTTTGTCCACCTGGGTGTCTCCCAGTATAGGCTAGTGTATGAGTTTGTTCCTCCCCAGGTGTGAGACTGAGCTTCCCTTCCTGAACCTCAGGACCTGAGCACCCCATACAATGCGATTAAATATCTACATTTTATTTTACATATTATCAGAAATTTGCTTATTTGATAAGAAGAACCAGGAGCATGACTACAGTATAGCAGGGTAATTTTAGTACAAGTAACCAGGATGAATACTTACTTCTGTGCAAATACCTTTTAAATTTTGAAATAGTCATGAATTTTTTTTCTAATTTAAGCTTTTCTTCAATGTTTTATTTCATTCATAATGTTTTCTTTAAACATAACAAACTTAAGTATCTTCATTCATTCATCAAAACACACATGAAGTCCTGCATTTTAAGATGTGAGTCACAGAATTACAATCACTCTAACAGGAATTGTACCTACATCAGATATGTTAGGATGTTAAGATTTGCATTGGTCACAAATTTGACAGTATGTAGCCTACGGGGAAACTTGGGAATAAGAATGTAAACAAATAATTTTATATTCTTTCTGCAGCTATGTAGCCTGCCTAAGATCCTCTACTCTTGAAAAGTAAAAAAAAAAAAATAAAACCATCAATCTCCTGAACCTAGTTAAGCACAAATCATCTTTCCCGTCCTAGTGTAAGGTAGCTATATGGCTAGCTAAGTCAGCCTAGTTATAAAGTATGAATAACCCACTCTACTCCCTTTTCCCTCGGCCTTGATTATTGGCAATTTATGTATCACTTATTTTCTCAAAATATACATTCTACAGTGGTGCAATACCTTATGTTACACAGCAACATGTAAACAAGTTGTTTGTGGAGCTGGCCACCTTAATTATCTTGTTTACAGTAAGACATTTATCAGCTTTTTCCTCACACGGCAATAGGAAGAAGCCTGAATCACCTCAGCCTCATTCAGCTACTAATATGGTACCAAGGATATGTTATATATTTAAGGGAATGTACAGAAAATACGTAATTTATACATTGTCTGGAATTAGAAGTTATTACATTTGGGGTAGAAAAATAAGATGATCTATTTCTTCAAGACGACTGTTAAAATTCTTTGCACTTAATAATAAATATCAATATTAGCATTAACAGCTTATATGTTTCAACTGGTATTATATCACTCAATTACAGAATGTCTTTGGATGAATAATGCTAAACAAAATTAAAATTACTTTGAAGTGAGACAGAAGCACCTGCAAAATTAGTCTGAAACTGTACAATTGTTTCTTTATTTTAGTATAATTTTATTCTTCCTTTCATACTGAATGAATATTTTAAAACAAATTTGGCCACTATACATTTGGATTGTGGATCATTCAACAGAATAAACCACCAGTTACATGTTCATCACTAAAAGTGCATTAGTGAAAAATAGAAAGCTAAAATTAACCTCTAGGTTTTGAGCAAGCCATATGGATGAAGGCATATGTGCTTAATGTGACATCATATCCAGAATACTGACAGAAGAATCGTTGGGGCATGAAGCCACAACCTGAAGAGAGTTTATCACAGTCATTAATCACTTCACCACAGTATTTTTTTGGTTTGTTCTTTCCAAGATGGAAACACTGAGAGAAATAGACTTCATTGTTTGTTTACTGCATAAATTAAGTTCAAAACACCATCACACCTTGCTGGTGATCTGGGAAGAAAAGTTAAATATTGATTTTACTGAAAGACTGAATGTCTCATGAATCTGGGTGTCTCACAAGATAAAAAAGCATCTCAGCTCAAGGTTGCTGGTTCACAGCCAGATTACACCAGCTAGCACCCAAGTTTATCATCCTTCCATATTTTTAGAGTAAGACTTGTAATGAATACCCATGTCATAACAGAAAGATGTTCTAGTTGACAAACACATACTTTAACTTCCTGAGTATCCTTCCAATAAACAGCAGAGGACAAGGAAGAATAGATATTGAAGTCTCAAAATTCTCCTTGACAGGGGTGAGCTGTCTGTACAGAGACACTAAATTATCAACACTTTTGTTATCCTGTTTTGTGAACAACACAAGGAATAAAATGCATGCTATCTTTGCAAGGCAAAAATAGCTCCAAATTTAAACTTGTGAATTCTCATCCCTGTCAATGAGCTCAATTCCTGCAACTTAAAGTCAATTAGAAAAATTTACTCAAAAAAAGAATGTATGCATAATTTCAAATAGTAAGAAGTTCAGTTTTTGTATTAATTAAAAAAAAGAAACAAAAAAGAAACACAAAGATAATGTAGCATTGCAATGACCATGTGGTTTAAAATTATGTTCTCTTTTAAGTTAAACCTTTAAAAGTTTTATATTTTATGCAACATGCAGTGGAACATATAAAAAAGAATGGAAAATTTTATTTTTTTTTTGTACATAAAAATGATTGTCAATTACATTGTGTGAGTGGTGATGAATGTCAGCTTCAGATGTGCTGTGAACACCTTCAGAGAAAGTGTTGGGAGGGGTGGGTGTGGGAATTATGGTGTATGTTTATTTTTTGATTATTTTTTCCCGGCCAGTGCACAGAGCTAAATAATCAAATCACCATCTATACACAATTTATAGGCCAGGAAAATATGTTTGGATAA
>VWZD01006797.1:1386-29297 GCA_013396695.1 Sakesphorus luctuosus | reverse complement strand
TTCTGTTCCCTAAAACATTGACAGTACTGAAGTCTGAAAGTGATTTCAGAAGCCTATATTCTTTACTAAGATACTTTTAATCCAGCAGTATGACATTCAGTCACTGACTGCAAGTCCCAGCAGGACAGCTGTTTTTTGTTTGTTACTTTTTAAAAAAAAAAAAGTTCAGAATGTTGTTAAAGGGCAAAGGGGAAATGTTCTCTCCTTGTGTCAGTCTTTGTCCCATCTCTTGTCATCCTATGCCTCTACTTTAGAGCCTCCTAGGTCTCTACTTCTCAGGGGCTCTGCTACCATAGCAGGCTATCTTGAGCTATCTCACATTGTTATAGCATGATCATAAATGCCTAATTCTAAACAAAATATCTATTTGTGGCTATTATGGCTATAAAACTAAGGTTGCACTATATAAAGATAAGGCAAGCAAATTATCTGAGAATAAAAACCCTCCTATATATTGTACGTATTTCCTGTATGCAACTACACTGTAGTTAACCAAGTTAAGGCAAAACATAGGTTCAGGCAAAGTCCGAAAAACCTCAGTTCTGAGGAGTAGCAAGACTGTTACAAAATCTGAGACCTGCCTCCAGCAATAACCACAGTGTGATAAAACTGCAGGTTATAGAACTTTTCTCACAAGCCATACTCCTGTGGTTTCATTACTCTTGATACCGAAGTCTTGCAAAATAGAGGTAAATTAGTTGTGTTGTCATTGTCTTCTACACTAGCACCTAAGAGCAAGAGACCTGTAGAGAAAGACCTTTTTCTAACACAAAGCATAGTGCAGCTGCTTCAGAAAACTGTCAACTTCAGATGAGGAGTAAAGTCTATTTTCAGTAGGAATCAAAAGATGGAGGATCCTTTGGTGGCCTTATGCTAAGTAGCATTGTGTTGCAAAGCTTAAAGTTACCAAACTGGTAACAGCTTTGAAAGGAGGAAGACAACAGTACAAATACTGATTTTGCAGGCAATTTTGAAAGTTACTTTTCCTGCAGTAGTCACTAGCAGATTGTGATCTACTTCATGTGAAGCCATTGATGATGTTTGCCTACACAGTCTCAAGCATTCCTTGTCATGATGGGTTTTGTTGTCCAAGAAGGGTTATGTGTTTTCATGTTATTTAGTGCCTGGTGAGACCTATTAGCTTGTTTTGAGTAGTGTATTATGTCCATTTTCATAACTTTTCACAAAAAGAAATTAGTAACAATGTATTTGTAGATTATGTGGCTGTCAGTGTACAACTTTTACTGGTTTTTAAACTGATACCATTATTTCTTCTGGGTCATGTGTCAAGCTTAAATTTCAGTAGAAAGTGTACAGGGAAGAAAGAGTTGCTTTGAATGTCTTTATTTTTTATTATTATTAGTGGTAATGAAATAACACTTAGAAGTCTAGATGCTATGCGCTGTACAATGCTTAATTACAACACAATACAGTACAGTTTAGACAATGCTTTTGAGCTGAAAATGTGTTTATTGCACAATGAGGACCAAAATGTAATTAGTGTTGTAGCACAAAATATATCTGTCCCTGTGCTTCCATGAAGTATTTATTGCAATTTGGCATTGAATTAGGCCTGCAGAATTTGGCTAATGTGTATTGAAAAGACAGATCTCCTATGAGTTTTTGTTGGGGGTACAAATTCTGGCAAACAGGCCTATCAAAGAGATTTAGCTTTAGCCTGTGAGATTCCTGTCATCCAATATTTAAACTCGCAATATAGAAATATTTTTCTACTGAACAATGAAGACAATAGCAGATGCTCCAGGCACAAAAGCCAGAGAAGCTGATAAAACACAGTTAATACTCAGTATCAAGCTCTGTATTGTATCATCAATTTGAATATGATATATGATTTTCCTGAGGTATACCTAAAAAAAAAAGACAAAAATATAAACTATAAACCAATGTAATTCTTTTAAACAGATTTTTAACTTATTTCTCTAGCTTGCACAGAGAAAGCCCGGGGACACATTACCCTGAATTGCTAATGGAGAGCAGAGCTACACTACTGTTGAAGATAGGGTTTAACGTGCAAATGCCATATTTGTAGTGACATGAAAGATAGTGCACAGTGTCCTTCTGTATTTCCCACTGCAGGAAATTATGTGTGCTGTGTAACAGAGAAGACTGTAATCCAATGACACAAGAAATATTCATCCTCAATCATTCATCATTGCAAATACTCCCTGACTTTTTCAGTTCTTGGAGTCATATTCAGGATCTTTATGATTTAGGCCAGGGTTTTTTTAAAGTTTTTCTTGGAAGTTTACTAGAAAACAAAACTAAAACAAACTAAAAACTAGAAGAAAACCAAACCAAAACCAGGGAAAAAAACCAAACAAGCAAACAAATGTAGCATACCAGTCATGTTTTAAATAGAACCACCTCCCAAATGGTTAAAAATTACCTATCAAATAGTAAAGGTGATAATATATTTCAACATAGCACTAAGTACTTATTTTAAATGTGTTTCATTCTGAGAAACTTACAGATGTAATGTTGCAACTATTTCCAAACCATGTCCACTGACTGCTGTCATGGAACCTGAAACACAGTTAATACTAGTAGAACAAGTTTCAAAGAATTTTGATTAAAAGACTAAATTTCAGTTTTAATTAATCATCATGTTTGTCTATTGTCAAAAATAACTATTTTTAAATAATCAGGAATATGCAGCACAGGGTTGGCAACTGCCCATCAAGAAAATTGGCTGAAGTTTACTAGAGTTTCTAGGCTGCCTAGAAGTGCCTCTGGGATCTAAACCCAAAGTAGTTAGGATGGGTTTAAATTTTGATGTAATCAGAAACAAAAATGCTTCTTCTTGTGCATTGAAAGGCAGAATAATAATGACTATTCCCACAGGAAAAGTGGGGATAAAAAAATAGAAAAGTAAGAGCAATGCAAAATATGTTAATCATTTTTATTTCTTCCCTGGAGACAAAGAAAATAACTAAATACACTTTTATTTGATTTGGAGATTTTCTCACCAAAGGCTACCCAACTGTCTGCATCTATGCCTTCAGAAGGTTATGATACATTTCCTATGTGATTCCTTTTCTTGCATGAAGAAGCATTATCTTAATGGGAATGCTTATGCTATGTGTCAGGAACTGGAATTCACGTTCCTCCTTCTACCAGTTTAGCTGACTACCAGGTTGTCAGGTAGGAAGAACTGCTGTGAAGAGCTGGAAGAAACCTCAGCAGATGTTCCCTTCCACCACTTTTGCTTGGGACTCGTAAGCTATACTGGCACTGCATCTGCAGATGATTTTATACCTGCCTGATCCTATCCTGTAGGCTTGACTTACTCATTCAATCCTGACTTTGCCTTCTTATTGTGATCCTATTGAGTGATTCCTGATCCTGCATATTATTAGAGAACCATTCTCCTTGGTCAGGTACTGTGGACTGTGCCTGTGTTGGTGAGGTCACTGCCTTGCTGTTTCTCTGCTCTTGGATCACCTTCGTCTGCAGACCAGCCCTTTCTTATTGCTCTTTGACAGGCAGTTCAGGTTGAAGCCAGGAGCAAAGACCTCAGCTTAAAAGCAGCTCCTACACAAAGGAGAGGGGAGTCCCCACTGAGGTTTGTTTTGACTTTTTGCAACAACTTTCATCAGCAAGCTGACCCTGAGTGCAGCAAGGTAATCTTGTGGAAGGGGAAAGTGCACTTCTGGCCATGAAGCATGTGTTACATCAACATTTCACTAGAGAGAGTAGCAAATAAATACTTTGTTTGCCAAGATTATTTTTTAATTTTATGGGAGTTTTTTATTTTATTTTCAGCTTGCCTTACAATTTCAAAGGGTATGTGTTGTACAGTTAGCTTTTTATTTATTTTTCTTCATGCAGATTGGTAAAAGGTTTCTTCTGTTCTCTGAGTTAGGATCACCTTCAAGGTATTAACATACCCTCCTGGGTGGGGTTTTGTTGTTTTTGTTTGTTGATTATGTTTGTGGGTTTTTTTCCCCAAAGTTAGAAAAAAATAAAAATAAGGAACAAAGTCATTGTAATGGCCTTATCATAACCTGATTTACTCTTTCTCCATCACCAGACCTCCAGGGCTCATCTTCTCCAGGGGAAGCAGTCCCATCTCTTTCAGCCTCTGATATAAAAGATTCTGCAGTCCCTTAATCATTTTTATGGTCACTTGCTGGACATGCTCCAGTATTTCCATGTCTGTTTTTATACGGGGAAGTGCAGGAATGGAATGGACTCAGAAATCTGTGTGTGACCTCATTAGTAAAGGGGAATGGTCACCTGCCCTGACATCCTGGCAATACACCTCTTGATGCAGCTCTGGATGCTATTGGCCTTCTTGCTACAGGAGACATCATTGGGACATGTTAAATTCACTGTCTTCTATGTTCCCAATGTAATTTTCTTCAAGGCTGATTTCTAGCCTTTTGTCCTTCAGCATGAATTGCTGCAGGGTCTTATTATGAATGGTGCCTCTGAATGGCAGCACAGTCATCTGATGTATGAACAACTTCCTTCAGTTTCATATCATCCATACACTTGATCACCATCCAGGTCATGAATGAAGATGTTAAATTGTAATGTCCCCTTTACTAGTCCCTGAGCCACACTGTCTTTCCTAATCTTATCCCTGAAAACTTTGGCAATGTTCTTATATTCCTCCTAACTCACTTCCCTGGTTCTGTCTCTTGTATCTTTTAATTTTACACTTGTGTTTTGTCAAGAGCCCCTTATTTATCTCTGTACGCATCATACTTGTCTTTGCTTATTTGCCTGCTCCTTGGGATGGGTGAACTCTTGAGCTTGGAGGAGATCTTTAGAAATCAACCAGATTCTCTGATCTTTTTTTCAATCCAGGGCTGTAACCCAGTAGCTTCCAAGCTGAGATGTGAACAGACCAACATCTGCTCCCCTAGACAGAAGTGTTGTGGTTCTGCTTTCCCCGCCCCATCTTTTGTTCTGCCTGTTGTTATGGGTTCAGGAGGATTCCCATGCACAAAATAAAAGATACTGAAACACAACTGTGTCGGAGGAGACCAGACCGAGAAAGAATTACAGGCGCTGGGTAGATGAGGACGCGGATATCCATGCAGCGACAGAATCGGGACCATGAGGGCTTCTGGATGGACACTGTACCCTTAAGATGGCTATGACCCAAGTTTCTTCTTCCCACATTCCCCTGGAATTCTCCCACATACCCCTGGAATTCTCCCACACACCTCATTCTCCCTATTGGTCCTTTTGCCGCTCCTCCCTTCCCTCCTCCCCTTCGTTTGCATGTACCCAATGGAGTACGTGACTCCTCCCCGTCTCCGCCCCTCTTCCCCGCCTACATCCGAGGTATTTGCGCACGCCCCTTATAAGCAGGCGCGCGCCATTAAAACCTGGCTTTTCCTCATGGACTCCTGCCTGGTGTGGATCTATTCCGTTCGGAGGGGTCACCGGGCCGGGAGCGGGAGGAGCCGACCCCAGCTTCTGAGGGGCATGATCCTAGGAAGTGCCGCCGCTTGCTGCTTTCCTAGCCTTGCTCCTGGGAGCGAAAAAAACCCTCCACTATATTAGTGGAATTATTAATCCACTGAGACAACTGAGATAGGAAAGCAAATTTATTGGTAAGCAAAGCAAATGTATCCTGTTATTTGTGATAGAAAACAATACATACTAACCCTTCGAATCTCAAAAATCCACTGAGCAGAAGGAGGTGGAGGGATAGTTGGGCCACACACCTTCAGTACCACATGGCAATAGAGCAGTAAATTACGTAAAATTAAGATGCCTTGTAATGAAATGTCCTTTAAACAAAAGCAATAATTGAATTATATTTACCTGGAAATATTTCCTACTATTCATAGAATCACTATGCTGCCCATGGCTTTTGTATTTTATGTATCAGATATGTAGTATGTTAAAGCAGTACTTGAGAATTGTCTGACACAATTTTTAAACTGTGATACCTAAAGAGAAATCTTTCTCAAATAATCTTGGATTCTAATTTTCTACTTCCCTTTGGAAAGGATTTCTACCGAAAGTAATGACAGATTTGTCAGGGTAAATAACAGAATTGGGCATAAAATGTGTACAGCATTTCCAGTTTGCCTCATTGCCTGTAAGCATTGTGTTTACACCATGGCTAGTGCATGCACTAAAACTATCTCCCTGTAGCAGAGCAAAGGATGTACTTAAGGGAGAGGAAGAAAGTTCATATGTCCATAGGACTCACAATATATAGAATATTATATTTTGCTGAGAGAAAGAGGGAGCAAGTTTGTTTCAGATTTTTCCTTTAAAACAATTGAGTGCAAATTTCTTTGCAAGTCTTCCCTAGCAACTACCTGAAAAACAAGTTCATTCACCTATCCAAAGCCTTCCATAGATGTCTCTGTAGTAATCCTTGAGCTGTTGCTTCCTAGAATATTAATTGTGGAGACAAAACCATTCAATAGGCAGCTCTAGCTGAAATCAAACCCTGAGTCTGCAGGGTCTGTATTAGAAATAAATACATAATAAATGAGGGAGCAGTGAATGCAGCCAGTGTGAGAGTAAAGACACCTTGGCATTTATCAGTGTATGTTTTCGTTAAAGCAAAAGCAGTTTGGTCCTCTTCATCCATAATTTCCCCTGTCTTTCCAGATTGTATGAGATATTCTGGTGTGTTAATCACCGAGCCAACTTTTATGAGCATGAACCAGGCCTACAAGTGGTGGCATTCTATTCACTACTTTTTCATGTCTTAGAACAGTTTTTCCTCAGTAGGTTTTTAGTCATAATACAAGAAGCCTTCCTTAAGAATCAGGGGAACCTATTTGTGAGTGAGAAATAGGAATAATGCTTCTTTCCCTGATTTGGAAAATCTTGAGTTGTCTTCTACCTGTGAATAAATAATGGATGGTGAAAAATAATTTTGATTTCCTGCAAAGGGGTTTTAGATGTGAGAATGAAGATATTGCCAGACTAAAATATACTTTACTTTATTGTTATGTAGGTAAAATATTGGTCTGCCAATCATGTCTTGTGTTTACTCTCTGTGTCTCTTCTGGTGGAGATGGTACTAAGTGATATTTCACAGTACTGAAGTGCATTTCATCCTGATGCGAGGCAGTTGATCCCATTGTAAGAGGCAGTGTAGTCCTTTGGAATTCATTGAGGGAGGATATGGTGAAAAACATGAATTTATTGTTTTGCCTGCAAGTTGGAGATGAAAATTCAGCTAGTGTCTTAACACTAAAAAGGGCTTAGCAAGTTTCTGGGGCGGGGGGCGGTGTGTGTGAGGGAAGTGTTCCTGAGATTCACTTGTAAGAATATCGACTTCTACTAAATTGTGATTTTGCAGGACCCTGTAAAAAAGGGCTGTTAAATCCCTCTGACTGATAACCTGGTCCGTCAGGGAGGGAAAGGGTATGTCTTTGATATATGCTCAATCCCACAGAATAGGCAGTTTTCTTTAATGCCAATGGTAACTTAATAACTTCCCTTTGTCTTCTTTAACTGTAAAAAACAAACAACACATTTCTTACCCCTCTCCCAGCCCTCTATAATTCAAGATGATACAAACAAGCAGGGTTAAATGTCTCCTATGTGACCTTTCTGTTTCAAAAGAGACATCTTTCTGCACAGTGTTCAATAAAATATGAAGCATTGCTAAAAGAAAGTAAATAAAAGACTACAAAAATAATTTGGTTTTTCTTTTAGCTAAAGTGACTAGTCTGGTTTAATGCAGATATGGTTGTGTAGTACAATAATTGATGATATGTCTGCACTGTGAAAGAATCATCAGTCACCTTATGCCTGATTGCAACACTGTATAGTTTTCTAACTATGACCTGGACTTTTTCTCTCAAGCATTCCCCTGTGTTGTATCAGGTCATATAAAACTGAGTATTAGAGAACACACAGACAAATTTGACATCCACAGGGCCACAGGCCCTGACAGCATGCATCCATGAGTGCTGAGACAACTGGCAGGCACTGTAGCAAGGCCCCTCACAGTCACCTTTGAAAGGTGGTTGTGGGAAAACACTAAAATGCACCCCCAAGGAGGACAGCACTGGGAAGCAGAGCAGACCTCATCAGCTGCATACATTAGAGACTTGTTGCTGGAGTTTTAAAATTATGCATTTTACTTGTACCGGGGTTTAGTTCAAAAAGTCTTCCATATCCCCTATCCCTGTGTCGTTATCACCTTCCTGCAGTGTTGTCATCACCCTTCCCCTGTCCTCCCCTGTGTTCCCCAGAGGATTTTGTTCTCTGATAAGTCACCACACGCTCACACAGGCATTGTCTCTCCCCGGTATGGGGATGACCCCACCTGGGAGGTGTCCCTCTGCCTGGCACTGCCGCACCAGCAGCTGCTGGAACTTTCCTGGGCATGCCACACCACCGCCCTGAGCTGAGGCTGCCCCCACCAGTCCAAGCAGGACCAGCTCCAATCCAAGATGCCTCTGCCTCATGTCCCCAGCCCAGCCCACAGCTTCATGGCCGTTTCTCCTGCTGGCTTTCACCCCTGTCCTAACCCTATCGATTATCTCACCCATCTACCCCCAATGCCTGATCTTTTGTTGCATGTGGTTCCTCTGTTTTCCCATTCATTGACCGAGCACAGAAGTCACTTCCCCTTCTGGACCCCTTCCCCAATTCTTTCCCCGTTCCAGTACCTTCCCCTTGGGACTCTATAAAAGCCACATGATTTTACAATAAACATGTTTTCATCACTCACCCCTGGAGCGAACAGAAACCTCTGTCTCGGAGGACAGGCAGGGATCGTCTCCTACCCCCCAACATTGCAAAGGTAGTGGCAATCAAGAAAGGTTCCTGAGGACTGGAAGAAGGAAAATGCTATCCCAGTCTTAAAAAAAAGGCAAGAAGGAGAACCCATGAAACTACCAGCCCATCAGCCTCATCTCAATCCTTGTAAAGGTGACAGAGCTCCTCATTCTGTAGGGTGTCTCTAACCACATGAATGGCAAGGATCAGGAGACACTAAAAGTAAATCACACTTGACCAACCTGATTACTTTCTATGATGGAACAACTACTAGGAGGGGTGAGGGGAGAGAAGTGGATATCGTTTATCTTGATTTTAGCAAAGCTTTTGACACTGTCTCTTGCAACATCCTCATAGTCAAACTCAGGAAGTGTGGACTGGATAGGAGAACAGTGAAGTGGATTGAGAACTGGATGAACAGTATATCTCAGAGGGCTGTAATCAGTGGCACAGGGTCCAGGCCTGTCACTAGTGGTGTTCCCTAAGGGTCAATATTTGGCCCAGTATTGTTTACTTTTTCATTAATGACTTGGATGAAGGGACAGGGAATTTCACTGATGACACAAAGCTGGGATGATTGTTCGATACCCAGAGGGTTGTGCAACCCTTCAGAAGGACTTTATCAAACTGGAAAGATGGGAAGAGAAGAACTGTCTGAAATTCAGCGAAGGCAAATGAGGGGGCCTGCACCTGGTCAAGAATAACCCCATGCACCAGGACAAGCTGAGGGCTGACCTGCTGGCAAAAAAGCTCTATGTAGAAGGACCTGGAGGTCCTGGTCAAAAGCAAGTTGTTTGCGAGCCAGAAGTGTGACCTGGTGGCCAAGAAGGCCAACAGTATCCTAGGGTGCATTAGGAAGAGCATTGATGGCAGGTCAAGGGAAATGACCTTTCCCCTCTGCTTGGCCCTGGTGAGGATCACCTGGAGTGCTGTGTCCAGTTCTGGGCTCCTCAGTATGAGAGAGACATGTTGCTCCTGGATCAGGTTCAGCAGAGAGTAAAGATAATTAAGGGACTGGAGCATCTCTCTTGGGAGGAAAGGCTGAAGGAGCTGGCTGTTCAGCCACAAGAAGAGACAAATAAGAAGGGGCATGTAAGTGTCTGCATGGTGGCTGTCAAGAGGATGGAGCCAGATTCTTCTCAGTGGTACCAAGCAATAGGGCAAGAGGTAATGGGCAGAAACCCATGCACAAGAAGATCTACTTGAATATGGGGAAGGACTTCTTTACTGTGTGGGTGACAAAGCACTGGAACAGGTTGCCCAGAGAGATTGTGGAGTTTCCCTCATTGGAGATATTCAAGAACTCTGAGCACAATCCTATGCAATGCATTCTAGGAGTAGGGAGGTTGGACCAGCTGACCACTGTGGTCCCTTCCAACCTTTCTCCTTTTGTGAATCTGTGAACATTTTGCCATGAAAGATACTGGCATGACAGGCTGCAGTGGAGCACACCCTTACTTTTGGGTGCTTGGAATAGGGGGATAAAAAAGGGTGGTGATGATGACAATGATGTCTTGGAGAAGGTGATCTCCATGTCATACTGTGGGCATACAGCCAGTGTGCTATAGAAGGAACTAGTTGTAACCCATGTGAAAACAAGCCATTCTGTACCAGCTGGCTAGAAGGAACTATTCCCTCAGGTGAAATAGTTCAGCAGACTTGTTCTGTACATTGCCCTCTACTATGACAGGAGGTTATCCTTCTTATGAGTTTATGTACTTTTGGGTAATTTCAATTAAATCAGCATGCTTTCACACTGTAAATAAAGTTAGGTGCTTGTGTAAATCACAAAAAAATGTGGCACAATATGCACATAACTGAAGCAATATATTTTTTCTCAAAAATATGTGTATCTCTGTGTAACTGCTTAATTAATTACAAATGTAGTGAAAAAAACTATTTATAATAAAATTATTGACCTTTAGCAACATGTGATTATCAGTCCACCTATTATTTGGCATTAAAACCAATTCAATTTATACCTAATGCATTTTTTAGTCAGAGCAATCTGTCTCATTTTGCATGGTGCTACTAATATCCCTATATCTGCAGATGTCAGTGGCTTTTTATTGTTGAAACAAAATATCTAGAACAGCATCAGAATGTTTTTACACAAACTTGCAGTGTTGCAAATTATGTAAAATGAATTAATAAATACAATGAAGTTGTATGAATAGGTAAGCATTTCACCTGAATTAATAAAAATTTTGCCTGGCTTCATTGGTCAGCAGTGTCTAGGGACTGCCTTCTTCAAGATCTTCTTACTCAATGTAGTGACTTGCACATCTTTTATTTCTAAAGAATGGGCAAAATTAACACTAGCACTAGCAGAATTACACAGGTGTTTAATTACTGGAAAGGCAGGCTTTAGTTACACAGCAGTGTGTAGCTATGGTTTGATGGCATGTGTACCGTAGAAAATGTGATAGGTTTCCTAAGCTGCATCAGGTTACAGTATATTGTCTTGAGTGCCAAACAAAGGTTCATTAGAATAAGACTAGAATATCTAGTATCTTCTTCACATCTTCTGCTGAATGATTAACAAAGACTAAGGTCAGCAGTTTGGTTGTCCAGGGCCTTACATTAGCACCTTTCTTGATAAATCAGTTGGTGGCTTCTACATTGACATTTGTGAAATGATGCGATATTCCTGTAAGAGCTGCACAGTAACAAAAAAAATATTCTGGAACTGTATCTGATTCCAATTTACTTGCCAGTGTAGGGGTAACAATTATTTTATCCCTTTATATGTTACATTATGTGCATTATAAATTCATATTTCACATAGCAATATGATAAAAATGAAAATTCACTATAGTAGAGCATACACTACAACAAAACTAGTGATGACAACAGTTGAGCCTTGCTCATCAGGGTTTTAGTAACCATTCACATGTGATAAATGTTACTCATATTTACCAAATAATCTTGTCTGCATTGCTACAGGTCTTCTCATTGTGAAATAAGATAGATCTATCCTAATTTTATGGTAACTATTAATAAATATTGACTGTTACACTACTGCCCCGTATTAAGTTTGAATAGGCTGTACAAGCAGCAGTGTTATCATCATTGTATGCATGGACACTTAAGATGAACAGTAACACTTAACACTGATTTTTCTTGAGCAGATTTTTACCAAAGATCAGTTTCTGTACTGAAATGATTTTTGAGATTTTCCTGATTTTGACAAGCTCTTCAACATCAAAAAATGAATACAGAATCCCAGTCACAATGACAGAGAAAAGATTAGTGACAATGGTCTTTGCAATGACACCAGCCAGATTCCTTGGCACTCCTGGTTGCATCCCCTCAGGACCTGTGGACTTATGTAGAACAAATTTGCCTAATTATTCCCTGATCTGCTCTTCCACCATGGGTATATCTTGTGGTTTGCATGAGAAAGATGTATGATTTTAACCTCTTTTATATTTAAATTTCTGGCATATATTTTTTGCACGTTATTACTTTAAGTAAAGAAATTCTACCTGCAGCTTCTTACAGCTGAAATATTGGATAGAATGTGCTTGCTTTATAAGTTTCATAATTCCCTCCAGAATCCTGAGAATTATTGGAAACAACGGGAAATTTTAGATCTCTTTATGAAAATGCCTATCCACCTGAGAACTTGTGTAAGACCAGGGTTGAATACTTCACTGTTATACACACCACAGTTTCCCTTGGCTATATCTCTCAAAAGAGAACTTCATCTTTCAAGATAATTTCTCAAAATATTTCCACTGTTTAAACTTATTGAAGAAAGCTTGTCAGAGAAGGGATTCTGTTACTGTTTAACATAATTGAAGAGGTAGAAAAACATTTGCTGTACTAATCACAGTTTGTGGTATTATCTCTAAGACATTTAGAAAAAAATAGCATTTCAGTACCACTAAAAATTTTGCACTGTAGTTTTCATGCTCCAAAGTTCATGTAGCTATTTGTATGCTGGTGTTATTAGAACAGCTTCTTCTTAGCTCAGTTTAGGCTAGTCAAAACTTCTGTTCCTTATTATCCTTAACTGCAAGAATTCCTTTCCCCTCTGGGTTACTTACTTTAGAAACATATCATATTGCTGATGACATAAAGCATACATACAACATTCCAAGTGTTGTTTATTTATTTGTTTGCTTGTTTGTTTGTTTATATTGCCTTCATTAACACTAACCACCCTACCATCATGTTCTAGTTTAAGAATAAAGAGGAGACTTTGCCCAGTGTTTTCTCCATGCATGGCCACTGCAGTCTGAATTTGACAGTTTTACATTTTAAAGTTGCATTTTAAACCCTGGTCTAATCTATCCCAGCGATCTACTTGGTTTACTTTTTTAAGATTAAATGGCGTGTCCTTTGCTATATTTCATGTAGAGATTTAGAGGTCTCCAAGTCCCCATGTTCCCAGTGCCTTTTCCTAGATCTCTACTTCCTATATGATTTTCTGTCTTTATCCTAATAGCACACTATTGAGAAGACTTTGCACTTATACTGTATGAACATTTTTGTTTACTTGTCATGATCTGGTAGGAAAAATAAATTATTTGTACAAAAATTTTATTCTGAGAGTAACTTATTCAAAATAGGCACATTCTAAAATCAGACTTTGAATGTAAAATTGCATCTTTTATTAGTGGTGCTTAATACGGATAAGTTTATGTCTCCTTAAAAGAACTTTTTATAGGCACAAACTTTTTATTCAGATCAACAGAGTGTGAAAAATGCTTCATATGAAAATATTTATATTCTCTACTTTACAGTATAAGAAAATTTTGTTTATCTAACATAACCTTCAGACATTAGGAACAGTTCTTTACCAGGACGTCAGCTGTGTGTGAAAGAGGGAGAGAGAGAGAGCAGTTAATTCCAGTGTAATGAAAGAATTATCTACCTGCAATTTATACAATGAAGGGGAAAAATAATCAGAAAGAAAGTGAAAGATTTTGCTATTGAGATGATGAGAATCGTGTATACTATTACCCTAATGATAGTTTACAATCATTTTATTATGGTAGCAGATGGTGCTTCAAATGTGATATGAAACAACCACATGGTGTACAGATTGGGAAGGACAGAAATAATAACATACTTGTAAGAATATTTGAACTATGTCTGTGGTTGTGTATCTCTGAAATTACTTGGTATCGCCTTCATTCTCAGAAAAATAAAAATAGTCTGTAGAGTTCATCTTAAAATTGGATCAGAATATCAGCCTTAGAATTGAGCCCTGTTAAATGTTTGACCAGTACTTTCTTCATAAGGCAAGAATATTGTGACAGTTTTCAGAAGAAAATAAAGAGAAAAAAGAGGCTGAGATGAGACAGTAACAATGCACAAACTGACACTTCAGAATTCTATTCTTATAGGCAAAAGATGAATGTATTTTGATGTGTTTCAGTGGCAAATATACCATAAGTAGTGAGAGGGATTTATCTTTTTTATTTTCTGAAGAATGAGTGACATGTATGTAGAACTGTCAGTTTATAAGAACTCTTGAAAAAAAAAGACGTGTCTACATGAGTGGTATGAGGAAAGAAGGAAAGGTGGAAAAGCAGAGCAGGGAAAGATACCCTGAGAACTGAAAATAACTTTTCAGACTCTCTGTGGTGTGGTTAGGATAGTAAGACTTACTATGTTTTCTTTCTAAGTTTCTTAAAGAGCAGTTATTAGATGAGGACAGCTCATATATTTTTATCAGGCAAATTTTGAACGACCTGGTACAGGAAGAGGGTATGGCAGAGAGTCTATAATGAGAAGGCCTTGAGGATATAAAGCATTCTCCCTTAAATAAACAGACATAGAAGGCAGAGTGCTGCTGACATTCCTCACTGGAGTTAAGCTGTAGAAGGACCAGGCACTGCAGAATTTGTATGCATCCACAAAGGTAACAGTATGTTAGGATCCATAATTTGAGAGAGATATGTTTCTTTAAGACTAAAAAAAATAATAAAAAGAAAAAAAAAAGAATGTGAGTGGGTTTTTCTGTGGTTGGTGGTGTTGTTTAAGAAAAAATCAGCATGTTAAAGTTTTCCTAATGGCTTCTCTGAGAGAATGACAAACACTGGAGCAAGACTGGGGTACTCTAGTCTGAAAAGGAAGTGGTACTTGATATTTGAAAAGAGCATTCTTCTATATCAAGGAGAATGAAGAAATCCCCCTTCACTTTTCCAAGAAAAAGAAAAAAAAAAAGAAAGAGGAGAAAGGAGAAAAAAGGAAAACAAGAATACATTCTCAGATTAAAGTAAGTGTTTATAAGAATTACTGTATATTTAAGATTTTGTTGTTATACAGTCATTCTATGGTTCTAGTGATTCTGGGGTAAATTCAACTTCTCTCTCTGGAACATATAAAGAATCAATAGTCATAATTGTCCAGACAATGTGAGATACAAAGGTCTAGAATTTTAGGTCAGCTTACCAGGTGAGTTTATTTATTTTATCTGTCCTGGGGCATATTATACTTTCATTTCCTGAATTATCACATCTTGATTAAAATGAGTTTTTGTTGTCCAGCTTTTCCTGGCCATCAAATTAAATATTAACTGTCAGAAACAGAACAGTTACACTTCCATGTCCTATATTCTAATACATAGGACCTCTTCAGGTTACTGAATTGCGGAAATCCTAGGCTCCACAATTTCAGCAGTCATTACGTCAAGACACACAAGAACACCATAATCTTGAGAAAGTGTACATACACTCATTCCTAAACCAGTACTTAATTACCAAAATTAGTAGGTTTCTCCATTCTAAAAGTGATTTTGACTAAATCTACTGAGCTTTAATCATCTACATGCTTATTTTTTTCCTTCATTGCTAACTCCAAATTTGAAAACAAAACAAAAAAAAAACAACAAACCCAAACAAAACTTTTTTACCACAGAGTGCCATTTTCTTTTCCTTTCTCCTGCTCAAGATTTTGCTATCACTATGATTCTCTCTCTTGAGTATTTAGGAATTCCTACTTTTCTTGTATGAGCTTCTGAACTTCTCACTTTGCTCCAGGTGCTTTATCGTATAGCCATCAGGAAAACATACTGGAGAAGTCCATCTTAGGAAGAGAAACCCATCTTACTCTTCTGTTCTTATCAGGTAAATTCTGTTTGTATTCACAATACTTTATGGTTGGTATATTAAAGTTTTTAGTGCTGACTCCATGCTCAGAAATCTCAGTTAAACAATGCAGTGAAAAATAAAGGAAAAACAGTCTTAGATATAGAGATGGAAACAGATCAAACTCGCAAAGAGGATTTTAAATTTGAGAGTAACACACAGTTGTGTTGGACAACTTACCATATAGTAAACATTTCATTTGACAATGGTAAATTCCATCACATTCTTTTCAGTAAGCAAGAACTAACTCAGTTATAGAAGTGGGTTTGGTACAGAGTGTGCAGCAAAGACCATTCAATAAAAATCTGACACCTATTTGGTTAACACAGTGCAATGTGTTCTGGGGGTAATAGTAAATGTAGGCTTGGGTAAACTATTCAGTGTGAATTGCTTTAATTTAGCAGTGGAATTTATCCTCTTTCTCTCAAATTGAAGTAAAAGTCAAACACTTTTGCATTTGAATTCACTTTTTTGTGACTGCAAACACAAGAAACATGTTTCACGTTATACTCTCCCACAGGACTTGCTACTTACTTCAGGACCTTAGCAAAGTAAAGGGACTTTCAAAGCCTTTTGAACATATTGTGTAATGTCTACATATAGTATATCCTTTTCTTGGTTCATGTAAATTGGCTTAGACTTCTCACAGCATGCCTGTTCTTTGGTGAGACAGTACTGAGACAAAAATTTATTGATAAATATAATGATGTTGATTGATACAATGATGGAGCTAAAGAGAGAAAAAGTAACATATTTTTCTAAACAGAAAAAAACTACATTATTTTTCAAGTGTTGCAGAAAAGGTATATGAAGTAGAAACTGAGGGTAACACGAGTGTTAAGCATTCGTAACATATTTGTCCTCAAAAGGAGCCAGGCAGAGGTTCTGCAGTAAAAAGCTGGCTGAATCCCAGGGTACAGCTGCTGCACTGCAGAGAGAGGAGTGTAGCAATAGCAGAGCCCGAAAAAGTAAACACGTGTGAAGCCAAAATTGCTGAGTGCTCTAGAGATGACAACAAGTTTGATGTGGCAGATATAAACTTTGCCTTGAAGCTGTTCAAAAGAGGAATGTTTAGAAACATCACATGCCTTTGCAAGTTACTTGGGATGCCAGAGATGGAAATACAAATAACAATTTAGTTAAATTCTCTCCTAACTCAAGCAGATGGTGGTAAAATGCATATCCAGTACATCCTCCTGAGAGAAAATATGGTCAGAAACCATTGAGAGGACTAAAAGCTCTTTCTTCCTCAAATGAAAAACATTGATTACAAGTTTTATTTTCATATTTGCGTACTAAGACATTAGTACTATTTAGTAATTTTCTTATTTACTTTTTTCTGGATTCCTAAGCACTGGAATGAAAGAATGGCCATGGAATCACTTTGACATGGTTAAACCAATGAGTGGTTGTGTATAGTCTCCTGATCTCTTGTGTGATGCATATTTCTGATAAAACAGTGGAAAGACATATGCTTTCCAGAAGCTATAATTTCAAAAGTCACGACTTTTTTTTTGTCTTAAATAATTATTATTCCTTTTTTTATGTTATCTTGTAGTATTATGCAGATTTAGTTTACCATTTATCAGGTTTTTTTAGAAGACCAGATTAGGAAAGCAGAGAACTAAAATTTGTATATATATCAGTACTACATCACTATTTTAATTTTTTTGCTACTTTCTAGCTGTCTGGATTTCAGATTAGTATCCCCCACTGTAAGACCCCAAGTCCTGGAGCTATAACCTCACTGAAGGAGTTTTACTCTAAAAATATACGAGGCTCCAAAAATTCCCCGAACACATTTTTACAAGAGCCTTCATTTCTTTTACACCTTAAGAGAGAGCACAAGTGAGAAAAGTTGCACACATTTTCTCAGGGGGTACTTTACCAGTAAACTTTAGAATATAAGGGAACGTGGCAAAAGTTTAAAGGGTAACATACAACCAAAACAAAATATTCTACAAAGCATTGATGTAGCACATTCTAACCCATAAAAGTTTGCAAAATCCAGCCCATCCAGTTGCAAGTTACCCAACACATTAAGAAAGAAGTTTAGAAGAATTAAACTAAGAGAGGGAAAAGGAAAAATATAGTTACCATCCCTAGACCCAGTGTGGGTCCAGCTACAGGAGTCTAGAGATGGAGGGTTCAAGCCACATGGAGATCACATGTTGCTGCTTTTATTGCTCTGGCCCCCTATGGCCACCCTTCTTAGGCAGGACTTCGGTACCACCGGCACTCTACTCATCTAATATGATATGCGAAAGACACAGCTTTAAGAGGAAAAGAGAGAAAAAATAATAGTAATTTACAATTATTCTGAGGAACTTATAAGTGCTTTCTACAAAAAAATAATTTTAAGTAGGAACATGTCAACTACAACAGTTTTTTTAGTTTAAAACACAAAAAACCCACACCCCAAAACCAAATAAAAACTCATGACTTTGCACACTCTGTCTAGATGTGGGTGTAGGCAAAACCTATCAAGGTTCTACCTTGGGGTTCAATACTTGAAGTTGAATGACTTTCTTGAAAAATCTGAGTTTCCTGTTTCTATTTACTTTACTTAGACTTTCAGTTCAGAGTGGAATCTTTCACTGCTCCTAAGATCTTTCTCAATGTGAACATTTTCTGCTCAACACTGAGCATGTGTTTGAAGGATAGCATAAATTCAATGTGAATTTATATCTCAGTTTCTCCATTTCTGCAATTGGATAAACACTTTGTGAATTTTGAATGTTAACACAATAACCAAAATGATTTAGAAAAACAACTTTAAGTAGGTTTTAAAGAAACCACCAAGCTTAAAAGTACCTCCAAATTTATGACTACAAAATATATCTGTTTCTCTCAGGAAAACATAATAATGGATATTTTTTAACTTCCTCTTTATCAGACTAGATGAGCTTCATATAAATGGAAATGACTTTTTTTTTTTCATCCACTTAGAGTAAAACATACAGATCATCATCCATTTCTAGTTTCAATCTGATATTATATATTAATTTTCTTGACAGAGGAAGACACTCTAAAAAGAAATTAAAAATATGCTTTCAGATTTCAAGGCTGTGTTTTGAACTTGAAGGCAATATTTTTTGGTCAATAGCCTTTTCTAAGAAAACTACAACTATTAAAATAATTATAAAAATATAGGTTTTCTTAAAATAAATTGCAGAAAAACTTGTGGTTTCAGGATGAAATTACTGTTTAAATTTAAGAAAAGAGAGAGATGGGCAAGGCTAAAATTTGTGGACACTGTCTACAAGACATCAATTTCATCAAGAACTGATTAAAAATCTGGTTATTTGTACACATATTTTGGATTCAAGTTTACAGATTTATTTCACTGTACACAAATTAGAGGTTTTGCTATTATTTTTGATCTTGAAAACAGGACTATGACAAAACTCAGGCTCTACAGAAAAGGAGGATGTGGAGGGGATGGGATATCAATGTGCATAACTACATGAAGGGAGGAAGCAACATGGAGCCAGACTCTTCTCAATGGTTTCCTACGATAAGACAAGGCACAATCATCATCCTGACTAGGCTTCACAAACAAAGACTTGGGAAGGGCTCTACCCATATATGTGTGTCCTTAGAGCCTGCACAGTGGATGTTTTAGGTGAGGCACAGCGTGCGCAGAACTGGCCCCACCCTGTAACTCCTGAGGTTCATCTGCCATGGCTGAGTGAGCTTGGACAGTGATAGTGAAGCCCTCAGGACTAGAACCTACAGCCCCTAGTGTTCCCAGGAGGTCTCCCATCCAAGTACTAACCAGGGCTGACCCTGCTGAGCTTCCAAGATCTGACAGGATCAGGCATCAGGGTGGCATTTAACTGCCTTATAAGGCACAATAGGCACAAATTCAAATATAAGGCACAATAGACACAAATTAAAATACAAGGAATTTCATGTAACCATGAGAATCTTATTTCTTCTGTAAGGAAAATCAGAAACATTGTCATTGGCCTTTCTTTGAGCAGCGGAGCCGGACTAGATGGCATCCAGAGGTCTCTTTTGACTGCAGTGACTGTGATTCAGGGTTATGAACAATTTAAGCTTTAGTCTGAATATCTGAATAGGCAGACAGTAGGAGGGGATCTTCCCAGCTTGGCCAGTGTTGTGATGTGACTGTTGCCAGAATTTTCTGTTCCTGTTTCCCTGCCATATTTTATTTCTCCCATGAATGGCTTTCTGCAATCAGGCCTGGAGAGAGGAAGGTCTCCTTGATTCTGTGAAGGTGGAGCTACTTTTGACTCCTTGTGATCACTGTTTAAAAAAATTCTTTTTTTTCTGCTTAGAATAATCAATATGTTGTTTTTAAAATTGTTATAAAATACATTTTTTCTTGTTTTGTTTGTGATTAATTATCAGCAAAAACATCTTCTCCAGGTTTCTTGTAGTGTCTGGAATTGGGTTGTATGTTCTCAATGACATTTGTATTTTGGTTTGGGTTGGCTTTGTGGTTTTTTTTTCTTCTTTTTCTTTTTTTTTTTTAATATCATCTGGCATTTTGTTAATACATCATTCCAATCTAATTCTCATTTAGTTCATTCTGGGCTACAGATTGGGGCTTCTACTGGTTTGTGCAAACATCTAAAGCTTTACTCTTCTCCTTGGATTTCCCTATTTAAGTTACATTCAAAACTGAGTCATATTTCAATTTATAAGTCATATTTTCATTCATAATTTCTTTCCACTTTCGTATGAGTTGTGTTCAACCATCCAATTTCCTTTCTAATTAAACTCCACAGCCTTAAAAATGCAAAACAAAATACCTTTTTTACAATACCATGTAATCATAAAATATCCTGAGCTGGAAGGGATCATGAAAGTCCAATTCCTGACCTTGCACAAGATGATCCCCAAGAATCACACCATGTGCCTCAGAGCATTGTCCAAACTCTTCTCAATTTCTATCAGGCTTGGTGCTGTGACTACTTCCTTGAGGAGCCTGTTCCAGTGCCCAACCAACCTCTGAATGAAAAACCTTTCCCTGATATCTAATCTAAACTTCTCTTGATGCAACTTCAGGCCATTCTCTTGTGTCCTGTCACTGTTCACCACAGAGAAGACATCATTGCCTGCCCCTCCGCTTCCCCTCACAAGGCAGTTGTAACTGCAATGAGGGTCTCCCCTCAGTCTCCTCTTCTCCAGGCTGAACAGATCGCATGCCCTCAGCTGCTCCTCATATGGCTTCCCCTCAAGGCCTTTCACCATCTTTGTTGCCCTCCTTCGGACATTCTCTAATAACTTAATATCTTTCCTATTGTGGCACCCCCAACTGCACACAACATTCAAGGTGAGGCCACCCCAGGGCAGAGCAGAGCGGGATAATCCCCTTCCTCAACCAGCTGGCGATGCTGTGCCTGATGCACTCAGGACACGGTTGGCCCTCCTGGCTGCCAGGGCACTGCTGACTCATATTCAGCTTGCCATCAACCAGCACCTCAAGGTCCCTTTCCATGGCACTGCTTTGCAGCATATCATTCCCCGCTCTGTACAAACATCCACGGTTGCTCAATCAGAGATGCAGAACCCAGGATTTGTCTTTATTAAACTTCATGGGTTTGGTGATTTCCCAGCACTCTAATTTTTCAAGGACTCTCTGCTGGGCCTCTCTGCCCTCAAGGGAGTCAGCATCTCCCAATGTAGTATCACTGGCAAACTTAGTATAAAATTTACTATACTTACTTGCTATATGAATACTGTTTCTCTTTTTTTATTTTCTGTACCTTCTACACTGCAGTAATTCTACTCAACATAGCAGAGTAGTGAATAACTCATGTTTACAAGTTCCATTAAAAGATGATCACACATTCTCACAGTTTCTTTTGGAGGACAAGTATGTCCAAGTGTCCTTTTTTCAGCTCCTTTATGCTTTTTTTTTTAAATTCCTGTTATTTTGGAAGTCACATTTCTGTTCATGACCTACAATACCATTTCTTCTGTTGCACACCTCATTAAATTTCTTTCTTTCTTCTCTCCATAGATCTTTCCCTCTACCTAGTACTCAGTTTGTCATGGTCAAAAGCCAATTACCTTATGTTGAATATTGGGAAGTTAAAAGCTTTTCATACCCTCTAATTCTTTGTTTTCTCAACTGACTTTTGAGTTCAAGAAGACACTGGGTTTTTTTTTTTAAGAGTATCAGCTGAAATCCTAACTCCATTAAAATTTATGTGAAATTCCTCTACAACTTAAAATATTGCAAGATTTCTCCAATATGTTGTAGAAGTATATCCCTTGTGAAATGCCACTGTATTATCCCTCACTAAGGACTTAAGCACTACTCATAGCTGCAGCTGTTCCTGAACTGTACTGCAATCTTTTAAATTCTATTATTAAGTAAAATTCCTTCAGTAACAGATGCAGTGTGATACTGGATTTTAAATTCATAATTATGATATTTAATAACCTAATTTCCAGACAAAATAAAATGTTGAAGACAATCATGTTTGGTACAATAACTCACAAACCCAAATCATTCTATGACTCTATGAAATTTTGATTTGGCCTTGGCACAGAGAAAGAATGAATCTACAGAAATTTTAACGTTTTGCACCCAAACTTGCTGCCCTAGATAATACCACTTTTCTGCTTGTAACTCATGGAGAAGCAAATCTTTCAAATAACCATCTTGCCTGTTAGCAGCTAGAAAGGGAGGAAGTTGCTGCACATGTGCAACAAATTGTGACATTTTCAATTTCCTTTGATCAAAAACACTGAGATAAACTTTTCTGAGATCATAAGTATAAAATTTCCACTGCTTAATAACAATCTGGTGTAAATAGTAGGCATAGAAGAAAAATTCACTATCTACTATGTTTGTCATCATCATCTTAGTAATTCAGTGTACAACAGGCTCATTTAAACTTTACCAAAGTTGCAATCAGCATTTATTTATATTCACTTTTACAGAAATCTGTGCCTGAATGCAGGGAGTTGTAAATTAAAGTTGTAAGTTATCCAAACGAATAATACTTTATCTTTGTTATGTTTTCCTTAATACTCTGCTAACAAATGTTACTTCAAATTTGATACTTATTTATGGCCAAGTCTAATCTAAGCTGATATCTGAAATGCTGGGCTTTTTTTGGGTTGGGTTGGGTTTTTTCCCCATCATCTTGAATTCCATTCCATGGAATTTCAACCCATTATGGTATTATGTATAAGGGCTGTAATTTGAAACTCATGTGGCAGTGGCATTGTTAGAGAAGTACAATGCAACTGTGGCTCATTCCATAAATTGTCTCTGAAGACTATTTAAACCAACCTTGTTTATTGCATTGCAATGTTTGTTGTCTAGTAAATTTGCTGGCATTTCCACAAATATTTCTTCTCCTGAGTGGAAGGTTTTTAAATTTATAAAAAGATAAGGTACATAGAAATTAAAGATTTACACGTCTCCAATATTAACAAGCTTTTCTCAGTATTGGAACATCTGACAAGGTAATTAAAACTCATGCTTCTAAGATGAACAGCACAGATACCTCACCTGAAATAATATGGCAGATCAATGAATAAGAAATAAAAGACTGATTCAGGTAATTCAGATTACAGTTTAGGCACCTCTCCTATGAAGAAAGAGAATTGTGATTGTTCAGCCTAGAGAAAAGAAAGATTTGGGGTGACCTGATTGCAGCCTTCCAGTACCTGAAGGAGGCCTACAAGAAAGATGAAGAGGATCTTTTTACAAGAGCATGTAGTGATAAGGCAAGGGTGGATGGCTTCAAACTGAAAGACTTCATATTAGATATTAGGGAAAAAATTCTTACTATGAGAATGGTGATGCACTGGAACAGGTTGCCCAGAGAAGTTGTGGATACCCTGTTTCTGGAAGTGTTCAAGGTCAGGTGGGACAGAGCTCTGAGTAATCCGGTCTAGTGAAGGATCTCTCTGCCTATGGCAGAGGGATTGGAAGATGACTTTTAAGGTCCCTTCCTATCCATGTCATTCTATGATACTAATATCTCTTTCTCTGCTCACAATATAGCTGCCAATACATTATTTTCTTGTGTTTGATTTTTGAAAGCACTTATCAGATGTTCTGTGTAAGTATCCTGCAAAAAACAACAACTCGTTAATGAACATTTACTTTTACTGTTTCATATCTGAAATTTAGTCTATTGTGACTAAACATGGTCAACCTGAATTAAAAAGAAACCATATTTTAAAAAAATATGCTTAAAGTTATACGTACGCTTGAATTCTATTTAAGAAAAATGGGAGTCATGTATGCATGATTAACAGAGGGATAATTTTTACTGGATAGTTAGGAATACTTCTATGCAAATTTTTGCTTAAAAATACTTCAACTGATTATATTTGTGATAAAATGATGCTATGAAGAACTTCGTGGGGATTTTGCCATGGACAGGAAAGTTGTTCTCAGTAGATTTGCTGAGCTATGGGGACAAAGAATACCAGAATATCTACTAGTTTTCAAAGTGTGGACCACTATAGGCAATGAGTTGTCAGAGGCAACATAGTATATCTTACGTAGATCTCAGCACAAACTGGGAACACAAGAACATTTATCATATATTTTTTCCAACAAATTAAAAAATACCATATACAATGCCAGTAACCTGTCAGAGACCAATCGCTGTACAAGCATCCTTTGTATTTTTGCTTTATATTTTTAGATCTTGCAGTTATGTTTGAGGATGATTGACGTAACAGCTAATGTACAATGAGGTACCTATAATCTTTTACAGTTTAACTATTCCACATGTCAGTTCACAGCATTTCCAGTTCAAACACCACACTTATCTGTTGGTCTTCATGGATTTATGTGTCATAGGTCTTCACAAAACAAAATCCAATTATTGTATAAAAAATTAAATTTTTATACACTGATAGAGTTAATAATTTAAATTACCTAATCCTATATATTCTATTAGCTTTGAAATAGAATAACTTTACCAGCATACACCATTTGAATAGCTGTTTTGTACAAATATGAATAGTGTATGCTTGAGGTTTATTTTTTAATATATTTTGGACTGGGTAGGTAAAAAAAGAAAATGCATAGGAAAAAAACCACACCACACATAGACAGAGGAAAATAAGAAAAAAAGACAGCTATCAGGAGCTACCATTGTGCCAACATTTATCAATAAGATCTAAACTGGAGGTTTATTTCTTGAACTTGATATACAATTAACCACTTTCTTGAAAATAGCTGCTTACATGGCCTCAAATCTTAGGATAATACATGTGAAATCTTGTCAATAACATAACAACTAAATCCATAGAGTAATACAAAACTTCACAATGTTCTGCTGTGCAGTGAAGCTAAAATATCACAGGCAAAAGATATGAGGGGAAGAGTTAACGCAGCCTGGCAAGCCTATTCCTCAGTCTATAAGGGATTCAAGTATTAGCCTTTCAGAATCTTTCCAAGAGCTTTGCCTGTAATATGGACAAAAAAACCCCAAGTGAAATCCAAATAATGTCTGTAGACTACTACTAATTTAGTCATTAATAAGAGAAGACAGATTTATTCCTAGATTTACATTTACTATGTTGCAGGTAATTATGTCACTGGTTTGACTGTGTTAACTGTTTGGGGACTGTAGTGTTTTCATCTTGTCAAAGCATTAGCTGTGCTATGCTCTCATCTCTCTTGTTTTAAAATATTATTTCATGTTTTAGATTAGAAGATCAACAGAAAAATATGGCCAAAATGGCCAATATTTTTAAGCTATTTAATCATGGAATCATAAAACAGTTTGAGTTGGAAAGGAACTTGAAGATCTTCTAGTTCCAACCCCCTTGCCATGGACAGGGACAACTTTCATTTGACCAGGTTGCCCAGAGCTCCATCAAACCTGGCCTCTAACACTTCCAGGGATGGGTAATTCACAGCTTCTCTGGGCAACCTGTTCCAGTGCCTCACCAACCTCATTGTAAAGAATTTCTTACTAATATATCCAATCTAAACCTACCATCTTTCAGGCTAAAGCCTTGTCCTGTGACTACATGCCCCTGTAAAAAGTACCTCTTCATCTTTCTTGTAGGCCCCCTTCAGGAACTGAAAGGTTGCAATAACATCTTCCCAGAGCCTTCTCTTCTCCAGGCTGAAAAATCCCAATTCAGTCATCTTTTCCTCATAGGAGAGGTGCTCTAGCGCTCTAGTGATCTTTGTGGGCCTCCTTTGAACTCACTCCAGGTGCATGTGCTTATGCGGGTGGCACCACAGCGGGATGTAGCACTCCAGGTGGAGTTTCACAAGAGCAGAGTACAGGGGCAGAATCAATTCCCTCACCTGCTGGTCCTGCTTCTTTTGGTGCAACTCAAGGATACAACTGGCATTCTGGAATGGAAACACAGATTGATGGCTCATGTCCAAGGCAAGGTACTATTAATTACAATATGATTAGTAAATTTCTAGTTTATGTGTGAAACAGATCTATGCATTCTCTACAACTTACACCTATTATCTCTCTCCTTTGCTCCAAATACATTGTTTGCCTAACATTCTGATCAAGTACAGGTGTTTCTGTAATGCTTCTCTTTAATGACTTTTCTAATGATCCTAGCAGACCAGAAAAGCATGATTTTCTTCTGTAAAATCCAGTGCTTTTTTATCTGTATTGCATAATTTTATACTGTAGTTTCAGTTGCTTTCAAAACTAGTGATTATTCCAGTACTTAATATTTCAGTATTATCATTTATCATTTTACTAAGGCTCTGAGTGCCAATGACAAATTATTGAAATATTTTAAATGTTTAGCAGATAATCTTCATAATTAGTCTTTGAACTTCAACAGGTAGTTAATTGCAGTGTCTTTAACTATTTTGATAACTCAAGATTTCACTTTAAAATTCTCAGAATCAAAATAATTAGAGCATCCCACAGCTTACTTACAATAAGTTGGATTTCAACTGTCTTCACAGAATTCTATTTCCCAAGGTGACCAGATCTGTCAGACTCACAGACCTGGAGCTCATAGTGCTGCAATTCCCTCATGCTGTTCTGTAGGAATTTTGCAAAAAAATTTTGTTAATAAATAGTTTTTGAAAGTAGTGATAATGGTAGTTACGGTTTGATGGATTAGGCTTTGAGGCCACATTCATTAAATGACTGCTAAGTGCTAATTAAACTCTAACTAACTAAGGCTTTTTCCATAACACTGGGGATTAGTTGATGTTTTTCCCCCTCTCTCTTGTATATGAATAATTTTTAAAGCAAATACGTTTATACCACTGGTGTTTGAAGACTGGCTTACTGAATACTAATTGCTAATTCTGGTACATAGCTAAAACATTTCTTAAAAGCTTCAACAGCAGAGAATACTGTTGAACATCTGGCTTCCTCTCAACTGGCAAATAATTTACTACCAAGACCCTGAGCTTCCCTCAGTAGAAGAAACTAGAAATCAAATATCTTTTCAAATGCTGGGTATTTCAAAAACATTTGCAAAAAAAAAAAATTGCTCCAGGAAAAGATATTTACTTTAACTAGCTTAATTGAAAATTACAAACACCCAATTCTGCTTCCTCTGCGTCTAAAATATTTAAAATGTCACTAGGAAAGTAAAAAATATAATTCATTCTTTTTCCTTCTTTGATTTCATATATACATTTTTTCTAAAATTTTGGCAATAAAAGAAGCATGACAACAAAATAGGCTTTCAAGGAGAAAAAAGTAATTGCAAATTGCCCCGCCTTCATAACTTACACAAGTATAAGCAGAGAAATACATTTTAGTTATTTTTTGTGATGACATCTAGATATCCCAAATGAAATTAAATTCTCCCTGTATCAGACATATATAGTCAGGACAAAGGAAAGTGTCTGGCTTCAAACAAATTTTCAGTGTAAATACGTAAGAGAAAGCTTTTTGTAGATCTCAGAATGAGGAAAGACACCCTATTCTGACAAATTACATAGGTGACAGTGTACATTTTTAATGTCATATAGAGTCATAACGCAGGCAACGATATGAATTGAACATATCAGGTCAAAAGTATTTTGCTACCTTGGAACTGCTGAAGACATAGCTTAAATAATTTTTCTAAATTCACACAATATCAAAATGATGAATGAGCACAGATCTC
>VWZD01006796.1:15695-154770 GCA_013396695.1 Sakesphorus luctuosus | reverse complement strand
GTGGAATTATTTATCCACTGAGAGAGACCGTCTGTGAAACAATCTTAAATAAACTCTTGTAAGTCTTCTTATCAAAGTCTTCTGATGCCTGCTATGCCTGAGCTCTTCTGACCATCATTCATGCTGTCCCTTTACTCGGGATAAGGGGATCCCAATAAATGGTGACCCCCAATGTGCCCCAACAGGTTTTGGCTGCATTTATTTGAATTTATCTCAATCCACTAGTCCTTGCATTTTTACCCTTCCAACTCTCTCCCCCACTGCACTGAGCAAAGCGTTAAGCGAGTGTCTGTGTGGTGTTTAGCTGCCCACTGAGGTTAAATCACAACATTCAATAACATAAATAAATGCACTGTGGGAATCCTGGGTACCCCACAGCCCATGCTCAATTCAGGTCACTAAAGACTGAGATCCTTCAAATGATTTTGCATATAATCACAGAATGGCTGAAATTGGGAAGGACCTTTTGAGATCTTCTGCAATTCCTCTACTGAAGCAGTGTCAAGTACAGCAGGGTGCTCAGGACTGTGTCTGATTTAGTTTTAAATATCTCTAGAGATGAAGACTCCACTACATCTTCAGGCAACCTGTTTCCATTGCCCTCCTGGCTGCCTTCACAGTAAAAAATGTTTTCTCTTGTGTAATATCCTTCTATACTGAAATGTGCATGAGCTCCTCTGACATAAAGTTGCTGAGTAACTAAATTCTTAGGGGAAATAACAGGGGAAAAAAGCATGTAGAATAAATCTCAGTAAAAAGAGATTATAATGATGCTGGATGGCTGCTTATTTTACTCCTAATCTTGTAAATAGTTTCTTATGTGGTAAGTGGAGTTCATTTACTCTGTTAGTTTCCTGTGGTTAGATGTACACTCTTTTGTATGAAATAAAAAAGCCTGCACTTATAAATAACAATTTATTAAATCCATTATTAATAAACATTAAAAAATCATATTCTCTAGAAAGATGTGATTTCATAGAAATTGAATCCTACCATAAAGGATAAACAGTACAGTAGTGGTAGGAACACCTTTTACCCCCAAACAGATCACAAATAGGAAAAAACTCCCATATTTCACCTTATATTTGAGTAGTACTTGATATTTGCAGTTATTATAGATTTTTCTTGACATGGAGGTACCATGCTGGTTTTAGGCAATTAAGTGATCACTTTTTAAGGATTGACAGAAACTCTCAGAAAGAGGCCTAAAATCTGGAGTAACCAACAGATGCTATGAAAGCCAAGCCCAAATGGGTGTGAAGGGTGTCCCTGCCTATAGCAGGGAGTTTGGAACTAGATGATCTATAAAGTCCCTTCCAACCCAAACCATTCTATGATTCTATGATCAAGTCTGTGAAGCAGAAAATACAATCGCCTAGGATTCTGGATTAAAATGTACTAAAATATCTAGGATAGTACAGTCCATTTCAGCAAACTTGCTGTAGTTTGCAGTCAGTGGTGAAGGCAATAAAGGATGCATTTTTTACTTTTTTTTAAATACTTGTCAAATGGATTATTTGATGTGTTATTACTTTTGCTGTAGCTTGCGAAGTTCTATTTTATTGAGTAATTTACATGACACATAGGAGTCACATTCCAATAGATAATATTGGGAGCTATTTTTCATGTTCTTCAATCTCCTCTTTTATCTTCTATCAGCAGAAATGCTTACACCTCATACACAACATCCACTCACTCATTTTAATTTACCCCTCCCTCTAAACAATGTACTTAAAGAAAGGAACAATTGTTTAAATAATTAGCATCATTAATCCTTGCCTGTTGATACCTGAATTGCCATTCCAGTCCATAAAATTGCTTATATCGTGGCTTTCATGCAATGCATCACAAAACACTTCACAAATAATAGCTTAATAAAACACAAGAGAACAACAAATCATCACCAGAGCAAAAGGACATGTCATAAAATCATTTTTGAACAATGCAAGTGATATCAAACAATTTAAAACCAGATACAATCTGTGCTCCTTGTACTCTCGGCAGAAGGCAATTCTGCACATGAGGTGCATAGCAAGTAAGAGCTTCTGAGCCATGCAGGGTTCAAGGAAACTTTTCTGCAGGCTGATTTTCTTCTAATAAGAAAGGATACCCATAGATTCAAAGAGGAAGATTGTGCTCCCATGTAGGATTTATTTTCCTACGAAGTTTATGATTTATTCATATCTGAATATAAACAGGTTTGGAATTTAAATCATATGAATGTCCCCAGCTAAAATCCTTATATGTAGCTTTTAGTCAATTCTGAGTGCTACATTTCCAAAGTGGAGGAAGCAATTTTCAACTTACAGGTATCCTGGTGGGGCCTTAATGCAAAATAATCTGGGCACTGTACATTCAAGGACATCCTACCTCAATGTGTAGTAACTTTACCCTTCAAATATATCTCTGATCTGTTAAATTTCAGGGGTTATTTGTAAGCAGTGCCATTGGGGGAAAACATAATCCCCTTGTTCTTCTGGACCTTAAGAGAAAAGAGAGAATGCTGATGTGATATAAACCTGCTCTTTGTATCTGTTACCTTATGAGAAGGCAGATCTGAACCACAACCAAACATAGATGAATTGTCTCCTTTGACTGTGTGGTGCTTTCAAAGGATGAAAGTAGCCAAGGTGCAGTGACAGTTACACCTTGACAAAGCCAAAATTTCACCAGGATCCCTGATCCATTCCATTGGAAAAAAACCCAACAAACAATGTTGTCTGTCTTTTTATGAGAAGAAACCTATTTTCAAATTTGAAAGATTTCTTTCCAGAAATAACTGAAAAATGCTTATGATTTACAGGGCAAGCTGAAAATTCTTCCCATAGACTGCAAACTGGTACAACTGTGGACAACCTCAACAAATAGTCCCATGAAGAATTGCAGTAATATCTGTGAAAAATATTTGCATAGTGCTTCCAACTCCCAAGTTAAACATCAGTATCCAAAGCCCAGCAGTATGCTTTCAATAAGATAATGTACATAGAAGCGCTCATTGCAGTCAGTTATGCCAAGACACACACACTGTAGGTGAACAACCTCTGAATAGGCACTGAATCAATTCTTTACTGCATAGGGAAAAAAGATTCAGGCTTGTTCAGGATACTACGTAGGTGATCAAGTGATATTTTGATACAAATGTTTGTACTGTAAAAGCATGTTGGATATCTATCTGAAGGCAGAACTGGATGCTGCTGGATGCTTTGGAGTACAAGAAGAGGTCTGCTAGGCTTAGAGGAGAAATAGGGGAGAAGTGATTTTCTGAAAGTGCCATGAGAGGTTTGTGGCTATTTTGATTCCAGTGCCAAGAGCATGTTTTCTTGGCTGTTGTACTTACCTGTGCTGGCTTTGGCTGGGGTAGAGTTAATTTTCTTCACAGTTCCTAGTATGAGGCTGTGTTTGAGATTTTTGCTGAAAACAGAGATAAGGATGATTTAGTTACTGCTGGGCAGGGCTTATACAGAGTCACGGCCTTTTCTGCTCCCCACCCCCTGTCCCCATTGAGTAGACTGAGAGTGCACAAGGTTGGAAGGGGACACAGCCAGGACAACCGACTCCAACTAACCACAGGGATATTTCATACTGCATGGCATCATGCTCAGCATAAAAAGCTGAGAGAAAGAAGAAGGAAGGGAGGGATATTCAGAGTGATGGTGTTTGTCTTCCCAAAGCACCATTAAGCATGATGTACTGCAAGTTTCCAGAGATGGCTGGACACCCGCCTGCCCATGGGAAGTGGTGAATTAATGCCTTATTTTGCTTTGCTTATGCATGAGTGTTTTACTTCACCAATTAAACAGCCTTTATCTCAACCCATGAGTTTTCTCACTTTTACTCAATTCTTTCCTCCATCCCACTGTGGGGGAGTGAGCGAGCAGCTTTGAGGGACTGAATTGCCAGCTGGGGTTAAACCACAACAGTATTATATGTAACTGGTTACTCATCAAAGTTTTGTAACTTGAATGAGAAAAGTGGACAGAGGGCATGGACTATAAGTCAAGAACATTTAGGAGTTCTGCTGCAACAGGATTTCTTTGGTGTTCTAAAGAACTTTCTAACTTCACTTATGACCTAGAAATGAATACTGGACCTGATTATGAAACTTGATGCAACAGATGCCAGTTTAGCTGAATTTTCCAGTTAACTTGGTTTTCTGTGAAACTGCCGAATGTTTTTATCAACATTCCAGGACTCCATCCTCCTCCTAAAGTCCAAAGAGTCATAGAACACAGAGTATGTCAGAAATATGCCAGCTCAACAGGGCAGTAACACAAGATAGAGGAGGACAAGCACTCTGTAACCTTGAGGTGGCCCATGTATGTTCAGCAGTGTAATATAATCTAGATCTGGTACTATCCTTCAGAATGGGAAGAGGATATGGGGGGAACAGTGACATAGCTTATATAAACAGACCTTCTACTTTTATAGTTTGCTATTATGCTCTTCACTCACACTGAGCATAGTCAATAACTTTATCCACATGAATTTCAGATATATGGCCTCACTCCAAGCATAAAAGTAAGGCAACAGGAGATAAAAAGTGTTTTATCAAAGTCAAGGATGATGAACTCAAAATGCCTATATATGATGGGGAGAAAATTCTCCCAGTTTTTCCTCACTTGTTATGGATTTGAACAACTTTGTATGTGGTGTGTGTGTGCTTCCATTTAGTACCAAATCAACCGTCACTTTTTATATTCTTGTCAAATGACTTTTTAAAAATATATCCTATTCAGTATCCAAATCAAAACAGGACTTGAAATAAAGAAAAAGAAACCCCTTCTTATAATTGAAGTGTATATATAATGATGTGAAGAGCAACTCTGTGGAATCACAAAGGTGTATAGGCTCCTAAGTATGATCCAGCACCTACTTTATCTTCTAACTAAGAATCACTGGTGTTGATCCTTTTCTTTTACATGGCATGGAAAAAGGAATTAATATTGAATAAACAATTCTTGTTTTCCTCTCTGGAGTGAAAGAGCCCTTGAATGTTCTGGCTGACAGACTGGCAGCAAAAGTCTTTCCTCTTACTTGCAGCAGTAGGCACTGGAGTCATTATGAGGTTACACAGAGAACTGAGAAAATAACCTCATCTATCATGTAACAGTCTCAATAATTATCTGTACACTCAAAGGACTTCTCTTCCACCCCCTTCTTCAGATGTTTCTGCACTTGAAAGCACAAGCAAATTCCTATCTTCGCACAACAAGACATCAGTCTAGAGCATTAGCTCATCAAGCTTAACATTCTCTTTGTTTTAGGGGTCAAGTGTAGGCTTTCAGATGAAAAAGCCACAAATCATTCATACGACAACATGCACAGTCCTTCCTGCCTTCTCTACCCATTGACTTACACCTCAAAACAGGATGGAAAATTCAAAAACACCTGAATACTACCAGGACTTCTTTAAAGAAAGCATCATGCAACACACTCTGCTGACGTGCCTCCATTCTCCTTTGCCACTGGCATAATCCATCACCTGTGACAAGCAACTGGAAATGGACTGGGATATTTGCATGTCTGGGCTGGTTTGCTGATGTATAACCTCCAAATATGCCATTCTCCTGCTGGAAGACCTCTCAACAATCAACAGTGATAAGTTCCTTAACTTAAGTGTGGCAAAAGCTAAAAATGAGCCAAAAAATCCTGAAGTCTCCCCAAAGGTCTTACATCCAGAGAAAAATTCCTTCCCTTTAGAAATGGGTGTTTAAGCCAATAGCTCTGGCTTCATAGTTGTAGTGCTATTTTCCTGCAAAGCTCCTGGAGAGTCTTGCCAGCTGTGAACCAAATCCTGTGATGTTACTGAAACCCTTACCCAGTCAACACTCTCACTGATATCAGTGGCCACTGAGTCAAAGATGGCACTTCAGCGGGACATGAGAGATGTACAGATATATCTTTATTCTGCTCAAATCCATCCACATTTGGTGTGACAAGGGAAAGAGAAATAAAAATGGTGCAGATATTAAATGGGAGAACAAAAGTAGAAAAAAAGAAATACACATGATTCTTGAAGAGCAAATATAATTTTTTATGAGAATTTTCAGAGATTGTTTGCTTGAAAATTTAACAATTTTTGTTCTCTTTAACTATTAAACAGTAAGTATAAAATTATTTAAATTTTTAAGGGTTGAGGTAATCAGTTTATGCTCCTTGTGCCTGACACATACAACAGTTATGCAAACAATTGGCAGCATACAGATGTTTATCTACATTGAAATCACAAGAGAATTAAAAACTTCTACACAATGCTTTTCTCTAGAACTGAAAATACTTGTCATTCTTGCTTTCTTCCTCCATCTTATTCAATGGGGATTGTGTTCCATGAGGCAGTCAGGTATTTTAAATATTAGTTTAGAACTGTCCTGTAGAATAGTCTGCAGAATAGTGAAACTAGAATTTATTGGACTCACATCAGATGAGATATCTTCACAGAGATCACATCATAGATGCTGATAAAAATCAATAAACCATATTGAAATTAATAATCTGTGAAGGGCAGGATTCAGAACTCTGTTTGTACAGTGATGCATCAAGAAGACCTCCAACATCTACAACTTCTCCTGAGAGGGTTTGGCTGGACTCATCCGGCACTATCAGCGAGATCAATCAGGGGTGGAAATGAGGTCTGGTCTCACCAGTAGAAGTGTCAGGGGCAGTTTTAGTTAAGCAGACTGAAATTGAATGTGGTTGTATTTCTATAAGTAGGTTGGATATAGACATTCACATCTATTCTGGGAAACAAAGACTCAGGCAGAGGTGTCAAGCTACCAGTCATTGCAATGGACACGCAATGTGTCTTGGTGCTTGTTTGAACAACGATATATGGGAAATAGAGAGTGCTATTACTGGCAGGCACTGGGTTTTTTTTTTAGCTCTGGCATTAATTTTTCACCCTGTGTTCCTTCAGTTTCTAGGAAGAAAAGAAACAAATCTAACCATGCAAATGTCGCTCTGCTTTGCCTCCAGCTATGTTTAAGAGTTATAAGCTTGACAATGCTGAGTTGTAGGCAACACCTCTTCAATGCTTTCTATCTCACTGGCTCTGTGAAGACCTCTTTGAAGGTGCAGCTGTTTAAAAAGACTCTGCAGCAGCACAACTGAAATGTTTGTTGCTAAATATAGAAATGCACTTGCTTTCTGCGTGGCTGGTTTGCTTCAGGTTCAACTTTGGTGCTGCAGTTATAGATGCGATATGGATTTTAAGGAGGAAAAGTAATAAAAAGAGTGAGGTAGAAACAAGAAAGCAAAGCCTTGGACAGACTTGCTTGTGGAGGGGAAAAAGGCTCAGGCTAATAAGACTGGGCTACAAGCCAGCAGCCTGATGTGGCCATTGAAAGGCAAACATGATAAGACATATTAATCAGAAGGGGGGATTAATTCTCCATAGCCAAATCCTAACCCTAGCACTTAAAACACTGGTAAAATGGTGTCTGAAAATACTGTGTAGAGTATCCACACCAAATTTGAACGAATACATGTTCAGACCAGAAGGAGGGGAGGGATTTCAGGAATTATTACGTAGGAAGGCAGGTGGAGGTCAGTGAAGGCTGGGGTTGGGGTCTGAGAGAATCAAGTAAGTCAATAATAATTGATGGAGCAATCTTCTCTTTCTTTTAAGCTGTAGATGGTAGGTGACATGTTCAGTAAGCTGAAGTTTGCTATCCCTTTTCCACAGCAGAATTGAACCCTTTCTTATGGTTCCAAACACGAGTGATATCTCCCTGTGTTATTTTTGCTTCTGAGGAAGCCTTGTACTCTCAGCTGTGGTTGTCTCTGGGTCTGGCAGCAGATGTTTTAAGGCAGGTGAAAAAATGAGGTTACTTCAAGCATTCACACTGCTCACCACTGTTTCATATCAGATCCCCATCTTGGGCTGCAGCAGAGTTTTCAGTCTGTTCATGAGAAATGAAAATGATGAGGGCAGGTGACCTCTGAGGGAAATAAAGAACAGAATTTGTGGAGGCTTTTTTTTCCTGTTTAATATTGGTGCAATGTTGTCCTGGGATAGTCATGGGACTAGTAGTAGAAAAAAACAGACACAGGAACTTGCCTAATACCACATGGAGTTGGATTCCTGGCTTCTCAGTGCAGGACCTTTGGGAGGTACTTCCAGTCAAACTTACGAGACTCAGGAGCCCAGTGGCACCTCCTAGAGTTACTGCAAAGAGCCACAAGTTTGGCAGCAGGTCTCTGGGTTTCTGAGTGCATCTCCTCTTTGGCACCACAAGCTCTTCACCCCACTCTCCTGACCATCTGTATCACACTTTGAATGTTAATTGTGAAGAAGTAGGACCCATTCAGAGGTGCAAACCATCCTTCACGTCATAGTGTCATTTGGCACCCTGCTCTGATTCAGAGCTGACATATCATGCCTGTACCTTGTTGATGGTTTTGTGTTTCTGTGCAATTTGCACTATAACCTCCCTTACAGCAAACTTGTGTTAATCCTATTCACACCCACATGTTCTCAATGGGTGGTTAAAATGTCTGAAAGTGCAGAGAATTTGTTATAAAAAAGGAAATAACAGAGCAATTGATTCCTCAGCAACTCATCCCATACAAGAATGGGGACCATCAGGTGAGGATCATGGGAAGCAGAGTGGAGTTAATGGGAAATGATTCTTCGTGGAATGCTAGGAGATCTGCACAATTCCCTAAAAGGGGTGCATGTAAATCTGCATGGGTTTAAGGGAAAAGTATTGGGAAGAACACAATAAAAGAGAGGAGAGAAGAGGAGATTCAAGGAGAGGAGATTTGAGGAGTGGAGATTCGAGGAGAGGAGATTCAAGGAGAGGAGATTGGAGGAAATTCGAGGAGAGGAGATTTGAGGAGAGGAGATTAGAGGAGAGGACAAAAAGATACTCAGCTTCTGTGTCTGTATGTCTGTCCTGCTGCCTGGACTCTTGTCATGAGCAGCTTGGCTGTCTGTATGTCCTTCTGTATGCTTGTGTTTCTGTGTGTAGGTTGAAATGTGCCACTCCAAATACTACTAAAGGACTATCTTTCACTGAATAGTGTACTTCATGGGTGGGTGGTTTTTTTTGTCTCTTCCCTTCTTTGTCTTATTTTGGTATTTGTTATGAATAAAAACTTCCATCACAATTAGTTGCCTTGGCTACTAATGATTTTCTTTATTCATATATAGCTTCTTGTATTTAAACATAGTACCTAATCTGTCTGCTTTGTGTTTCTTAATGTGACAAGGCGCTAAGCCACAGTGAGCTGCTGGTTACAGCTTTGATTACACTAATGGCATCTTCAGTTTGCTCTTGGGGAGGTGGGGACTGTTTTTATGGAAGAAGTACTTAGAGGGACTTGATGAGATCACACTGAACCTTATACACTGCTGACAGTGCAGCATGGGAAAAACTATTCTGTATCTACTGTATGATTAAAAAAATGAGGGTAGCTATGTCTGTGTGCAGGTGTCTGGTACCTGAGAGCTCACAAGGGTATGGATTTCTGCTACAAGTTACAAGCAACAAATAAAAGGAGATGCCATTGGTGTTGACACTCTACAGTGCCAGCTGCCCACAGTGTCTCCAAGCAGATCCTGATATCGGGATAAACAGTGCAATCATTTCCAACAGGAAATCGTGTTAGTTGACGAGACATGTATGTTCACTGGGATTTAATCCAGGTCACACTAAACATCTATAACCAGGCCATTGTGCCTGGGTCCTCCATCCAGGCCACGGTTTTAGCAAAAGGTCAACTCTTGATCTTAGAGCTGTGTACTCAACAGAACAAATATTAATGCAATTAATGTCCAGGTTAACTTAGAATCAGTTATGGGAAGGAAAGGAGATCTCTAAGGAGTTGTGGCCTGATATTTCTGGGGTAAGAGAGACTAAAGAAAGAGTTTGTGTATTTGAGTGCCTGAAGTGAGTTTTCTACCTGGGTGAAGTGACACCCCAGCCTCAGAAGTGAGATACAGCTGTTGTTCTGGCTGAAGTCCTGTTTATCAAATCTGATTTCCTTCTATGACAAGGTACCCCACTTGGCTGACCAAGAAAATCTAGTTGATATAACCTTTTTGGATTTCAGTGAAGTTTTGGATACTGTCTTTCACAGGATCCTGCTGGACAAAATGTCCAGCCCACAGGTGGATAAACACATCATGTGGTGGGTGAGCAATTGGCTCACGGATTGAGTACAGAGGGTAATAGTGACTGGGGTGACATCAGACTGGCCACCTGTCACTAGTTGGGTTCCACAGGGCTCCATCTTAGGAACTGTGCTCTTCAACAACTTCATAAATGACTTGGATGCAGGACTGGAAGGGACACTGAGCAAGTTTGCAGATGACAGAAAACTGTGAGAAGCTGTTGATTCCCTCAAAGGCAGGGAGGCCCTGCAGAGAGACCCTGACAAATTAGAGGACTGAGTGATCACCAGCCATATGAAGTCTAAATACTTTTCATATTTCAGAGCTTCTACTGGCTGGATCAGATACTGAGAGTTTGTCACCTGTCAAGGACTCCTCTAGACACTGAAGTGTAAAAGCTTGCACCATTTGATCTGGATAATTGCAGTCCAAGAGATCCATTGTTTGCTCTGGCTTGACTGAAGGCCAATCTTTTCCCAAACAGTATATCTGGGCTACTTCTTCTCTAGAATTCCATTTAATAGACAAAAGTATTTTGGGCAAAATTTCTGGAGTATTTCCACAATAGTGGCTGTGTCTCCAGTGGAAGTCCTTCTCTTGCTCAGTGATTTCAGACAGAAGGTGAAAGGGACATATGGCTGGCAATTGCTCCTTGTCACTCTCTGTTAACTCTCTGTCTTGAGCTATTCTGCTACTTTGCCCTGCATAGCTGCAGTTGAATCCCAGTTCATGTGATATAGTCCCGCTGACATGTTCTTCTATTACTGCCATATTTGGAAACTTTAAAGGATTTCTATGTTGCCTGAATTCCTGTGAAAATAGACACTCAGAAACAATATTAATGGAGAAGGATGGCATACCTTTATTGAAAGATTCCAAGGTGCACACGCACCCACAAGCACACAGATGACCAGGGATGTTACAGTTTAATAACCGCTCTAGCTGTTAGCATATATGTTATCTATGACCAACCATGGTTCTCATTTCCCTTGGTGCCTACCCGTAGAGGTTTTCAGAATAACCCCTTGGAGAAGCTCCAGGACCTATAGGCCTTCTTCTTGTGGGTTTGTCTTCAAACTATCTTGCAGGTGGTTCCCCATAAACACCATGGCCTTGGCAGGGCACAAGAAAGCTTAGGAATCTGTGAAAAAGAACTTCTCAACCCAGGAGAATCCATATAACCTATACGATTCTAAAAATCTACAAAATATACACTAAAATACTTCGGCATGAGCTAGACCAATCAAATTCCAGCTCTAAACATAGAGTTTCCTTATTTTGATTTTTTTGCAGTAACACTAATAGGATTGAACAAATCCTACATCCTATGAGGTACTACTGAAAGATTCAAAGTCATCTTCCCAGATACAAGAGTGTCTGTGTAATCAAATGTTTTTATTTCCCCAAGCCAATGGACAGTGCTCCTCTTTATCTTCCTCCTGGATTTTAACAGAGCAGATAGAGAGGCATATCTGAGCAGTATGCAGGAGGTCAGGACTGTACATGTCATGCAACAACCATTCATTCCATCTGGGATTAGAAAAAAGCACCCTTTGAGTATTGACATTGTCACACAAAGGTTCCCTGCTGTGGTATAGATACCTGTTCCAGCACAGAGCTTGTCTGTGTCTCTGATGTTCCCATTTACATAGGTTGCACAGAAGATTCTTATTCTGAGAGCACTATTTACAGTCCAGTGGGATTTGGTTGTAGCTTCTCCATTTGTGTAGGGTGCAGCTGTAGAGATGTGCCTGGAATAGGATAGTGCTGTCAAGGTTGCCATTGGCAGCTGGTGTACTGGCTTTCCTTTGCCATCAGCATCAGGTTGGGCATACAACCAAGTATTATACAACTTCTTATATAGTTATAATGGCTCAGTGGACATTTTTCTAGCATGTATTCATTGCAGGCACACACTTTTAAAATGTATTTGCCCTGGTACTCCAAGATATAAAGTTTCAGTAGTTCAGAAGACAGCAACATTGCATTTTCTTCCTAATTGCTTCAGCAATAACTTGATGAGGCACACAGTCAGGGTTGATTTTTAAGGTGTATTTCTGCTTATCGTTATTTGGTGAGACTATTACCCATATCACCACTGTAATTTGACTTTTGTCTAGATTATTGTATATATGTTTGGGTACTTCAGCTGAAAACACTAGATTTGGAGGACAGACATACAGTGCTCTACTGCACAGTGAACTGGCATCTTGAAGTTCCACTGCTTCTTTGCAAACATTAAGAATATTTCTTCTGAAGTCTTGTACTTTTGCATCCTTGACCATGTCAAATTTACAGACAGGCATGCCAATAGCAAAACCTATTTCTCTATTAAGAATCGTTTCTTGTCTGTTACCTATTGGTTTAATAACTTTTAGAAAAGGCTAAAATAGTTTCAGGTCACAAAGTCTCCATGTTTCATCAAAAAAATCTTGTCTTTCTGCTTCTTGTTACAAAAATGTAAAAAAAGAACTGCCACCTCTCACAGGGGCATAAGAGGAAGGAAGCGGGACTGACCCTGAATGGGGAATGTTTTTGATAGGACAATGGAGAAGGGCCTCAAATTACAGAATACAAAGTCACAGAGTGTTCTGATTTGGAAGGGACCCACAAGGATCATTGAGTCCAGCTCTTATGTGAATGGCCCTTATGGGGATTGAAGCCTTACCTTGGTGTTAAGAGCATCCTGCTCTAACCAACTGAGCTGATTGCACCAGGAGATCTTCAGCTTGGATATTAGAAAAATTTTCTTCACCAAATCAGTGATTAAGCAATGGAACAGGCTCCCCATGGAAGTGATGGTATCAAAAAACAAGTACACAAGGCAGTTCATGATATGGGTTTAATTGATATGGTGGTGTTTGGTCAAAGGTTTGACTCAATGATCTTAGAGGTCTTTTCCAACTTTAATGATTCTATGTTTCTGTGATATTCTTATGGCCTTCCATGGTATCTTTTTCACTTCCTTACACAAATTTTGTTTCTTTTATTTGCAAAAGTATAGGGTTTTTTAACAGCATGGCTCTCCTTAGAAAGGCAGCCCCTTGGAAATTGTGTATTTGTGTTGAACAAAGTCACTGCTCACAGTTTTTCAGTCATGTCTTCTCATCCAGATGATCCTACTCCTCTGCCTTGCAGAAATGAACTAAACTTTAGAAAAAGGGGGAACATTGTCCTGGCCTTCCTTAATTATCCAAGCTCTTAACTAAAGTTATATCTGCATAGTCCAGCGGGAGCTTATGCAGAGAACCTAGTTCTCATTAGGTTACCTTGTTAGCAGTTGCTGAACTAATTAGAGATGCTCTAAGGCAGGAGCCTTTACATTAATGCTACTGACTGCAACAACCAAACCCTGGAAAGGGGTTCAAGGATGGACAAACTTTTTGTTTCAGGCAAGGCCTGGTCTTCTACCAGTCTGTTCCCAAGGTAGGTTTGGGGAAAACAGTACCTATTCTTAGAAGCAAAGCCTTGAGGGTGTAGTGGCTCCATACCTACTCCTCCTGTTTTGCTGTCCTCACTCCTTAATCAATAGGGACAACAAGGAGCTTTCTATAGGCAAATCAGTTCAAGGACAGCTTCAATGGAGCTTTGAGCAACCTGGTCTAGTAGAAGCTGACCCTTCCCCTATGGGAGATTGGAACTAGATAATATTTAAGGTCCTTTCCAACCCAAAACATTCTATGATTCTATAATTTAGGTGCCTACAGTCAGACAGGACAAAACCAGGACCCAGGGATGTGCCAGTCTTTATACTGCAGCAGAACTGCATTCCTTCTCAGAAGTGCTCTGGAATATAGATATGCATTAAGTGCTTTTAAATAAGTTTTTCAATGCAGGTATAAAAAAAATCTTAGTGCCTGAAGCACTGCACTTGTGATGAGCAGCCCTCCAATAACTAAGCAACAATTTGTATATGTACCCAAGGAAAGAGAGCCAGTAATAAGACAGTGACAAGCTTCTAGGGGATTAACATATGAACATTGGGTTAAACATACTTAATTTTTACAAACAGTCAGGCAGCATCTTTCTAGGGAGAATGTTATTAAAATTGACAAGATTGACTATTAACTACTGTACATAAGTACACTTATGCCATAATTCATGCTTTATTATCTAACTACAGGTAAGTACATAAAAATTCAATGTACTGTATTGCATCTTATTTAGATCATTGTTCCAGTGAAATATAAAGTGTCACCAATAGATTTGTTCTCCTAGTAATTTCATAGTAATTTACAAACAGACTCAATTAAGCTAATCCTCTTGTAATTTATTTAACATGATGTTATTCATTTATATTCAAGGTACATTTTGGCAAATATGCTACACCATTCAAAGAAGAAAAACCACAACCAAACACTTAGTGTGTCATGAGGCCAGGATTAAATACCTACTGACCTAAAACCTCTGCATTTAAACAAGCTTCAAGAGAGTGCCCTTCATCTATTGTGTTTAAAGATAAAGACTGCATGAAAGTGCACATTAGAACCACCACAGCAAAAGGCTGCCTGGTTCATGGCTCCAGGGAAGTTCAGAGAAAGGATATTTCAAACATAATGAGAGCCAAGGGAGTCTTTCCCTGCCGGTTTGTAGCAGTCAATAACCTGACTGAGTCAGAGACTTCATCCAGATCATTGTACTCAGCAGATTCACATATCTTCTGTAAATATGTTTAAACCCCATATGGATATTTTTCTAATTTTAGGTACAGCTATGTCCCATGGCAATAAGTTGGTAGTTTGGTTATAAACTTTCTGAAAAGGATCTTCACTGGTTTGCTCTAAATCTACTGCCTGAGTATTTCAATTTCTGATTTTAATACTTGTACAATGAGAAACATAGTTCCAACTCATTTTCTCCTACCCATTCATGTTTTTTTTTTTGGGGGGGGGGAGGCATTGGAAGGGATCTTCAACAACATCTACTAGTACGCAAGTAGTACAGAATTTCTCCCTGATGTCCAATCTGAATCTACTGTCTTTCTGCTTAAAGCTATACCCTCTTTTCCTGTCACTACATACCCTTGTCAATAGTCACTCCCAGCTCTCTTGTAGCCCCTTTAGGTACTGGAAGGATGCTGAAAGATGTCCTCTAAGCCTTCTCTTCAGGTTGATCAATCACAACTTTTCTTCTATTAAATGTGTATGCTTGTGTAAAGCAAGTATTCCTCTTGCCAATCCTGGAGCTGTTGGGAATTAAAAGGAGATGATGTGATGGAAGACTTTGGCACTGACTGTCCATGAAATAGCTACACAGCACTTACAGATAAAAAATAAGTTTTCTATAAGAAGTGTTATACAAAATGGAAAGTTGATTACAGGTACAATTTTTCACTCATAATAGAGCGAGGTCTTTGTCAGATGCCTGCTTTAAATATCTAATTAATATAGTCTAGGTAACTACCACAAATTTGCAAAAATTGTTTTCTCTAAAAACTCATTAGCTGAAAGAAAAACTTTTCAGATCAAAAGAAATATGAATAAACCCCAACATTCTACAGAGGAAGCTGAGAGATCAGCATCAATGGTTCATCTGGATGTAGACAAAGAAGCAAGATGCTTTTTGGGGATAAGAGCCATATAAAACAATCTCTGCAAATGATCATCAAATACCATAAATGTTTTTTGGCAACCTTGGCTGCTTTAAATAGCAATTTTCAAAAAACAAATCCTGAGTTTATAGCTAAGGAGAAGTGCTGAACTGATCAGGGAAAGCCTGTGATGTGTTCTGTGGCTGTTCAGATCAGCCAGCTCAAATGTCAACTGCAGTGTTGTTCCCTGAGATTTATGGAAATTAGATGCCAAAATCCCAAAACAATTCCCTTGCAAATAAGCACCCCAACCTTCTTTGTTGCCTGAAAAATCCCATCCTTGGACCTTTCCAGCAGTACTACCTTTGGCTGGTTTCTCTGTTAAGCTGAACACAGAAATGAGCTGTGTACATTTATTTGAGAATAGCTATAAAACCTGCTTTAGCAAAGTATGCAGATAACTACTTAGTCTCTGTCCTTAGAGACCAAGTTTTAATGTTCATTTATTTATTTTAAAAATGTTCATTTATGTCTATACAGTAATATCATTAAACCCACTCAATTCAATTAGCAGCACCATGGAAAAGGGATGGAGGTTTTTGTTTGATTCAATTGTAAGCAAATGAAGCAGTAATAAACCCCCAATTAGCACTGAAGAAAACAGACTGAAGGATTTTTTTTTCCTAGCATTTCACTGCAAACAAAAATGTATGGCTGATATTCAAGGGGAAGGAAAATACAATTTAAAGACACTTTAAAACTTCAGTGATTAATGTCATGCCAAGTGACTCATTAAAATTCCCATAAAAATATGACCGTGGAAGAGAATTTTCTTCTGAAGAAAAATCAAATGTAATTAAGAAGAGAGAAAGAGAACAGAGGAGGAATTACCAGCCAAAATGAAGCTAAACTCAGCTACCATAGACCATGTTTCAAGGGCAATGACCAGATCCTTATTGAGGACATCCTACTGGCACTCAGGAATGCACCCAGGTCCCAGTTTTGACATAAACCATTCATGAGACATCTGTTAAGTTGCTTATTGGTTTCCAGTGTCTTGGGAATGATGTGGATATGACAATTCCCTTCTGCCACTCTTGGAATATCTTGTTGGCCTTGACCAAGGGCTTGTGGCAAATGTGTAGAAGATTCAGCACAAGGAACTGGTAAGAATAGAAGGACCTTACTTGTGATTTGATGGGGCAAAGAGTGGCTTGATTGCAAGGTATCACAGGGGGTAGGTCCTCTTCCTGCCAACAAATATCAATCATCAGATCCCCAAGTATCACATTACCCACTCCTATAATTTCAGGAAAAATGTATTCCCAAACCTGTCTTGTGGCATTACAGCTTGAGCCATTGTTGGGCTCCTGACTTGCACTCCTGGTTGTCCTTCAGGCCTCTCACCTCTTTCTGACATCATTGCTGTCAGGGAGCACCTTGCAGGAACAGGTTTTGTCAGGAGTCTGGCACTGATATCCCTTGCTCTGAACATTCAGATTTTTGTGCTACAGCCTCCAGCAACTGGTTGAAGGCTTGACTTTAATCATGTTGTTCAGCATACATACTAATTTGTATCTGACTTCAACATGCTCTATTCTATTTTTGAACCAGGAAACATGTCTTATTAAGGTGACAGGTGGTCTGGTACAGCAGAGACAGGTCTGCTGCTGGTGGCAAAAAAACTGCCTCCAAAACAATAAAATTGTTCTTTGATTTCAGCATTTCCTCCTAGTTTAGTGAATCCTTCAGTTTGACTATTCTGGGAAAAGTGACGATCACATTTGTTTTCCCATTGCTTTAGGTTTTTTTGGGTTTTTGATTGTTTGTTTCTGAGGAGAAAAAAAAAATCTGTTTTATAAGTCATGCCATGTACTGCAGATGTCCTGTGAGGATTCAATATGAGAGAAATGCTTACAGAATGCAGAGTGCAAACAGGGAAGGGAGAAGAAAAGGGACCAAGAGCTATTTATAGCCTATATTCAATTCATCTGGGCTAAGAACTGTGACTACTTGTCTCCAGTGGCAGTTCAGGGACTTGGACTGCGAAGCCTAAACTGGGCTGTCCATGCTGCTCTTGAACATATACATCATGACCTTTGTATGTCTAAGAAAAGCAGCTTTCTCAGGCTGTCTAATATGGCCCTAGGACTCTCAAGCTAAAAACTAACACTAGCCAACATCTGTTGTTTTCCACTGAGGACAAGCACATGGTACTACCTGTGCTCAGAACCACGTGGCTGCCTTCAAAAAGCCATTTTGGTGTGATTCCGGCTGGGATGGTGCCTGTATCCTTCCTGACCACTGGCTGGGGGAGTTTGTCTCAGGCTGCAAGCCCACTGGGGTCATGATAAACTGAAATGCTTAGGATGACCAGAGCACGGAAGAGCTCTGTAATGTGAAAAGTCATTTAGCTGTCAGACCAAGAAGTGGCAGCTTAGATACTGATCTTGAAGCTGAATATGATTGACACAAATAACTCATGCCCCTTGTAAAGTGAAATTTTCCTTCATTAAACATAGATGCATGCAGTGCAGTGTTCAGCGGTTTGCTTTTTTATATCCAGGCTCTGATTGTTTTATTTTTATCCTTTAAGAGAAATCAGATGTTAGAGAGGAAGCTATTCTTAGGCTGACTGTGCAAGTGATCAAGCCAAGCATATCCATATAAGACAGCTGCTGGCAAATGCCAGTTTCGGGCTGTGCTTTCATTGCAGAAACAGCAGTGTGAGTGCTGGGCATGCAGACATGGCACCCTTGGGGAACGAGAGCGAAGCTGTCATCGTGCTTGTGGTTCTTCTCCTCTCGGGTCCTCGGCACTGTAGGAGTCTCTTTATACCAATAATTCATGTGAGAAAATGAATTCCTTGATGTCAGTACCTCCTCTGCATAGCCATTAGTCCTACTGTGGAGGCTGACTGCACTTGTGCTAGCCCCAAGGTGATAAATTGTGCTGGATGATGCTTCCTGGAATTAGTCAGAAGTCTCTGCTTCTCACTGCCAGGTTGGAGAGCACAGACCCAGCAAAGTGCAGCCAGTAACAGTCCGATGGTGCTCAGGTGGTGCTCCCCAGTCGTAATTGTCTGAATCTCATCACAGAAAAGTGAAGACACACTGCTTTCCTCTCCATAGGAGAAAAGCCCTTGTCAGCTCATGTGGGTTGAAGCCCAGAGAGGTGGAAGAAATGGACTCAGTAGCTTTGTAGGTCTGAGATGGAAGGAAAAGACTAATAGAAGGGTAGTCTTATGTTAGCAATAGTTCCAGGATCTCTATATGACATTTCTGTGGAATAAAACATAGATATTAATTGTTGCTTTTGGGTGTTTGGGGTAGACTGCATCTATTCTCATGTGCCCATACACTATCTGGCCCAATGAACTTTTGTTCCCATTTCAAGACCAGGCTGGACTGGGGGCCTCAGAGTAATGTGTTGTACTGGAAGGTGGCACTGTCCGTGGCACTGTCCATGGAACTAGGTGGTCTTTACCATCCTCTCCAAGCCCAACCATTCTAGGATTCCACAGTTTTAGATCTTTAAGTATTGCTGTACCAAGAAGAAATCCACCAATGTGCGAGCACATGTCCCCAGGGCTTTGTTCAACAGCTCAGGGTGTCCAGTCAACTCACTCTGTCCCATCTCAGAGCTGTGAGACCAAACACCTTTTGGCACACCAGATGTCACAGTCTGTCAGTGTGTGCATGGTGCAGCACAAGGGATGTTGTTATTGGCCTAGAAGTCTCAACACTGAAGCAAACTATTGGTACTGGACCCTAAGAGTCTTTCAAAATTATATGTTTGCTCTCTTGCTCCTGAAGAGTCGCTGATGACATCATGCTCTTTTTCTGAGCTAAACAGAATGAATCAGGTCAATCTAGGTGAAGGTAATTAAAAATAGCAGTGCTTCAGGAGGCCCACACAGGGCAATATAAAGGGTCTCACATATTTCTTACTAGAATTTTCATGCAGCTTTAGGTGGTTTTTGTTTTTTATAACCTTCGTCTTAGCAACAAATCAGGCAGGTAAGTGAGGTTGTAAATTGGCTTACAGAGACATGGTTAGCTTGTAAAATACAGACTACTAGCTGTGAAGCTTTGCAGTATTTCAAAACGTTATTATATTTCCATAAATTTGGAGGATTCTGGTTTTTATTAAAATCACTTATTTTTTTCAGTTGACAATTTTGAGAGTCTTACTTCCATAGATAAAAATGTGTTAGAAACATGCAAAGGAGGGAGGGAAAAAAAATAGGTCAAAGAAAACAAAATAATGAAAAAGCTCAAATAATTCAATTTCTTTATACCTGAACATTTAACAATGCTTCTGAGAAATGCAATTAGTGATGAGCAGAGTCTCATTCTCTCAGCAGATCCCTTTTGTCAGCAATCCATTGTAAACGGTTAAACTGGACTTGGCTGTGCTTCAGTAATACCTATTTGCTTTGTGTTGCTGAGTGATCCAATACTGGAGGTCAGATGGTGCCCAGTAGGCAAATGCTGAGCCAAGCCCAAAGCTGTTGATCAAATTTTCTGTAAGGATTGAGCTAGGACAGATCCAGTGGCAGTGAACATGGGGAACGTCAGGTCTGCAGTGCTGAAAGTTTCCCAAATCAGAGTCCATGGTTGCACTGGTGTGTGAAGACCGAAGGACAGCAGGACAGGAAATGAATGAGGAGCCAAATCCCACATAGGTCAATGGAGTCACCTGAGAGAGGAGACCAGATTCAAGAGCCAAAATGGCATTCCTACTGCTCCTAATTTACCACCGACCTAATGCTCTTCATTTACCTTGAAGACTGCTATAAATATGTTTGCAAATGAACAGATTCCTGTAAGTTGCATTTTTCCTTTTGGGACACTGGCAAAAAAAAAAAATATAAGGGGGGTTGGGTTTTCTCAACTTGGAGGAAAAGAGTCTAAAAATAAAAATTTCTCTTGCTGCAAGAAGAAGCAGAATATACTGCTCTCACTCCCTAGGGTATATAGGGCAAGAGGTGGAGGGCTTAAATTGTAGAAAAGTTTCAAATCAGGAAAATATTTTGTAACAATAAAAATAATAAAGTACTGGGCAAGATGTGGGTGTTCCATCACCAAGTTTTTAAGAACAGTGTGAAGAAGTACTGTGTGGGAATAGTTTATGTGTACCTAATCCTGCTTTAAGAAGGAGAGATGGATAGTATGAGAGTTTAGCTTTACTTTCTTTGAGTCAAATCGTCCTAACTTGCAAAACAATTTGGTGCCTGGCTCCAAGGATTCCTTTTAAAAGTGCCAGACTAAGTGGTTTTGGGCATTTTTGCTAAGAGTTTGACAACTACACTAATAATCATTAGTGTGTCTACTCAGCTGACAATTTACTTATCGGCTTTTACCTCTTCAGTGTGTGATCCCATCACACACCAAGGTCTGGGGGCTGAGCTTTAGTGACTTGCCGAAGTCAACAAGAGTCAAGAGTCTTCATTCACATCCCTGACAGTACCTTAATTTCCATTAAAATCCTTAAACACTTTATTTATGTCTAAAAATAATATCATATGAGTGTCTTAAACTACTACCCTGCTGCTGACACTTTTGGGAAATTGCCAGTAGAGATGTATTCATGCCCTTTAACTGGGCACAAAATTATTTTAGATTAAATTAAACTAACCTCAGTTTCTCCACCCTAATGAATGCTATATTTAACTTGCTTTTTATCCTGCCAGGGGCTTACCCCCATGTGAGTAATGATTATTCACATGACTAGTCCTGCTGAAGTCACTGGGTGAATTTTACATCGTGCTCCTAGGAATAAACTTTAAAATTTTTTTTCTCCCCACTGCCTGGTTTCAAAAAGTGATCCCATTTTTGGGTTCTTAGTCTACAGTTATAAAAGAATATGCTCTTGGTCTTCAAAGGAAGTGTTGGTCATCTCATCAGCCTTCTTCTTCCAATGGCTCCTGAGGATGTTTGTTTTGTGTTGGACAGAAGTTGGAGATCATGAGTCTTTCCAGTTCCCAGGCCTTTTTGCATGGGCAAATTCTACCTTATCTTTCAGAAAGCCTGCATCATATCTGCCATCTCTTGATCTGTAATGCAGACAATTTGCAGAAATGTCTGTTTTTAAATGGATTCTCTGATTCCTCAGAGTCTGACTCTTTTGGTTTTCTATTTTTTTTCTTTTTTTTGGTGTGATCCTCAATATCTAAATTCAATAGAAAATTTTAACCACAGTTAGAGGGGCTCCAAGAGTTCAACTGTTCCCTACCACTTTCCATTGTTTTTATTTAAAGTCTTTCTTTTCCCTGATGAGAATTCTGATCATTCTATTGACTTCTGTCATTACATTTCCCTGGAGTCGGTTCTGGAAACTACATTCACAGGTGGAAATCGTCCTCCTCCCCCATCACCTATCTACAAGGGAAAGTGCCAGAATTTTATTTACTTCCCGAACTGGCTCTTCTGTCTTGTTAAATCAAGCCTTTTCCTGTCACCTCATAGCCTGCACTCTGCATTTGCATGGTTTAATATAGGCAATAAAAGCACTCATCTCCACTTCTCTGAGCCCCTCTATAAATCTCCATGTAGTGTGGAGTGCAGCCTTTTGGCAGGAGCAAAAGCAGGGCTCCATGGCTCCATTGCTCATTGAGAAAATGCTGCTGCTGTGCCTTCTCAGCAGGCGCTGTTGGGAATTTGCTCTTCATCCACAGCCAACTCCCTGCCATGAAGCAAAGCCCCTTGTGTCTGGAAACCTCCAAGATTCCTGTTAAGAGTTAGGCAGAAGCTGGGAATTCATTGAAGAGTTTGAAAAAGAAGGTGAATAATGTCAAGTGATGTCTGTGGGGAGGGAATTATGATTTGGAGCAGGGAAGGAAGGTTGTTCAGATTTTTACCTTTCGGTAAGATGACTTCTGGTGTGGTTCCCCCACCACCTTCCTCCACATGTTGCCTGAGCCCTGAGCTGCTGATTGAACTACTTCTCCACAGCAAGGCCTCTCCAGTCTGATCTGCGGTTCCTATAGACAGCAAAGGCACCTGGAGCCGCTCTTAATGCTACATAAACCAAAATAAGTGCAGTTGCTCTGCCGAAAGGTGCTTGGGCAGCCCAAAAGGCTGAGCACTGGTCAGAGGTTTCTCCCCACAGAGCCCTGGTCTTGTGTTGAAGGATTCCCCCAGTGAGAAATACTGGGATCAGAAAACTCTAGAAGTACTGAAGACCAGGAGTGGGCTTCATATGTTGGGCCTTCATATTCAGAAGATACTGTAAGTGTGTGGTGCATTGAGGAGCCTTTCAGTGGGGGCAGTGTGTCCATGATCTGTCTCAGTCTCTTTGATGCTCCCATAGTGTAAAATAAAATAATTACCCAAATTGTTAATTCTGTTGGACACCACAGGGTCTGTTCTAGGCCAAAATAAGTATCTGATGCATGAAACCCTTTGATGACACCCTTGACAGCAGAGCCCTGGGAGAGAGTAATTTTCTGTGGCTCTTCAAACTGTGTTTTATGGAGTCAATGAAAGCACTTCCTAGCAAGGAAGACAAGTCTTCCGACTCTCCACACCAATTTACAAACTCCCCATCTTGCCTCTTTTCAAGTACTGTGTATACTGCAGCAACCTGGACAGGTGAAGGATTCCTGGGAAGTACAAGGTTACAGGAATGGCACACTACTGGGGAACGGCAAGAGGATGCTTCTGCCTTCGCATCCCTGGGCATCTGGCACAACCTCCTGAGAGTCAGCAGCCAGCAGAATGTTTGGTTTGAAAATGGGTCAGCTGTGCTCTGTGTCCTACCTCTCACCCAGTCCCCTCTGCCTTTCCTAGGGAAAGTATGTCAGCCACAAAATAAATGCACACACTTTGTTCATAACAAACAACCCACTTTGCATTCCTGTAGGATCCTCCAGCAATCAAAAACTCACTATCCCAGCCATAAGGGAATATTCATTTCTGTCATGTTGCAGATGGGAAAAATGATGTGTGTAGAGGTGAAGTGGAAGGCTGATGGAGTGTCTTCCTACTGCAAAGGGCTGTGCACTGATTTAGCATCTGAGAAGAGATTTTCTTCTGCCTTGGAGTGCATGTGTGCTCACAGCTCTTGCTGCTCTCTTATCCAGCTGCTGCCCCCTCCACTGCTGAACATGTTTGTTTCCAGCTTCAGGTTCCTCTCAGCATTGCCCATCCACCTCAAAACTCCCTCTGCAGCATTTTGCCCAACCTTTGCTTCATCTGTGGCTTTCTCAGTTCAGGCTCTCCCACATTCATCTCAAAATTACCTGTACCAGTCATCACAGCAACTTCCATGCAAAACTGAGTTTTCCTGAACTACATTCCCTTCACAGGCTCACATGGTTTCCTGCACTAAATACAAAAAACAACTCAAAAAACCTGAAACCCTAATAAAAAACAACCCATGTTTCTCCTTAACAGCTCCTGTTCCTGTCATTGGAACCATCACATTTAGTACAAAGGGGAAATCTTCAAAGATCATCCTTACCAGAAAAGCAGTGTGTGCACATCTGGTTGAGTATTCACCACTCAGGTGAAGATCAGGTGTGCAGTGAAAAAGAAGTGGGACTCTATAGTGCCCTGGCCTCTGGTGACATTTGTCTCTTCTCCCAGAACTTATTAAATATTAATTTACTTGAACATATAGAGATGTTTAAATCTTCCAGGCACTTTGCAAATACTAATGCAATTAATACAGATGCTATTATATTCTGACTAATAAAGATCTCTCTGAGGATGCAAAACTTTGAAATGTACCAAATTACAGGACTGTATTGTACTTGTTAAACAAATAAGAACTCCCCAAAGGTCAAGTGTCCAGGAAAAGATGGTTTTGCCAGAGAAAGATTGTATCCCAACCCACCAGTCCCCTTTTTATGAAGAAACATCATCTCCAGCACAGAGCCAAAGAGGAAGGCTGGGAAAGTTCTCTCTGTAGGGGAAGGTGAGACTGACCTCCATTGCAAAGACTGTGTTATCCACTGATGAAAGTAGTAAGAGGACAACTGATGTCCTATGGATTTACAACTACCTGTGTAGTTCAGGACAACCTATGTAGTAAACCTAACCATTCTCTGCCACATCATATTTTTCAAACTCTCACTGGGAGTTCTCTGGACTGCAATAGCAAGTGAAAACCTCAGTTACAGACCAGGACCCCTCTGTGTTAGCTTTTGTAAAACTCAGACAGCTCTTGCCCCAGAAGGTTTATAGCAAGTGGCATTGCAGTCTGCAAGTGCAGCTATAATGGTTCAGGTTGAGACTTCAGCACATGTAGTTTGACAAGGTTGACCCCTAAGGATTTGGGAGGGCCCTGAACAGTCTCTAAGCAATGTGAGGATGTGATGGGAGCAGGTTGGTTCTTTTGCATTAGCTGGGGCAACATGGCAAACACCTCACTCTGTTATTTCTCCACAAGCCACCAGAACATCACCAACTGCATCCCAGTTTGCTTTTGAGAACTTAGAAGGTGAATACCAAGAATTATTGGGGTCACCCTTTGTAGGGTTAAGGGAGCTGCGTTAATGATGGTCAGAAGAGCTCAGACAGAGCAGGCATCAGAAGGCTTGATCAAAAGGCTAGAGTTTATTTTTAGTTATAGCTACACTATTTATATACTCTTCTATCCAACATACTGTGGAACTATTAGTTGGTCAGTTCATCTAACATACATAGAAGCATCCTACTGGTTACAAGGTATTCTACAGGTAGCTCTCTGGTTCTTAAGAGTGCATTCATTAATTACTTCAGACCTTAGGACATCCACACACATGCTGTCACCCCTACAAAGAATTATATGGTTTCAGGTTTTAAATCTAATACTAAGGTTCCCTTTAACCTTCATAGGTGGAATGTGTATAAAAACAGCAATCATATTTTTCAGTTAAGTTCAAAAGCTGTATAAGGGTCTGACTGAGGGAACTTACAAGAGAGAAGTCAGTGGCAAGGTAAAGAAACCTCCAAAGGACAATTCCTCTCATCCTAAGCTCTGAATCCCTTCTCTTTCTCTTGAGGACAGAGGGAGCCCTGCGTGAATACTCTCATAAAATTTAAAGACAGCTTGAATCCTCCACTTGAGAAATTGCTTCTCATGAATTAAAGTCCCTTTGAATGTGCAGATGTAGGATTTTCTGTGGTGGGGTTTAGAGACACTCTGGACTCTAACAAACTTGGAAGCCTCTATCCAGGGGCCAGGCACTAGCAAATACATTGCACTGATATAATTGTGAATCTTTGACCAAGTATGGACCTCAGGACTTGTACTACTGCTCCAAATCAGCTCTTAGTTGTTTTACAGTTAATTGTTCTGCAATTCATTGCTCTTAGAATCCATAAGGCTGCAAGAGTGCAAAATAGTAGTACTATACCTGAACTGTGGGGAAACCTCTCAATGTAGGCTTGCAGACAGTATTTCTGATTAAACATCTCATCAAATGCAAACTCTATTAGCTGGTCATGAGGGACTCTGGATTAAACAAAAATTCTAGCTGTAATGAAACCTCAGCTGTTCCTTCTCAGCCAACCAGTTGCTGTACTTCAGAAACAGATATTGTGGCTCAAGCCTTCTTCAACCTAATTTGAAGCTAATTGGCAGATGCTGCCCTCTGGTCTCCACCCAGAGTCCTCCCCATATCATCTTCTAATCAGTGTCTGGCTGCTACTACCTCATCTTCATTAGAATGACACTTCAGTCTTCACGTAGAACCATTTAGCCACCTTTTGCTGTCTTTGGTTCTGGGCAGTGACATTTAAGCTTTAATCCCAGAGTTACTGGTCATTACTTTAGTCTTTAATTATCATGAGAGACCAATGAGATGAAATAACCCTTGTACAAATCACAGTGTAACAAGAGAAATAGTTAATATTTTAGAAGATTTAAAACTCAGAGGCCATTCCTGCTCAAATCTAGAGGGTTGTTTACAATAATTTGGACTGAGAAAGGAGGAAATCAATTTGGTGTCTTGAATCCCCATGACTTTAAAAATTACTTCATATTTCCATACCTGCACTTTCTATCTGAAGATCTCCTAGCTTTGCACAAGCTGGTCTGTTCTGGAGCCATTTACAGCAACAAGGTTTTTTTTCCCATCCTTGACCTGACTAATGCTTTCCTGCTGTTCAAGGGTGTGGAAAAGCAGCAGCTCTTCGGCAGAAGCACTTGGTGATACCAGGAACCTAAATGCAGAGCCTCATTGCCATAAGGTTATTTATCATATGAGTGCATGCTGACACCAGAGCAGCCTGGCTTCTGGCTATACAGGCACTGTCTCTCTCCCAGTGCAGCATCTGGGACCTGAAAGGTCTCAGAGGGAACAGCAGCTTAACTTTTGTTGGAAAGGTCTCCCCCGTGCTTGTACCTCCCTTTACGGCATCCCAGAGAAGCCAGGTTGTTCCTGGGATTTCTGGAGAGTGTGAGGAACAGTTCATGTACAGGAATACTCTAGACTTAACATCATTGAGAAGGGGAGTGCATATGCAAAGATTTTAGAGGGTCCCAACTACTGAAGAACTGCTTTTGGTAGACTGAGTGAGAGAAGAGCATGGTTCCTTACAACTTGCCTGTGCTCAGTATGTTATAAGGCAGCTCAGTTTTAGGCAATGAATGGGTTTTAAAGCCATGGGCACCTCACTTCACAAACACTTTCCCATGCTAGTTGTGGCAGGAAAGATGAAGGGAATGATGCAAATAGCAAGGGACACTTTCTGGGTCTGTTAGTAATGGGCAGTAACACTTAAACAACACTATAACCAAAAATTTGCTGCTCTTCCCTCCTGGCAATCCCATGTTCCTTTTGTGCATTGACCAAACAAAAATCTTGAAGACAACTTCCCCATCTTTAGGAGCTGAGCCTTTCCTCTGCCAGTATTTCTTTGAGCTGCAGTCAATCCCCCTTGGCATGTCTTAAGCCTCACTAGTGTCAGCATTGCATGATCTTGATGGGAAAAAGACACTCCAAACTCTGAAAACTGAGAATCTAATCACTTTAGAAGTGTCTTTACGTCATTATATTCACATTAAAATAATAATTTATCACTCTTCATTGTACTCCTAATGATGCTTGAAAATAATGGACTTGAATCAATACTGTGCCCAGTATAAATGTGGTGGAAGAGCAGTGAAGATCTTAGCAAGGCTGACTGCATTTCCATTATTTTTGGCTGATTTTGTGTTTCGACAGAATATCTGTACTCAGTGCAAGCTCCTGCTGAGTTTATCCTGCTGAGGGGCTCAATGAGCCCCAGAAGTTGCGTGTCCAGTGATGAATTTTGATGCGTCTGGGGCACATAGGGCTAATGGCACATGCAGTGAAGAGTTCATCTGTATGTATAAAAATCTTCATTTTTTGGTAGAATCCCCTGCTACCTTGGTCATTGAATAGATATAAAAGCAGCAGCAGATCCTTGCAACAGCTATAAGGTCTGGAGTGCGGGGTTTCCAGAGGTTAACAAAGCTCATCTCCCATTTTCCTCTGTTTCTCTGTGTGTAGTAGAAGTTACTCTAAAACATGGTGGAAAGTCAGCTTGAAGAGCAGCAGTTCATGAAACACAGGAATATTTCTTCACTCATGGCAGTTTTCGATGCTCTGATTACTTTGACTTTGAATTCATCCTTTAGGGAGAGCCTGGGAGAAACGCAGCCCAGAGCAATTTGAACCCCATGGCAGGATTTTGTCTGCTTGGCACCAGAGTGGCTCAACTCAGAGTCTGTGTAAGAAATACCTGAGCAGTTATGAAAAGTATTTTGCAAAGGCATGAGAAATTACACAGATTTGATCTACTCTGGCACAAACCCTACCTCTACCTACAACTATACCTTTCAGAAGATTGATTAGGTTTTGCTTTACCAGTTTCCTATCCAATCCAGTCACATCAGAGTAATTTCCTCCCTCTTTCCATTCCCTGAGCACTCACTTTTGGTACTGAGTGTGGCACTGCAAAGCTAATGCATATCCTGATAGCAGGCTTCAAAAGAGAGGTGGCAGCAATGGATGGTGATGGGAAATCTTCTGGCTGAGGCATCAAATAGCTTGGAGTATAGAAAGTTTGAGGCCTCCTGACAGCACCCTGTGGGATGAGAGACAGAGGTTTAGTTTTCAGTTTACGAGGTTATAAGTAAAGGAATAAAATGGATACCATCCTAATGATCTGGTCTGAGCAGTCACTCCCCTTAGCTCCATCTCTGTCAGCAAGTAAAATGAGCCAAAGGCTGTTTCTGGTCTTCTGGTGAGTGGCTGAGCATTGCTTACATGGATGAGCAGGGTGGCCATGTCCGTACTGTTTGTTGGAAGTATCCTTTTCTCATGTTATCTCCAAAGTCAGCGTAGGCTTTGACTGGCAAAGTGCTGACTAAATTGTGATGAACAACATGGCAACAGGTCAGCAGTGGCAGTGTTCAGGTCTGTACCAAAGCCTTGTTCAGTTTAGCATTGCATATATAAGAGGGTTTATTTCTCCTCAGCATCCTATATATTAGATTCAAATGAAGAGGGTTTGTTTTTCTAAAGGAGATCATTGTTGGGCTTTCAGCTAAAAAGTCTGACATACAGTGACCTCCACCTCACACTTAGCCTGGAGAGGGAGCCTTTGCATTATCCTCTGCTAGTGATTGTGTGTATGGGGGAAAACTTCCAGATGGAAGATAATCAAGAACCTTTGGATTCAGTTCTTGTGGCAATGGATGGCTTTCAAGCCCGGGAAACTATTTGGACAACCGCTCTAAAGCTGGGAATGGAGAATTCGAGTGTACAGACAAGACTCCTACTTCACATATTACTGGTTTCATTGACCTGTTTTTGCTTAAAGGAAAGTTAAATCGGAGATAAGATTAACAAATGGAAGACTTCAACTTATCCGAGCTCAACCTGAGTTCTGTCCATTACATCTCCCATTTCATAACTGGCTGCAAAGGAGTTCTCTGTATAAGCAGACCTACTTGTTCCCACATCCATGGTTATAAAGCAAATGCACGAAGACATCCACATCTCAAAAGAGTTTTTTTTCCCACATGAAATCTGATATCTCAGCTCTTAAAGCACAACTTCACTGAAGGCAAAGAAGGAGCTTTAGGAGAAAGATGAAATATTTATTCCAGGTTCAGATTTTAAAGTGTGAGTTATGGTTTCTGGAGTGTCCGGGGATACTTTGTGATGGTGAATATTCAGGGTAAATGGGGTAGTAATATCTGCTTCATGCCTTCATATCTCACACCCTAATTCCTGCCTTCTTATGGGAAATATCTTTGAGCATTATGGGAAAATGCATAGTGATTTACTTCTCAATGTATAGCCAAGCTTATCTGCATTCTCTTTTTTTTTTTTCCATTAGTTACTAACCATTTGTATTAGTAAGAACATTAGCTCTCAGATCATAAATTCAGGAGAGTAGATGGTGTCCCTCCCTACTCTGCAATGGGATTTAATGACTTCTTTGCTACAACAATAGAGAAAGCATTTAAAGTAATGTCCCTTATGGATAGTCTCCAGCACATGGGATGAATTTTTTTTTGTAGTACTCAGAATATTTAGCAATGAAGGAGGGCAAAATATGAGCTCTTCTTTTAGAAAGGCAATGGTTTAAAAAAATAAAAGCTTTTTTTTATTTCACTTGTTCTTATTGTGCCTTGTCATTGGACAGGTTTTTGGAGCCAGCTCACCTGTCATAGCAGGAAAAACACAAGTACTCATATTGTGTAGGGCTTGACCCAAGGTGTCATCTGCTTAAAACCCTCCTACCTGTGCTCTGTGGGCATGGTTGGTACGTGCAGGAGGAGCAGGAATCTAATGTCCCAAAGCCTGACATCCAGATTATACAGACTGTGGAAGGCAAAAGTGAACATGTGCAGTTGGTGGACCTTCTCTGTCCCATGCACAGCTTAATGTCACCTTAAAATACACTTCTGCAACATCACCTGCCTTCAGCAGATCCTGTGACTACTGCACAGTGCTGGTTGTTGTTTCTGACTAGAGTTTCCTGATGTCTCCATGAATAACACAGAAAATGCATATGGGAACAGCAATGTATAGAATCCCTTCCCTGCCATGTTAAAGGAGTGGGAGCAGAAAATGTAAAATATTTAGACTCCAGATGTCTTTATTTGCCAAAATGAAAATTCTTGCTGTAAAATATCTATGAAATGTAATTAAAATTGCCATTTATGTTTCTCACTGTTGTTAACATTGCTGGCAAAATTTAGTCACTTGGTGCTGCCAAATATAGCATTCCAGGTGTAAAACACTCTCAGATGTTCATGACATTTTGCACGTAAATACTGAATCATTGAGAATGATCTGGTACTATCCATATGCCTGATAGAGAAATACTGCCATGAGATCAGTATACACACATGACAGGATAATGTTTAAGAATGAAAAAATTGTGTTCCTGCGTAGTTTCTAATAGAGATACTGAATTTTTCATGTACTGATACTTCTGCTCTCAGGAGGGCTTTATAGAGGAGGGTGACCATGACCATCTATCCGTCTACTTACTGCTCCATCTCTGAATACCAAGTTGGAGATTTTTTTCCTCACTGTGTTTCTTTTTCAATTTCCTTTTTCTTTTTGTTTTTGTTTTTCTTTTTTTTTTAAATTTAGCCTACGTGAGGGACTTGCAAACCTGCACTGTAGATGACATCTGAATATACAGAATGCAACAGCCCCATGCCTGTTGTGGAGCTATCTGTCCAAGAAGACCATTCTCTGCCAGTCACCATTTCAATCTGCCTTTTGGCTACTGCTGCTGCTCTGCACCAGGCAGCAGTATAGGCTGTCTTTTCAGGTGGCATGTTTTACTGGAAGAATTTATGTGTTTCTGGAAAGCACATGGGAATGGTGCATCCTGCAATCATGCTAGCCCTGGAGAAAAGCAGTGTTTGCTGAAATACAAGCCACTGAGTTGAGATGAATCATTTCTGCCTGACAGACATGAGTCTCTCTTCTCACCAGTTACAGGAGTTAAAAATGTCCTCTCTTGCCATGACTGTGTGAGCTCAGAGTCAGACTTGTGCTGAGCATTTTTTGCAGTCATGCTACCCTGTGCTTCAGTGGGACCCATATAGGCCTTGGAGCAAGCTCAGGCACCTGCACTGCCTCCTTGGCACCCCTCTGTCTTTCTTTCTTCATGTGGTGGTTAATCCTGCCATACTCTCTTCCACTTTCCTCTCTCCTGTTTGAGGCAGTAATAACATTTCATCTTCAGACTTTGTCTTGCTCAATGAAAGTGTGGATGGCCAGGTATATTACATCTGTTTCCCCTCAGTCTTCTTGAATGAAAAAAAAGTGTTTAACTTCTCATTTCCCTCTCTGTCAAGGGAAATACATTGGACTGTGCTAATACAACATCACTGGTCTGCTTTATATCTATATCTATCTATATCTACATCTATATATATCTGCCTATATCTATCTATATATCATCTATATCTATATCTATCTATATATCATCTATATCTATATCTATATCATCTATCTATATCTATATATCTATATATCTATATATAGATATACAGCTTTCTTTGTTTTCTCCATGCTTTCTGTCACCACAGAGTGTTTCTTTTTGTTATCATCTTTTGCATGGCATTGCTAACTCTGCATTTTTATATCATTTCTCCTTCCACCAATTCCCTCTCTCTTTTTTTACCCACTTTCACTTTCTGTTAATTCACCTTCTTCCTTCATCTGTCCATGTATCTCTCTGATGTCTCACCCAGTCAATTCTTCTGTCTGTGCTGTAAAGAAGAGTTGGGCCAAAAGATGACTTCACTGTGAGGATTTGTACGGAGGCTCTTTAGAAATGGTGGTCTCATCACTACTATCAGGAGTTCTTTAAATAGTAGCAAGGATCATAGAGTCTGTATGAAAGATCATTTAACTAGAAACATGATTTTCTTCTTTTGGGTGAAGCACAGGAGCAGCCCCATTTCCTTGTTCAGTTCTGTGTTCCCATCTGTCTACCTCAACAAAATTGAATGATTAGAGGCTAGTACTGAAATACAATTATAAAATAAGTAGAACTGGAATGGATGGATGAGACAAGGTCACCTTTCCATACTACAGAAAAATTAAATAATTTTTGGCCACCACTAGCAGAAATTTATGTTTCAATTGCTTCACAGTTTGTAATACACTGTCTTCTCAGGCAACATATATAAGGGCTCCTCTGACCTTCCTGTTAGAAGGTTTGTTGTCTCTTTTCCCTTTCCTCTTAGCTAGCATTTCTCTGTGCTGGAAATTCAGGTTTTCTTTCCCTCCACGGACACGGAAAGCAATGAGTCAGAATTCTCTTGATATCAACCTTTTAGACACTTGAATGTGATTAACACACAACCACAGACCCTCAGAACAAATGATTTCATTCTTTCTTCATCACCCATATTTTTCAGCACCTGAATTGTTCCTATTGTCCACCTCTTTACTACACACAATGCTGAGCACCAGATGTAGAGCTCTTGATGGAGTCTCCACCCTGTCAGGTTCAGTGAATAACTCCCCCAGGGTCCTTGAGTAAGTGATAGTGTATAAGAAGTCCCTGAGTTCTGTGTACCCTGTTTGCAGCAGTGGCACAGGGTTTGACTACAGAACACGATCACCATAAAATCTGTTTCTGTGTACGATTCTCTGGCTTTTTCCCAGCCGTTCCCTGTAGGGACTCTTCAGGCTTGCATTAACAGCAAGTGTCTTATTTCACTTCAAAGTTGAAACTGTGAACAAAGATGGAATTCAGCTCACATGAAGTCCTACCTTTTTGTGACCACCTGTCAGCAAGGTTTCTTAATTTAGCCACTCCAGAGGTACAGGAAGGTTTGAGTGCTTCAGGAAAGCCATCTAGCACTGTTGGAGCTGCCCAGGGAATGTCACCTCACACCAGTCTCAGCAGGCTTGCGTTTTCTTTAGGTTCTGTATCATGTTTCCCAGCCCATTCTGGAAGCCTGCTAAGCAATCTCAGCCATATTAATCACCTTACTGTGTACAACTGAGCTGAGTCCTGGTATCTGCTATAGAATGAGCTGAATCTCCTGCCAGGAGTGACAGACTGTGTTGACTAAGGAGCTGTGGAGGCCTGTGGAGGTGTTTCCGCCAGTATGCAAGTTAGGTCTCTAAGTTTACATTTAATTTAGCTGGTGAAGACACAGCACATGCTCCCCCTGAAGTCTGCCTCTGTTTGAAATGCCCCACTTGGCAACTGCAATCTGTGGTTTAGAGATTACAAGGGCATCACTTAAGTGGTACAAATGTGCTCAACTCTGTGGGCAATGAGTAGTTCCCCCATTTGCAATACAGTGACATCTGTCACTCTATTGGTTGGTTCTCCATAGGGCACTTAGGGCTCAGCTCTGTTGTCCATACATGGGGGATAAGTATGGTTTGGATGTTTTTCTCTCCAGGAATATGTGCATGATTTTTTGTGTGTGAGCAAAGAAATGTTCTCCTTCCAAGAAATGCATCTGTTTCAGAGAGTTGTTCATAGTACTGAGGTTATATCATTCCCTTGGCACCACTGACTGGGTAAACAGGTAGATCTCAAGAAAGCAGCACTGGTACTTTAACCACCACTACATTAACTCAGAACTGCAATAAACTGGCAAATTACGCTACAAATTTTAAAAGCAAAAAAAAATCATTAAAATTTAAACAAAATAAAAAATTTACAGTCTTCCCAGGGGAGGTTGCTGAAAGTCATGTAGACATATCTCTAAAATGAAGAAGTTACAACTCTCCCAGTGATGGCAGAGCATGGTTTTGGGAAATGTCAATGATTTGTACTTCCCCTTACTAACTAGATATGTTGTTCTACTCTGACTGGGTAGAAGTAATCTGGTTTTGACAAATCAGTGTTGGATGTTTCTTATAATTTTTCTTTATGTATCAGCTACCTCATTATTTGGTCCATTTTCTTTCCAAGCATCCAAATTAGGCTGACTCATCTGGAATTCACCTTTCTTTTCAACATTGTTTTGCTTTTTTTCCCTCTTCTGTCACTTTCACTTCCCAAGGTCTTAATCTCTTATCATGCAGTCACTGCTTTTGGTAGTTACTGATGTACCCTGCAGCATATTTCATCAGTCCTCATTGATTTATAGGCTCATAATTTACCCAAATATTATTTAATTTGTGCTGACCTGCTCTTTTTATTATGCACTTTTAATTTCAATTAGGTTGATAATGTGATTGTAGGTTTTTGGTTGGGGTTTTTTTGTGGGTTGTTTTTTTTTTTTTTACCTTTTCTCTGGTCTAGTTGAAGCAAAAAGACATTGTACCACGCAAGAAAGATAAAGCCATCACATAGATTAAGCAGCTCAGGTGCATAGCTTGGGAATTACATAGCAACAGCTTGTCATGAGTTACAGGCAGAAATTGTCCCCAGTCTGGATGGCTCCATTCAGCTAGAAAGTGGCACTCTTCTGAAGCTAAAAATGACATAAAAATCAAAGGGGGCCTAAAATTTTAACAGTGCTTGAAAGGAAGGGAGGAGTTTGGGTAAGTGAGGCTAATGTGAGTTAGTGAAAGGCTGACAGTTTGCCTGTCTCACAGGAAGGCAGGGAGACAAAAATGTGGTGACAGAGTGAGATTTCTAAGTCTAAAGGATGAAAGGATGCAAATTTATGAAGACGAACTTAATACCCATGCATTTAGCCTGAGTGTGGTTGTCAGACTGTGTTCTGAAAGCTTTGTACCTTAAAGGAACAAGTAAATAATGTTTTGTGCTGAAAGCAGTTGCTTTTGTCACTGCAGATCTATGCAGCCATAGGCAGCTAAAAGGCAATTTTGTGGGGTCTGTTTTTTTGATGGACCTATGCCAGAAGACAGTGAGAACTTGCATGCTCTGAGGAAGATTTTGGGCTGCAGAAGGACACTCAGAAAATCAATGCCACCATTGTTTTGGGAGGAGGGAGAAAGCAGGGGTTGAGCCCTTTGTCTGCTTACCATGACGGAGAAATCCAAGGACAGCTCAACTGAGAGCTTAGACTCATAAAATTACAGATGTGTAGGGTGGGTTTGCACATGTGGACACTCTTTGTGCAAAAAAGACAGCAGAAACAGTGACCTGGTATCACCCTCTTTCTCTCATATCACTATAACTCGAAATCATAGAATCATAAAATGGTTTGGGTTGGAAAGGACCTAAAAGATCATCTAGTTCCAAAAATTGACAGCTGTGTTTTGCTTCAATGTGGATCACCCTATTAGAGACAAGATTTAATATGTTATTGAGATATTTGAAGATTGATTCATTTGTTTCAGAAAGATGGAAGGGTAACACCAAGAAAAGTTGTGTCTGAAGCTGGGATACATATCTGTATCTCTGATAATCCCTTTACTTACACTGTGGACTTCTTGAGGCAGAGGCTGTCTAGGTATAAACACAAAAGGACAGCAGTTATGGCCCTGGGAAAAAATAAAATTAAATTTTACCACAAATATTTATTTTAAATATTTTCATAATTAAGTAATACACAACACATTTCAGAAAGCCATTTTGCATATTTTTATGCCTGATTCATTACATGAATTTTTTATCCTTGAGTTGTGAGTCCTCAGTGCAACAGACTCTTAACCTAAGACATACAAAGACTATAAACTCTTCAGTGCAAGGGAGACTTTTATTAGACACATATAAACCAGCAAACATTCTACTGGAGCCAAAAATTTCCACTCCTTACTTCACTAATGTAAACAGCCACAATAATAATGATGAATTAAGTAAGGACTGTACAATGGAAAGTAACTCAGAGTAACAGGTTGAATTTTAAATGGGATGAATTTGATTATCAGCACAAGCTCCTTACAAAAACATTGATCAGGATGTGTCACAGTCTCCCAGGAAAAGTGGTAAACCAGCTGTCATGTGTCCTTTATGGTCAGTGTGTATAACATTCTGTGTTGGAACAATCAATCCTGTATTAGTCCAATGGGAATGGACAGTGATTTTCATCAGTAATTTCAATTTCAAAGATGGATAGAGTGTATTTCTTTGTACAGAAAGTATAGAAGTTTGTGAAGGGAGTTTTATACATCTCCTGAGACAGGAGAGATTTGACTGGAATTAGAAGAGCAGAGGGCAGGGGCTGGAGGGAAAAAATAATGGAGAGGCCAAGAGCTCTAGTTATTCAACTGCAGCTGGATCAATTGTTGGTCTACTGTTGTCTTGATAACAGACTCAAGTTGGTCAGGGATCAGACCTTGGACTTTTTGTCCAAACAATGTGAAAAACTACAGATAATGAGGAATAAATGCAGAGGCTCAGACTGAAGGAAACAGAGGACACAGAAACAAAGAAATGGGCTGGCCAAGAATGTAAATCAAGGGAGAAAAGATAGGCAAACCCAACTTTAAGCTACAGTCAGACAAAGAAGAAAAGAGGTGAGAAACACAATCACATCAGGATAAAGCTCTAGAAGCATAAAGTAGTACTTTTTGAGATGCTGAGACTGGAAGAGAATAGGTCTAATACGGATTTCTAAGGTCTTTTGACATGCATACGGAGAAACTGTACTCATGTTAATCCAAGCATTCTAGTGGAGTAAAATATTCTTGATGAAGAAAGTGGATGTCTGATTGTGAGGACCAAAATATAGTGACTAAGAAAAAAATGCATTTTTCACTTGCAGACCATGGAGAAGTTTGCTTGTGCCTGGTGCTGAGAAGCTACAGTTTGAGATCTGACCAAAGATCAGATGTATCTTTTAGATGTCCAACTAGTCCAACCCTCCACATAAGATAAGGGAAACTGCTCCTATAGATAACTGCCATCACAGGAGATGTGTTTAAGATAGTACTAAAAAAGAGTGAATTATCTGGAGAACATATATGGGACATATTATAAGTCTTCAAGGATCCACCCCCAGTGATTTAACTGTTGCTTGCAAACTCAGAAATAATGACTTTGGAAGGTGGTGCTTTTTGTGTACATACATACAGTTCTAGAGTCCTTCGGTATGTGTGGGAAATTGAAAAGAGGACGTGTGCCTTTGTGTGCTCTCAGTGTGAACATTGATAAGGCATTCAAATGCAAAAGATGAGGGTTCTGCTTCAGTCCAGTGTGCCCTGGAGGCCACCAAACAGCACCTGACTTGGTAAATTGCAGGAAAGAGTAGAAAGTCGGAACAAGTGAGCATCTGTTTGTGCTTGTTAGCTAGTTTAGTTAATAAGAACATAGATGCTCTTCTTCCTCTATTTACTTTGCATTTTAATACTAGCATTAAACATCATCAGCACCAGGTAATAGTTTCAAAAGACAATGCACTAACATAGTAAACAGAAAACCAGATTTTTACAGCCTTTTGCTTTCTCAAAACACAGAATGTGATGTGGTCCAGTGAGCCCACTGAAGAAGAAACTGTCATATCTAGAATGAGACATCATTACACCAGTTAAAGTAGCGCTGTAGCAGTATGAAAGCCCAGGGACATCAGCCTATCTCCTGAGTATATCATAAAAACTGTACCAGCCATCGGAGTGCTCCAGACGCTATGACTGCAAATGACAGCATTCTTTTAGGGTAAAGAGGAAATTATCCAGAGCTATGTTACCAAACTGCAATATTAGATAGGAAGAAGTCACAGCACAGCAGAGGAAGAGCAGAGTGACCCTGTGTTAGAAAGCTCTTGTTGTGGCAGTCTCAGCCAGTCTTGATGCAGAGGGGAAAAGTCATACCCCACACTACAGGATGAGTAAAGGCATCCAGGGATTCTTAAGGCCGTTGACTTCTTCTACATTCTGCAGGTACCCACAGAGGAACCTATTACAAAACTAAATATTAGCACTGCCTCCTCTGGAAAGTATGCAAAGAACTGTTGCATAGAAAGCTTTCTGTGGCCAAACTGCTCAAATGATAATGTTAACCAGCCTGAACAGCGATCCAGATCTCCAAGCTGCACTGAGTCAGGGACACAGCCCTGAGCAACTGGCTCTAGTTGACCCTGCCTGGAGCAGGAAAGTTGGATGAGATGATATCTAGAGGTCTTGTCCAACATCAGTTAATTTGTAATTGTAGGTACTTTCATCACAGGATTCCAGGGAAGCTTCCAAATAACAAGCTTGGGTTGATGTATTTGTTTGCCTAGTTTTGTCTGTGGCATGGGAAGTCTCAGTAAAGGATTTTTCTTTTTTATTTGACTTTGATATGAACACAAGACAAAAAAACAAGAACTTAATAGGTTCAGGAAACCAAAGGGGTTATTTTGGTAGCTTTAATTCAGATTCAGCGAGTGAGCCAAGCCATGTGATGTTTAATTAACCTTTCAGTTCAGTGAGAAGTTTCTTGGTCAAAGACTTTGGGAGCTGTTCTGTGTAACACTTCCAAATTTGTGAATAGAATTGAAAGAAACTGCTGAAAAGTCAGTGTCTGCTTCATGGCAGCCTGCACCCACACAAAGACTGGAGTACTGCAGTTAGACAGAAACAGAGAGAAGGAAGAGTTAGTTAAGAAGATTATGAGGTTAAGTGTTCTTTTATTAGGTTTGCAATACAAGGAAAGGTATAATTTACAAGGGCATGTAGTGACAGGATGTGTGGCAATGGCTTTAAACTGAAAGAAGCTAGGTTTAGATAAGAAATAAGGAAGTCTTTTCTGTGAGGGTAACAAGGCACTGGAACAGGTTGCCCAGAGAAGCTGTGAATGCCCCAGTCATGGAAGTGCTCAAGGCCAAGTTAGACGGGGCTTGGAGCAACCTGGTCTAGTGGAAGATGTCCCCCATGCCAGGGCAGTTGGAATGGGATGATCTTGAAGATCACTTCCAACTCAAACCTTTGTATGTTTCCATGATGCTATGATGTGGTCACACATAGTAATGAAGAACCACAGATTAGTTTTTCATTGCAATGCAAAGCCAGTTGTTACACAGGAATCTGAGATCAATGCTAAAGGTACTAGAAAGCATGGCAGTGTAACTTAAAATTGGCAAACCAACCTCATGGTCCTAGAGATGGTCTTTAACTGTGATTCCAGACTACAGACAGACACTTGGAGCATGCTGATTCTGTGACTGAGAGCTAAGTAGCAAGAGAGCAGCCAAGGAGAAGCCACCTGACATGCTAACCCAGGGATGCTTTGGTGCAACAGCTGAACTGGTAGGACTTGTCAGGGCTTATCAGATGGTGGCAACTTGTAAGTTGTAATGTCCCAAGAAATGTCTTCTTCTGGAGCTATCTGAGAGGGGTACTGACGTATGCATAACAGGGAGACTTTGCAGACCAGTAACTATGATTTCTGCTGATACAAGTTAAAGGATATAGGCTTTGCATTGTCCTGACAATCAGGGCTTAGTCAATCCAGACTAATGACTAATCTTGGGCTTGCCTAGGCTGATTTTTTTTTTTTTTTTAAGAATAGCAATTGTTTTGCAGTCAGGTAACTCTGGTCTATGCCTATTTTATATCAGCCTCAGTTCATAATGATAACAGAGAGTTACACTGCAGATTGAACAGTATGTAAATTCAAAATAAAATGTAGTGTCAAAGATTACAGACATAGGAGGATACCAGAGACCCCAAACTATAAACACAAATTTCAAAGATCAGTCAGCAGTCGCTGCAGAAGTTCAGTCCAATGTTGCTCAGAGAAAACTAGTTTTGGAGGTAACAAGAAGCACAGAAAAACGACATAATGAGCATAATTAGAAGAAAGAATGTGTTAAGAAAATGTATAAAAATAAACCCCAACAAACACAAAACTGAGAAGAGCAAAGTATCAGCACATGTCTCCCAGAGGAGAGGGTGAAGAAAGTCCCTCTACAGATATACTAGTTGTGACAGACATCTCAGAATACTGGCAACATGTCACAATCCACCTCCTACTCTTTCTGAGTAAGGATGAAATGGTCAGTGATAGAAGCATTTGGAGTTTTGTTTTGTTTTAGATTATGAAATCTGGATTAACAATGGCTTCATCCACCTCCCTATCTATGTGAAGTGTGCTCCCTTTTTGACCATAGCAAGATTTTGAATGTGACATCTTAAAAGTCATTCATCATTCTCTAATAAGCACCACTTAGCATTAGCATTCTTTCTTTTCCAATTCCCTGGGCTTTATGCTAGAAGCTTGTGACATAAGTAGTGATGTGGTGAGAGATTCTATGGGAGATTAAATCTGATCTGTGTGTTCTGGGAAATGGGGATATATTGTATGCAATCTCAGCCATCAAAAATTTACCTGTGGAGACTATATTGATATTTCTGGCTACCTTCTTGTCTAGTTTATTACCTACCATAAAAGAGTGAATATTAGCAAAGAAGAGTGCACTTGACTCTGCTTTTCTTTCACACCTTCCTTCAAGCTTCCCAGCTTCTGGCTGCAACAATATTTAGGCAGGAGCAAAAATTTAAAAAGGGAACTCAGCAAATCTCCCTTCCTTCTGCAAGCGGGTAGGGAAGTTAAACCCACTTAAGCAACTGTCCTGGAGTTGAAAAGAAAATTGTTGTATATATCATAACTGTTAACATAACTATTTTATATAGGTGCAAGAGATGACCTAGACTTCTTTTCTACAGACAGTAACTAATATGCAATTCAGCATGTTTTGTGCAACAGATGCAGCTGAAATTATTTCTTATGTTCATGAGAATGGAGGATTCTGATCATATTTGTCACTAATGTCTACAAGGGTGCAAATGGAAGGCAGAAAACAGAAAATGTCTGCTCTGATGAGCCTGTGCTTACATAAGGATGTTGTTTGAAGGCAGTGAGATCTGAAGGTGGCTCTGAAATTATGCATGGATTTTATTGTATGAAAGCAGCCCATAAGCTGATTACCTCCATTTCCATTGTATTTCAGTCTTCAGTGCAATTTGTCTTTTGCTATTCCTTTATTCCTCACATATGCTTTAGAACAAGATTGTGTATAGTGTTTCTTTTGAAAAACAAAATAGCATTTTTCTTTCTAACTTCTCTTGCAAAAGCCTTTTTTTTGCCACACATAATCTTTCCAGAGCCACTTGTGCCTGAGGCAAATTCTGAATATTTTGTTTTCAAAGGCAGGTGAAAATCAGGGACAGAGCACTGGCAGGAGAGCCTAAAACATTGGTGGACTATTGATGTTCTGTGCATGTCCAACAAATGCGTGAAAGAGAGTGAGTGTGTGGTTATCTCACAACAGAGTTGGTCTACTGCTGATGTTTTTGAAACAGCTGAGGGAAGTCAGGAAGAGTCACACAAACAAAGAATCACAGAATGGTTTGTGTTGGAAGGGACTTTAAAGCTCACCAACTCCCTGCCATGAACAGGGACACCTTCCACTAGACCAGGTTGTTCAGAGCCCCATCCAGCCTGGCCTTGAACATTTCCAGGGATGGGGCATCCACAGCTTCTCAGGTCAATCTAACCCAGGCCCTCACAATCTCACAGCAAGGAATTTCTAACTAATATCATATGCTGGGCCCAAACCAGCATATATGTAATCCAATTTTTTTCTCTTTTAATTGAAATCTATTCACCCTTGTCCTATCACTATCTGCCCCTGTAAAAATGAAGATCCTTCAGGAACCCCACACATTGACACAGAGATGTTAGCTGCTGTTTCCACAATACTTTTCAGATCTTTTTAAGCCTGTGTTTTAAATAATATTCTGTTACTATACAAATCCATGTTAGTATACACATTCCTGTTAATATCGACAAGCTTGGTTCCCAAAAGGCCTTGGTGATGTACGGATAAGTCTCAATAATTTTTATTTGACTCCCAATTCACAAAGTCCACTCCAAGCCTCTGACTTAGGGGAATTTTAAGCATTAATAAAGAATGTTGAGTTGCTTACTTCACCCCCTGAGCTGCTCTTAGAAAGAATTGATTAAAATAACTGCTTAGGCACTTCCTACTTTATTTTTGCTATTGAAAACTCCCTGCCTCGGCAATTCCCTGCTGAACGGTAAGCTTGTATCTCTTGTCTGTTCACTTCAGTGCAACTCAGTGTACACCAGACAACCAACAGCATCAGGGATGAAAAAGCCCATAATTTTAAGTGAAAAAATAAATCAATAGCCCATTTTCACAGGGGATGAAGGACTTGTACCATGGACTTTGTTATCTGTGGAAAGAATCCTGGCACACAGAAAGTCCTGTAGATGAGAACTAATTCTTTTAAATAACCAGTTCCCACGGTGCTGTACTTAGCTCAAATCATCATGTTAACAGCAAAATGCAGCACTTTATTGTATTTTCATTTCTGGAAAAGTCATATATGCTATGTTTGTTGCTTTTTAAAAGTGACACTGGGACTGCTGAATCTTTCCAGCCAATTAACCATCACTGTCTGGAAGGATCTGTTCTGACTAGGAAAATTAAGACCTTCCTTTCAGTGTGGGGAGTCATTTTGATCCTTCTGGGGGGAAAATGCCCTGGGAGCCTTCAGGAGAATCAACCTCTTATTGGTGTCAAGATTGTGTTTCCCCAAGCTATTGTAAGCCATCCAGCTTGACCAGGCTTAAAAAAACTAAACAAAACCAACCAACCAACCAACCAACCAACCAACCAAAAAAAACCCCAAAACAAAACCACAAACCAAAAACCAAACAAACCCAAAATAAAATACTTTGGTGACAAGAAAGAAAGAGTCCAGAAGGTTAGAAGCAAACAGTCCATAACAGCCAGGGAGCTGGAAGGGAGCATCAGCTGGGCTGCCCAAATGGCTGAAATTAACCTCCTGTTGAGACTGGAATGGATCATCTGCCTTCTGCTGCCCCCATATCCTCCCCCAGACTCTGAATTATCTGTTTGGGTTGTAAATGTTTGAGAGGCTGTTGTTCAATGGTATTTAGACTGTGCCCAGCATGAGGGCACCCAGGAGCTTTCAGGAAGTCCTGGTAGCCAACTAGATCACAGAAAGGTTGGGTGTTGCATGCACCGATCCTGCAACAGCCAACTGCCACACATTCAGGTCCTGGACTGTTCTTGCTCTTCATGCTGGGGTGTGGGAACTCATTTAATCTAGCCTTTAAGAACTGGTGCTGTTGTGTTTTTTTCACTGCTGTTTTATCCTCCACAATGTCCAAGAACAACATAATCATTAGTCTGGATTTTCCCGTATTGATATGCAGAGAGAAGGAACACACAGTTAAGCAGGTTTCTATGCAGAAGTATAATTTGAGTAATGTTTAGAGTCCTGTCTACACTGTTCCACATTGTTTGGAGGGATGAAGTTTACTGTGGTTGTTGCTGATAGTCAATGCTCGTCTGCTGCTACTCAGAGATACTTGGAGCTCCTTTTATACCTATTGCAGAGTAATCTTCCCACCCAGTGCATGGGAAATGTGGATACCATAGCAGGAGTGATGATATATCTTCTATTTGTTTACAGAGAAGATGACTGACCTTTCAGAACAAATAGCATATAGGGAAGACATCAGAGATTCATTTATCTCCTTTTAAAACACTCCTCTACAAAAACAATAAAGTCTCTTCAGATTAAGATCATGGACTCTTCACACCAGCAGAGAGAGGGACTGGTCTCCCCAGTGATACCAGTGACAGCAGCCACTGTCCTTGGCTGTGTAACTGAATTCTCTCCATGTACAATCCCATTGTGATCAGCAATCCAGGCTTGGTTGCACTTTGAATAACTGGCTTCAGTATGAAAAAAATGTACCCAAGGATATCTAATTTGTTTGTGTAGATTCAGCCTGATTAAATTCCAGGATGATTCTGAAGTTCTCATGTTCTTTTGCTGGATGCCTGATACTAAATTCATCTATTTCTGTTGGTGCTCATAAAAGCCCAATTCCTGTAGCTGTTCAAGACAGATGCAAAAAAATAAATAGGCTCAGGAACCACTGTTAGGCTAGACACACTTGTGGACAGAAACTGTGAACAGGTTTGCTTGCCACAATAGAATGGTTAGAAAAACATGGGAGACAACACTACTGCAAACATGACATCAGTATACCTGATGAGAGGCTGCAAATAAGCACTGACGTTGTCAAGCAGCTGGAGGTGTTGGCTAAATGAGAAACATCTGCATCTTCTCCATTCAAGCATCAGTAGAAAAAAGGAAAAAATTCTGGAGATTAGGTTTTTCTTCTAAAAAGACTCACGGGTGTGAAAAAGCACAGGCCAAAGCATCTGTGTAATCTGTATCTGATCCATGTAATTCTGATGACCTTGCCATAGGACTACATTATGGGAAAGCAAAACCTGAAGGTGGCAAGATCCATGTACAATATAGACTGGGGAATGAGATGCTGGAATGGAGTGCCACAGAAATGGACCTAGGGGTCCTGGTTGGTGGCCAGTTGAACATGAGTTAGCGGTGCCTTGGCAGCCAGGGAGGTCAACCCTGTCTTGGAGGGCATCAGGCAAAGCATCACCAGCCAAGCAAGGGAGGGGATTGTCCCTCTCTGCTCTGCACCAGGGTGGCTTACCTTGAACATTGTGGCAGTTTTGGGGGCCTCAATATAAGAAAGACATGAAGCCATTAGAAAGCATCCAAAGGAGGGCAACAAGGATGGTGAGGGGACTTGAGGAGAAGCCCTATGAGGACCAGCTGATGGCACTTGATATGTTCAGCCTGGAGAAGAGGAGACTGAGGGGATACCTCATCATAGTCTGCAACTTCCTCTAGTGGGTAACACTGAAGGTTTGATGTGGCTTGAAACCCCTCTTTTTACACGTATCTCCCTGTAGGCTATCAGACTTCCCTGGACCGAGGCACCCCATCACGCACTGGAATTTGGATATATCATAAATGAGTGGGTTTTCAGAAACCAAATATACCCAGGAATCACATCACTGGTTCTGATGAAAATCAGACAATTTCTGATGAGATGTTGAAACACAAATGTGGGGACATTGTTTTAGGAAACAACATCTCAATTGCAGGGCAAGACTGACCTGAGGATTTTGGGGCCACATTCCTCAGTGAAAAGAAAGTAAAGACATGATGAAGGACAAGCAGGGCACAGAAGAGAAGAAAGAATGAATGAAAGGTTGAAAAAGGTACATGATGGGTGAAAGATAGGTGAAGGAAGGGGATTCTTTAAAGATGAGCACTTAAAGTGAGAATACTCTTCTTTTTAAAGAAACTAAAATACAACACATTCACATGTGCTTTTTTTGGCATATGGAATCTGTTCAGCCCCTAAGTACCAGCAGTAATGCTGACCCTAATCTCCCACTTATCTGCTGGTAAGATTTCTAAGCCTTTCAGTCCTCCTGAGATAGCAAGGCACCTGGTCTCTGCATGCCCTGCCATAGCAGCTTGAGTACTGCCTAGTAAATAAATCTCGTCAGGAAGAGGAGACGCTTTGGGGAATGATAAAACAACGAGCAAAGCAAGAACTGCCTGGGCGGCTGGTGAGTGTGGAAGTGATGAGCTTCCTATTGATTGCACAGGAGTCTTGCTTAGAAAGATGGCTGGAAATTTTTACCTTTGAAAACATTACTCTGGGAAAGCTGAGAAGAGAGCAGGAGTCAGTGCTGATAAGAGGAATCAATGCAGAGCATGGGTGGAATGAGGTTATTAATACATAATAAGACTGAACTTGGGAGGTCATAAAATAAAAAAGATATTTTCTAGTTGAGGCATCTCACAGGCACTTGATTGCTATAACAATGGCAGTGGAGACATTAGAAACAATGAACTGTACAGCAAAAATGGGCTGAAAATCCCTCCTCATGGAAGCATCTAGTTAAAAGAATGGCTAAAGCAGAACAATTTTCTAGAAGAAATATATTTTAAATATTTAACAGTGGTTGTGAACAGGAACTTGTGATCTTTGGAGCATGTAAAAATTGAAAATAATGCAGGCAAAAAGGTGCCAGATAAGTTTTCAATCTCAATCCCTCTGGTTATTACCAGCAGTGTGACAATATCACACAGCTGGAAACTGAATGTTTAGGCTTTATAGATTCCTTCATCGACAGGGACTGTCTCCCATTATGCAATATGATTGTTCAGCCTTTGGCACCTTTCCCTTCAGGATCACTTGGTGTCACCTTAGAGGAAGATGCCTATAGCTGCAAAAGAAAGTATTTCTGAACTTCACTGAATCCCAGCAAAGCTGGAGGAAAGTAGATTTGAACTGGATACCAGGAAGATTAGATATTAGGAAGAAATTCTTTACTTTGAGGGTGGTAAGATACAGGAACAGGTTGCCCAGAGAGGTTGTGGATGCCCCATTCCTGGAAGTATCCAAGGCCAGGTTGGATGAGGCTCTGAGCAACCTGGTGTAGTGGAAGGTGTCCCTGCCCATGACAGGAGGATTGGAACTAAATGATATCTGAAGTCCCTTTCAACCCAGGCCATTCTGTGGTCCTGTGAATGTCTGGTCTTCCCATACAGTCCTCTAGGATGGGTGCAAAACCCAGGAGAGCTCTACTAAACTCTATGCATTTTAAGGATCTTAGAAGTAAAACTTTACTGTATCCTTTCTTACTACATTTCTTAGGGGTTTTCTATGAGTAAAGCATGCTTATAGATTTTCGTGATGTATTTGTCTTGAAATCCATAGTGTCTTCTGATAGATTACAAAATTGCTACTACTAAAATAGACTGGCTTATCCTGTCACATAAGTAACTCTAAATCCAAGCTACTAATAACAACCACCATCAGCTTTTCAGTATCAGGGAATGGTTTAAGGAACATTTTAAGCCTGATTTGCCTAATTTCCTTAAGGAGATCTCTGATATCTATGAATTGCACAAGGAAATTAATGGGAAGCAGGTAAGGATATTGGTTTTACATCCACAATATGAAAATGCAGAGAAGAGAGAAAATCTCACAAGAAGGTTACTACACACAGGGAGTTTGTAATCTTGGGATCCTACTGCATGGTTTTCCAAATGAGGAAAGCATTTCAGATGGCTGTTGGAGAAATGAGGAAAGAACCGTCATTTCTAGTTTCAGTGGTGCTAGTCATGCTGCTTTCCCAGCACATCAGTACTACAAATCTGTGAGAGCACTCAAAAAATGGTGAGAGGTCTGAGGTACAATGCTGAAAGTGAACCTGTGTGCTGCAGAGGGCATAGGGCACATTCTCTGCCTGAACTAATCAAACCATTTATAGCTCACAATGATAAAGGTCTTCAAGACCATGCTGGGAGATGAAACCAGCACATCTGTCATGTGGGGTGTAGAGGGCTTTGCAGGTCTGTGGTGCCATCTCACTTAGAGTCCATAGCAGACTGGCTGTGCCAGAGTCACCCTGTGTAAGATCCACTGCAGTGCTGCTACCACAGCATAGCCAATGATGACAGTATTTTGGAAATGTTTCATCACAATCTGACAGACGTAGGAGACCATTAGACAAGAACAGCTACCCCTATGATCCACATGCACTCTTTTTAATCAGAATCTTATTTTTATGATTTGATATTAGCCTTTAGTTTACCTCCAATATGGGAACGACATCAAGAGATGTTATGTCTTCTTATGCTTCTGAGCCTGAGCACTTGGAGATTAAGAGCTGGTATCTCCTAATTCTTTCCATTTCTTTTTGTAATCTGCCATGAGTAAATGGACTGAATGTCCTGCAGGGCACCAAGAGGCTGGATTTTTAACTATATAAAACAAGTAATATGTGTGCCTTAAGCTCAACATTGGTCTGATATGGCAAGACAAACTGAAATCTCTGTGTTTATGTAGAGTTTATACACATCTCCAGCACACGAGGTATTATTCATTGCTCTGATATGGGTAAAGATCATCTTTAATGGTGCTAACAACCATCTCTGATTCCCTTTAAATCCTTCACCCTTGCTCCAACCCTTACAGGGAAGGAGATGCTTAAAACCAACTGAGATCAGGGTTTTTTTCTGAAGGTAATAAGATATGCATTGTACCAACTATTTAATCAAGGCAGCAACATACAGCTTCCAAATGAGATGTATAGACAGCACTGTGGGTTGGGCAGGATAGGAAATGGGTAATAGTTCAGACCCGAAGTAGACTGTTTGAGAAGGAAGACCATCATCAAGATAATTGACAGTAGCCGTGATAAAAATCCACTCACTATAGTATATAGCATTTCAGGTGAGGATCTCAACCAGGCATACAGTGTAGGACCATGAAGGAGACAGAGAGTAGAAGGAGGACTCTTCTGTTACTTGATCAGAGGACAGTGTTAGGAAAAAACTTTTCTTTCAGTCATGTCTTCTTTTTATTAGTATGATGCCCCTTCCTGACTATAGGCTTCTCCAAGCCTCTATTTTTTTCTACCATAAACAGAATTATCAGGAAGGGCAGCCACCACATGACTCCATTGAGTGTGGATCACTTCCCCTAAAGATGTTTCTAGAGATTGGTAATGAACAGCCACTGCTCCTCCACAGCCAATGGCCTGAAGTGGCTGTTCACATGGGGCTCTGAGCAAGCTGGTCTAGTGGAAGGTGCCCCTGTTCATGGCAGGTGGGTTGGAAAAAGATGATCTTTCAGGTCCCTTTCAATTCCAACCATTCTGTGATTCTACGATTGTGCTTCTATCTACCTTTCTGAGTTACTGATTGAATGTGTTAATAGCAGTTAAAGCTATCTGGAGGAGTTGCTATTTAGTTATTATTCAAGACTATGAGAAAGAAAAGAAAATGTATCTGTAGATGATTAGAGAGCTCCCCTTTTGTCCCCTGACCCTCTAAGAAACTGCTATGTACTAATAGCTTTAACTTCCCTTCCTATTATGCTCTGATAGGATTTGCCTTTCAAAGCACTCTGACTAGATAAGACAGCAGGCTGCTGAATTGGAATAAGTAATACAGGCACACAGAAGATGTGTGTGTGTGTATCAAGACACACTGGCTTGATGGCAGTACCTCTCATAAGAGAAAACAACTCCAAAAATGTACCAAATTCTGATAGAAATTACCTCCTTCACAGACAAATTGCAGGGATAGAGAAGAGAAGTTGAGGTGAGTCAAAGCAAGGGGAGAGCAGTCTAATATACTACACAGTGATAAGAGCAAGCATCTGAGCCTTTGGGAAACAGTGCTGGTTTGGGTGACTTCTTGATGCTGAAGATAAAGCTGGTTGATATAGGCAGTGATGTTTTTAACAGACCCAAAAGGTTTATCCTGCTGTAACTATTGAGTCCACAGTTCTATTAATCAGGAAAACTATGTATTTCCAGAAGACTGGGAGAAGACAAGACTACTAACACTTCAATATGAGGCCTTGCATGGAATTTAGAAAGGGCATGGGCTTCATATTCACCTTTCACTAATTGAACAAATGCTTTAATGGACTGTTTTCCCATATACCGTGAGGGAGACAAAGGTATAGATGTTTACACTGGATCCTCAGCTAAGAGGCATATGTTATGCTTAAGAGGATAACATATGCCTTAGTCACACAGAGAGTAGGGTGAAGAATACATACAACTTGTAGAATTGTTCTGGTGAATTTGAAATAATCCCCATCTTTACTCTGCCTCTGTTGAAATCAAGGGCAGTATCATCATTGATTGTGAAAGGTGCAGGATCAAGGCTTTCTGGGATCTGGAGGGATTTTCCGGAGTGTAGCTCTGTTGTACAGGAGACACATCTGACTTCTGAGGATACTGAAGATTTCCTTACTGGTTTACTTCTAACAGTAACACTCACCAAAGCAAACAGAAAGATTCCTGAATTTCTGAGTATAAGGGCATAACTAAACCAATTTTTAGAAGGATCTTCAAACAAATGTATAATGAAATTAACTGGATTGTTTCTCTTGTATAGGAGAAGGCTGTGCCATATTAGCTTTAGCTTTAGACTGTACTTTCCAGGAGAGTTGAAATTGTCTCCATGACCAGCTGCTCATATAAGAGAAGTGGTCCTTTTGAAATCAAGGGACTAAGACATTGTGCTGGAAAGCTTCTATTTTTCCAGGCTTTGTCTACTCTTTGCACTGAGATCCACTCCTTTCCCAGGAGAAAAGATATTTTCCTTTCCTTCCTAACTTCAGGGTGCAAAACAATGGGAATAAGTAGGAGAAAAATAAACAAAATAGTGGGACCAGAGTAAAGTCATAAAAATTCTTAGGGAGCTGGCAGGATTGAACTCAAAAAATCCACAATGAAATCAATGGATCCTCCTCCTGCATGAAACACTTGCACTAATGGGGGCATCTGCAAGTAAGCGGAGTCATTGGAATGTCACTAACACATAAAAATTCAGATGCTTCTGGGCTTGGTGGAATAGGTTTTCCTTATTCCAATAACATGATTCCTTGTAAGTCATGAGAAAGAGGGTAGAGCCAGTGTGGTAGTTTCAATGAGTTTTGTCTGATTTAAAATTTGTTGGTTTTGTCCAAGACTTGAACAGATAGTCAGAGTCCATTTATGTTTGAAATTAAGTAAAGTCAGCTGCTAAATCTTGAATCAAAAAAACAGCTCTTGACTGATGGACTCAAAAATGCTCCAAAGCACAAGTCACAAGTGGCAAGACCTCATATCTCATGGTTCAGAAGAGACAAAAACTGCTGCTCTGTGGCATTCAGTGGTACATTAAGTGTCTCCAGAACAGCACCAGTGATCCATGTGGCCAGGAACAGCAAGTTCTGCATGAGATATTTGAAGATTTTCAGTCCTAAAACAGGACCCAGTGCAATTATTGCAACAACAGCTCTTTGGCATGTCAAGGAGAGAACAGAAGAAATGCAGTGAAGGATCAACTGAGTCTTCAATGACCGTTTAGTAATAAACTGGGTAGCATAATACAGCTTAGATTCCTGGGTTCTTAAGGATGGGGAAAAATTGCTTGGTGTCAGTTGATTAGATTAGAGATTAATTACTTTTTTTGAACTGACCAGCATCAAAGACAAATATCTTTGCAGAGGTATTTGCACTCATAAAGCTGCATGAGTAAAACCCCAAAACCCAAACGACATAACAAGACAACCCCTTTCTTCATGCTGGGATCAGAAAGTGATGCAAGATCCTGAAACCTGATTCAAGAGGTTCTCAAAACCTCCTGCACTTCCCAAAAATATTGGCTGAATGTTGTGCCTGAAACAAGACCAGAAAGGCAGAAAGCCCCCAAAACCCTGTACACCACAGGGACAAAATTTAGATAGAGTTTTTAGGCCCTCACAGCACACAGCTTGTCCTGTAACAGGGGCATCTGGCTGGAGCCCTGAGTGTAATGCAGTTATTAGGCTAAGTTTAATTATTGCATCACTACACTCACCAGGGAACCTACCTGGTTATACTACAGACTCTAAGCTGCAGGTAACACAAAATTGCCCAGCTGTCTGTAGCTACACAGAGATACCTCAAGGAGGAAATGGGATCAGAACTTAATTCTCAGTATTTCATGGATAAAAGTTTTCTTCATCTGGGACAAATTGACTGGGGAAGGTATTGCAGTGTAACTTGTCTGCCAAAGCTCCCCCAGTATGCTTGAACCACTCCAGAACAACTCTATACAGACACATGGAGTTTGTGTTTGGATTATCTTCTCCAAATAGGGGAAATAGCCTGAAATTGCTGTTGTAGTTGATTCTGTTCAAGTCTTTAGAAAGGAGTTTTATCCCATAGATCCATAGTGGAATCTCTTTTATGGTAAATGCAAAGTAAAATAGTGGTGAGAGCAGTCAGACACAATGAAGTCATTAAATCCTCTATATCCCAGTTCAGCCACTTTTTGAGAGGTTGAACTGATGCTCAGAAGGTAATTCTATCCTTTAAGTCAAAGAAAATCTGTTCATCCACTCTAAGTTAGCTTTTTTGAAGGGAAGTTCTCTTGCCTTGAGAATATTTTTATTGACTGTGGATAATTTTTTCAAGTTTTGTTCAGTGAACAGTGGTTCAGATTTTGGCAATGTCACCATGCAATCATGCTTTATTTGATTGAGTAGACTTGAATGGGCTTTGCTCCTATGGTAACAATTTTTAGCTGCCATTGTTCTCAGCTTTTTGAAGGTGCCATTAACCATTGTTCCCAGTGGCCTGGTTCTCTATGTGACTTGGGCTTTCCAAGACTGGATTGCAAAAGTTTCAAGGTTACACTGAGCAAAAAGAAAGAGGGTGAGTGATTGGGAAAATGAGATCAAGTCTTTTTCATCTTTTCCCCAATCCTGGACTAGGCAGAGGCTGAAACAACCCCAGCAGTAGAAGGCTGCTGAAAATTCTGCCAACCTCGGTAGTTCCTTGTGGAGGACAGTGTCAGCAGGATCCTCTCTGCCCCATCCTGGTTCCTCTCTGTGGGAACATTCCCTATGCTCAGAAGTGAGCAAAGGTCTCACCATGCCAGCTGCCACAGGGATCTCCGGCTGCTTCTTGCAGACATTATCTCTGTAGCTACGTCAGCAAACCAGGTGGAGTTGCAGCTGAGATTTTGGCAATATCTGCAACTCTGAGGCTGTGTTTAAGGTCACATTTCTGTAGCTGTGCTTGCCTTCATTTAATCTTGTTTGCTCTGACGTCAATGCAAATGCAGCAGCAAGCCCAGGCTGCTAGATGCTCTCTATTATTATGGGTTTTTTTCTCTTCAGTCATGGCTGGTTTCTTAAGATTGAGTTAAATTCACTATGGAGAGAGGCAGGTCGCTTTAACAGTGCAGTAGCTATTGTTTTGGCATATTTTATCCAAATACAGAGTATCTGCACTTAATGATTCTGTTCAATAGATTCAGCCAAAAAGCTGAGTTCACTGTGAGCTGTGTGTGCCTGTATCCTGGTGTGATTTCAATCCTGAATGCTTATGTATTAGTCCTGCCTATTTCATACATAAACAATTTATTACCTTCAAATGAATTAAATTTTCATGACACAGATTAATGTATTCTGCCTACCATCTGGAATGTCCTACAGCAGTCTCCAAATTGTGCAGGGATCCACATGTCATTGAAATGTAGCCCTTACCAGAGCAGAGCACAGGAACCAAATAACACTGCACAATTTTAGGACCATTGGGCAGAGTGAAACACACCAAACAGTGTTCTGCTGAAGCCAGAGGTAAATCTAGGTTGAAAGAGGTTATAGTGACTTCTTCAAGCAGTGCAGCAGATTGAACAGACTATCAACTCTTAAAAAGTATCTAAAAGACATCCCTTGTTTTTTAAAGCTCAGAGATGTTCTGTGGCTTATCTGTGGATGTGGACTGTCTGTAGAAAAAGTAGAACAGCTCCTACAACTCCTGCCTGCCCACTGCAATCATTGTAAAGCAGCCTCTGTTTGAAGAGTGAAAGGCAGAAGAGCCAGATAATAGGCTTGAGGATAAAAAAAGTGACATCTAAATCCTTCAACATCCATGTCATTAGTGGATCAGAGGATGGGCTTTTGTTGATTCTTCTGGCCTTAAATGCTACATCATTCAACAAGAAAATGATAAGTTTTCAGGGAATTGGAAAGCTGTGGCCTTTCAGATCATATTTAATCATTTTTTACAAAGAAGCTCTATTTGTAAGACCCCTGCTGTCAAAGCATCAGTGGATTAGCAGGACTAACAGGTAATTCTGCTTTAACATCAATATGGGCATAACACTAGATGCTCCCCACAGTTCAATAGGAACTTTTTAAAAAATGTATTTGAGCAGTGACAGTATGAAGTAACAGCCATAGAATGTGGGTAAGAAAATGATCACAAATAATCACAAATATTCAGGGTCCATCCCAGCCATTAAAATGCTGAAGCCTCCTTTGCAGGCTCCAGGGCACTGCTAGCTCCCTCGTCTGAGCTTCCCTCCTTTACCTGGAGCTGGCTTCTGTCCATTGTGCATGGCCTTCAAATATCTCCCAAATGCCTCCCCAAAGCCTTTACTACAAGAGGAAATGCAGTTCTCATGAGACTTAACCTGAAGCAATGCATTAGGAACATGTCCCATCAAAACATGAGGCAAGACTGGAGTAAAAACAATTTCAACTCCTGTTGGAGCTGTAGAGATGAAAATGTGTTGCAGCAAGGGGTAAGAAAGTGAAAGAGAAGCTTTTAGCCTGGTAGCTGGACATTCTAGAAGATTTTTGCACTGAAGCCAATTGTATTAAATTGTCCTTGTCAAAGGTTATGTTCAAACGTGCCCTTATTGCCAAACTGTGCAGTCATNCGAATGTTCTAGCCTATATATTTTAAGAAAAGATAATGGCGCTGCTGACACCTCCTTTTCAGAAGACAGGGATGCTCACTCTTCCATTCTGAATGAAATATTGCAGGGGAGAGCTGAGAAAAGGTGCTTGTCTCCCTGGGTATTTCTGAGTACAATGGATGAATGGCACCCAGAAAACAGGCAGATTGAATGATTAGAGTTGCTCTCTCTGACTGCAAGGTGCTGGCCTCTGTTATCAGTGGGATAGTGCAGGGTACCACATTAATTCCTAGGCATAAGCTTCCACTGTAGCAGATAGCTCAATCACTCTGGATTTCACAGGGCCAAGCCCTAAATTAAGAAAAAAAAAAACCAAACCAGCAAGGGAAGAGCTCAGTCTCTTTGTCTCTGCAAGTTCTGCTCGTGCTGCTGTCTTTGTGAGCATGTAACATAAGCAGAAGCTGGTACTGAGCAGGAAAGACTGCATTTTTCATTTCTGCTTCGCTGCCCTCACAGCAGTGAGATTCAGGCTGGTGCTGTAATGTCACACAGACACAGACACATACACACATCCAGTCAGTGGTGATCCAGTTGCAGGTGCAGACCTTTACTTCTCATACAGTCTTGTTGAGATGATGGAGATTTGCAGGTGCTCAGGACTTTGGGAAATCAATCTCCTTATTCGGACAGTTGAGACTAAGATTTTTGAAGCTGAAGCTAAAATCTTGAGTTACAATCTAGATCCTTAAATAAGTTGGCTGAATTTAAGTAGTCAAAGCCAGTGCTATTGTTAAAAAGCAGGTCATTTATTTATATCTTAAAACTGGATTTAGAAGCCTAATATTAGTTGCTCAGTTTTTTAAAAATCTTTGTCTTGCTCTAAATAAGGAACCATGTCCCTATTTAGATGTGGAAGTTGGAAAAGTTACTTTACATGACTTACTTGTCATCACAGAGTGCCAATTAGCAATCCAGATGTCCAGTTCTGCACCTCTCCTTCTTTTCTGAAATACTGTAAATCCCCAAAAGAGGCTTCCCAGGACTTAGGTTGCTCAGTAATGCTTGGGAGGTGTATGGAAAGTCAGGAGACTCCATGATTTGCAGATTGAGTGTACTTGCAAGGGATGGTCTGTTGTACGTTTCCTGGAACTCAAACTGGGGTCTCCTCATGTATTCAGGGAGGAGCTGTTAAAGTAAAAATCACATCTGGATTAAGAGTGTTCCGAATTGTATAAAATTATGTAATTCCTCTTAAGATCTTCCAATTTTATGAAAAAAATTTAAATATGTTTTTGAACAGCATTTTTTCAGGTTAATGATTACAAATACTAGGTTATGCCCCAAACCTTCTCTTACACACAAAATAAAAACCGTAATGTAAGAACAACTTCTTACAAAGGGAAAGTTGTGCTAAGGATTTTTAAAATCCTAGAAAATGTAAAGAAAATGGCAGAGCGGTATCAAGAAAAATGTTGAATACTTGTTTAACATTAATTGACATAATTTTCTAGTGATTATAATTTTTTTCATGCTTTGACTGTTCAACAGGTATCACCTTTTATAGAGCACTCATTTTCTGAAAATTAAGTTATGTGGAATTAGACCTATTTTGGGAACTAACATAATTCCATTTCACCTGTTGCTGAGTAACTTATACTCTGTGGTATAGTTATGTCCAAAATGCTCTGTGGGTTAGGAGCAGGAATCAGTACAAATTTACAGGTGAGAAACACAAAGACAGAGGGACAAAACTCCTTCCCCGCCATCACATGAGCAGCTTGTAGAAAATGGATTTGCAGTGAGTTCCCTCATAGTGGGCTGCTTTTCAGACCACTCAACTGGCTTTCCTTTGTTCTGATTTGAAACTCTTTGCTTTTTCATTGCTTTTCTAGGTTACCAAGCAGTACAATGGAAAGGGAGTTGTGGCAGAGTGGGGCATGATCTCTGGGTCCTTCACTGAGGACACACAGAGGGAATTTGTATGAAGTCCCTGTACTCAGTCCACCTTGGTACTTGGTTGTTTTGGGATCCAAGACAGCCAGGTATGATGTTAGCACTGTTTCAAACTGCTGGTTAGGAACACAGTTATGTTTTACCTTCCCCAGCCTGATGGACTCTCTGACTTCCTCAAACCCACTGGCTCATAGACAATGAAATTTTATTAAGGTTTTCTGGTGCAGCAAATGATGATGCAAGTCCCTGACATTGCAGGTGAGATCATTATGCTATCTGACAAACCGTGAGCTGCATATTTAAGGCTTTTCTGGGAATTATTCGGATGCTGGTTCTGTTTTCTGTATTGTCCATCCATGGTGACCTGAGCTATTTACTGTACATGCACAATCTGCAGTGGAAGCAAAGCCATTCATCTCTAGAGGTTTAAACAGAACTGTTTCTTTCCCCTTATGAATGACAGCATGGCTAATGGATCTCCACGTGCCAGAGGGCTTTTCAGTGGCAGAGCTTCAGGCATCACATGGAGAATTAGGCACATTGAAGGCTTGGTGTTTATTTTGGAACTGAACTAAAAAAAAAAAAAAAACAAACAAAAAACCACTCTGGGAGAAGCTTTCAACCAGATAAGCTGGAGGATTTGATCTCTGAACTTCCTTTCTTAGGTATTTCTGTCCTCCCTTTTGAACAGCAGCAATCACTTGGTACATGTGATGATGCACAGGAAAAGCATCAGAGTTGTGTAACATCTACTTATCACTATAGATTATCCTTTAGCAATGAGATTAAAGCTTTTTGTTATGTAGGAAGAGTTTGGGATTTAGACTCGTGGTTTTGTGTATGTGTGTGTGTGCTTACTTTTTTTTTTAAACTCTTATGAAATGCACTATAAATTTGGTTTCATTGAGCAAGAAGAGGAAACCTCCCAAGAGCGACTAAGAAAACATGGATTTTTAAAGAAGCAGAGATTATAGAATAATAGAATCATAGAGTGGCTTGGATTGGAAGGGAGCTTCAAGATCATCTAACTCCAACCTCCCTGCCATGGGTAAAGACAGTTTCCACTAGTTAAGGTTGCTCAAAGTCTCACCCAACCTGGTCTTCAATATTTCCAGATTTTTAAAGGATTCTCTTTAGCCGCTATATATCTATAATTATGTGTGCTACAAACCAAATATTACCTCCTGGCAACTATTTTCACATCAGGGCTGAAATGGTGGAGTATTTTGGAGACATAAAGGGGAGTGACATGCGTAAAATGGTGGTTTGAATCTCAAGCGCTGCAGAGCTTTCTGACAGCACAACCTGCTGCTTTTTCCTGCTGACAGATTGACTTTCTGGCTAAAGTCCAGCTGGTTGTCAGGATATCTAAACACATGCTATGTGCTTGGCGCATTTTGGTTCCCCATTTCTGCCAGGTACATACCAACAAAAACCCTCAGGGTACCTGAGGCTTCTTCATATCTGTCTGGTTTCATCAGTTGCAGAAAAATGAAGGTGAGGACCAACACTGGAAAGCTCAATCCCTTTTCTTGACCCAGTTCATCAAGGTGATGAAAAAGGTTTACATAAGACTGTAATGGATAAGAACCTGTCAGCAAAACAAAGACTATTGCAAGTCTTGCTTTTTGCCTATAATCAAGTGTTCATTGCCCTGCAATGAACAGACTCCTGAAACGAAAATGAATTCAAAACAGTAGAAGCATCTCTCTCTGAGGACGATCCATCCTGGGTACTAAGATGGCTTTAGAGGGACATCAGATTTCTGTTTCAGTTTCCTACATCTGAGGCCACTCCATTGTAATTTGCTACTGGGTGTACAAGAAATTTAGTAAAATAGTGATAATGTACTGTGACCCTCCTGTTTCTGCTGTTCCATTACTGTGCAGTTTGCATCAGAAGGATCAGTAAATTAAGTCTGGAAAGAAAAGTATTTAAATTACATGAGGGTTGTGGTTTCTAAATAAAGGCTGGTGGTCCCTTTGATAATACCACTATCATAATACTTTGATCCTGAGGGCTTGAAGCAGGCATTCTTTGTATGGGTCTCTCATTAACTGCAAAGGGAATTTTGGGCACAGAGCAACTACCTACACAAGATTGGGCCAATTACTTCATTAAATTTTAAGCAGGAGTATATACAGAGCAGATGGACATTTCAGGAGGGTACTGAGTAATGTGTGCATGGTGACAGAGGATGCAGCTTATCTTGCACATTAGCTTTGGATAGCTTTTAAGTGTATTAATATTAGGACTCCAATCGGATTTAGGTGGTGTGTAAGATTTCTCCAAGCCTTCTTAACTTGTTTGAATTTTCCTGAGATGAATGCAAGAGGGAATGATCCAATCACTTAGCCACTCTTGTCTGAAACCAGCGTGAAAACAAAAAATGGTCATGGACAAAAAGATGCATTGCCTAGGTGGGTTGGTCTGTAGGCTTGGTTGGATGGCTGGGTTTTAGATAGGTACTCAGTTTTTAAAGGCAAATAAAAGGTTTTTCAACCAAAATAATTTTTATTTTTATATGATAATGTGTCAATACTATATTGCTTAATTTTTTTCTTCCTTTTTTTCCCATACCTTACTTGGCATTGGAGCTTTCATACTGTCTCACTGCTTTATGTGCCTGCATTTTAGGACAAGGGTTTATTTATGTTTATTTTATTTCATTTCACATTTACAGAGCCATAGGCAGCCTTAAGTGTTTTCCTGGAACAAAGAAAGGGAAAGAGGAGTATCATTTTTACTTACAATGATACTAAGCTTAGGTACTAGAAAAAAAAATCCCACTGATAACAGTGAACAGGAATTACCAATGCAGACTTAATTAGATGAGATGAAAGGAGCTCATGTTCTCTGTTCTTTAGAGGAAAGGCAAGTTAATACTATAATTTAATAAAATATCTTTGTGATAATAAGGCCTAGAAGTCCAAGATGCAGCCAAGGATATTGTTCTTGTCTGTCCCATAAAATGTATAGTCTGTACAAAAAACAGAGACGGAATAGCAAAGGGTCTTTGGGGAAGAGGATTTCCTTGTTAGCAGAGGCAGGGACAGAGCCTGTTGTTGCCTGCTCAGGAATAGAAAGTTGAACAACAAAGGCCTGTTTACCATGAGATTATTATATTATTGATAGTAACAAGGAACTTCTCCCAACTGTGACATAAAATTATTCAGAACAAGGGCAAGTAAAGAACTCCAGGTTTGCCACACCTGCCGTTTAGCAGTTTCTTTATTTAGCAGCTCAGAAGCGCTGTTTTTGGAACTGAACAATTTCCACAGTATTCTGAATAACATCTAGGCCCATTTTAGGATATTTTCTATTGACACAAACAAAGTCATTGTCGGATTAATCATCTATTCTTTATGGAAAAGCACCCTGTGAAACTAGGCAGAATTTTGGTGGACATGAGGATACTTGCCCTGCCCTACAAAGCACATGTCAACATATGCCCATTAGTGAGCTGGATCATCACCCTCACCAGAAATGCCCATCACAGTATGTCAGAGCAAAAGGGAAGGACCCAAGTCTGAGCCACAACTAGCAGCTCCCCCAACCTAACATATGTTCTCTGGTATTTTCCACGTGTTGTAAAGGCCCTAAACTTCCTCTAAATTATTGACTGCAGTGTACAGTCTGATGCTGCATAGTACTTAGAAAGGACACTCAAAGCTGGGACAGAGTAGGAGGAAGAATGGAAGTATTTGAGTTGCACTGGTGGCACTCAGGGAGGAGACAAGCCCTGCTTCTTCAACTGTGAGGCTAATTTGTTTTCTAAATACAGAGACCAAATTTTCCCTTTATTTTATATTATCCTGGGATAAACCAAAATAATCAGCACAGTGATTAGGATTTAAAGTGGTGAGGAGTATGCTTCAAGAGACACCAATATTTCACTCTTGTCAAACTTCCAAACATTGCATAAAAACCTTACAGTGATGATTAATACAATGTAGGATAGTGATCTCCACATCTTTTTGTCTTCTTTCAGGGTGCCCAAATGGCTGAAGAAAAATCTAAGCATAGTTGCACTGTCAGTGAAGTCACCATTGTGAACCTGCAGCCTGAGAAAAATCCAGTTCTCCTTTTGGTGGGAGGGAAGCCAGGAAGTGAATGTAGAGACCTTGGGTTCCAGCCTCCTTCTCCAAGGATTTCAGAGAAGAGGTTTTCGCAGGAAGAGAAGAAATTGTGGCCAGAAAAGGTGAAAAAGGAGGGAATTTTGTCTCCCAGCCTGCATCGTGCACATGAGTTGTGTAGTACAGAGAATGTTACCCTTAAGAGGCCAGTGAAGTTGGCCCCTCTGGAGATCCCTGTGGAAGTAAAAGAAGCCCAGCTCCAAAAGATTATGAGCATCCAGAGAGAAGCCCAAATGGCTTCTCAGAAGCTGACAGTTATCAACTCCATCAACAATGAACCCCATGTGAAACGAGTAAAAAATCTGGCACAGGGGGAGCAGGGAAACCTTCAAAAAATCAAGATGAATGAGAAGACTGCTCTGGAGAATAAAAATGATCCCCTACCCACTAAAAGCAATAAACCTCTGGGAGAAATACAAATTATTTTGCCTTCAGAGACAACCTCCAAGATGACTAAACAACCAGGTGTTGAGGATGCTCCCAAGACACTCTGTAAGCCATTAATCCCCACCCTCCATGTATCTGACACGCATGAGGAATGTAACAGCCCTGAGAGCATCCCTGATCCTTCCCCAAATGTTTCTCGACGCCGATTCAGAGTAAGACATACAAAAGAGCAGCAGGAAGACCATGGGAAAAACAAACCCTTAAAGGCCATGGATCCAAGTGTGGGAGAAGGCACGAAGAAAACTGCCGGTCAGCGAACACAGAAGACCCTCAGTGATGCAAGCAAGCTCATTGAAAATGTGGCCAAAAAGCAGAAGGAACGAGGAGCAAAGCAAGGGGAAATGGATGAAGCCTGTCTTGTGAGGAGGCAGTCTATTCGAAGGATGGCCTTGGGAGACATCATCCAGGTGGATGATGACTGAATACCACAATACAGATACCCAGTAAAATGTTTTAGACTGACTGCTTGGATAGAATTCTTCAGAAGAGTGCCTGGATACATTAGTATACCACCAAATAAAAATAAGTTAACATTTTTGAAGGACTCTGTCCTTTCTGAGATGCTTAAACAAGTGGGTCATAGAGAAAGTATCCTCCTTTTCTGCTCACCAGCATGGAGTACAACTTTTCAAGACACATATGGACCATGTATGAAAAATCTAGATGTGAACTGGGTGAGGGGACCAAGAGAAACAGAGGAACATGGAAAATACTGTGTCTGGGGCTTTTTTGCTCCTGAGAACACAGATTTTCCACGCTTACTTGTGACAAGTTTGTTTCAGAGAGACAAGACTAAATTGTTCTTTATATGAATAGCTGGAAGAACAAAACGTAATTAGCTCAAGTTTAGCAAGACACATCCAAGTCAGAAAAGGAGAAAAACTTTTAAGGACAACAAATATTGAAGAATGTTGTTTACAGAGATGGGAATCTCTGCCACTGAAATTCTAAATAATGCATAAGACAAACACCTTCCAAGGATGATTTCAGACAAGTTAATCATTCACACACAAGGACCAGATCATCTGTAATGTCCTTCAATCTCTATTTTCTTATATTCTATGGTCTGTCTTTTCAGTTGTCCACTTGCAGGGCTACTAACTAAGCCATGTAATGCAAAAGTGTACAATAAGTGCAAATTTTCACTTTGTATTGATACTTCTTCATAGGCTTACAGCTAATATGAAAATACTCACTGAATTGTTCAGAGGGCAGCATCTACTCGACAGCTGCTTCTCCTTGATTTCCTCACACTTACTCCTGTTTGCTCTTTCCCAATTTTTTGGTAAAGAGAGGAACATTCAATCCATATATTTTCATTGTCTCAACTCTGTTGCACTTTTTGTCAGCTTCTGAGATCGTAGTCATGTTTTGAAGATTGAAATTTTGTTTTATGTATAATATGAAATAAACCAAACTCATACAGTCGCAACTTAGTCCCAGAATCTTTTTAGGGAGCAAAACCCATTTTGTGGGGTTTAAAACAGTGTCTTGGGTTGAGCTGGCAAAATGCCAACTATCCGAGACAGAGTGAGAAGGGAAGAAGAGGGAGAGGGAAAAAACCACTCCAAACTAGTTTATGCTGAAACTAACTACATGTACTTATACAGAAAAGAGAAAATCAAAAGAAAACTACAATATAACACACTCTTACACAAGTTTTATATAACAAGAAATAACCTCCCACTCCCCAATTAATATGAAGTATATTAGTCTAAATTCATAAGCACTCTAAAAGACACCTAGCAAGAAACAGAAAGAGTAACAACAAAATATTTCTACTTCCCTGAACTCAAACAAAATGCAAGCAGCGGCAACAACAGGAGCAAGGCCCACTCCAACAAGGCAGCAGCTGCACCACGTTTGGCTCGCACCTCGGCCATGGCAGAACTGACTAAGCCACTCCCACACACTGGATTTTACCCCTTTTGAGATGATGCAGTATGGTATGGGATACAATATTATTGGCTAGAAGAAGTCAGCTGTTAGCTAGCCTAGCCCAGCTCAAGGCAGCTGACAATTTCAGGCCCAAATCTGAACTCCAAGGCCCAAATTTAGGCCCATCAGTCATACCCATAACAAACACCTATTATGACAATTTGCCAGAGCAGCTAGCACAGTGCAAATGTTATTAAAAGGTTAACATGCAATTAAATTTTCTTTATAAATTACTTTTACAGAAAGACTTGGGATGCACAGTGTTTTCTGGTAGTTCATTTCCTCCATTGCTCGATTTGTCTTTCAATAAAGATGTTCTTTTCTGTTTATCAAGTTGTCTTAGAAGCTGAGACTTAAAAATAAAACACTGATGAGACTTGCCATATAATTATAAGAGTTGGTAAAAATACATGGATGTCTGAAAAAAACAGAAGATGGGTAGAAATAGCAGAATTCAGCCTTTAAACATGCTGAGGTTGGAGGGAGATGAGAAAAGAATGAAGGTGTTTTGCTACAAAAAAGAGGTAAGCCTTCTTTTGCCTCTTATTTTTTCTGCTGTGTACATGACAAAGACAGCCAAGGACAGAGCAGAAAAGGGCTTGAAAATTATTACTGTATTTTTATCAATTTCAGAAAATGGGAAAGGTTTTTTGGTTTGTATGTTCCCTTATTGTTCTTTTAGTAAGAGGAAAGACATAACCCAGAGATTTTTTTGCTTTTGCTTTTGAATATTTCTTGCTGAAGAGAAAACAGACGTTGCCGGATTGAAACTTTGCCCAGGTTTGTCACAGCAGCAGTAGTTGTACTTATAAAAATCAGTCACCCTGTGACTTGCCACCAGCTTTTCTGTCAATTTTCTATTGTCAGAGTACCTGGGGAATGGGGATTCAAAACTGCATAGGCATGATAATTCAAGATGAATAAGGGTTTCTGTAAAATTTTAACACATAATATGGATTTAAAATGAGATGTTAAGCCAGGAATAAAAAATATGAGAGATATATGTTTCTTGTGATGTCTGGGTGGTGAGAAGAAATAATGATTCCACTAATAAACTCAGCTGAGTCTCTGACTCACTGCACCTACTTAATTGTGACATGAAACTGCAGTTCCAGTGTGTTTTGGTGGTGTCTCACAAGTTCCCAGCCAGACAGTATTCCAGACAGTATTAATGGGATATCCAAAGAAAATGCTTCTAAGTTTTGCAGCTTTTAGTAGAAGAGGGATGGCATGAGAGAACAGGTAAGTTAAGTTTGGCCTGGCTCAACTGAGAATCTGTTGTCCCACCTGTTTGGGCCCACCTAGTTGAGACTTCTGCTTTGGAAATACAGTGACAATTCAACAAGGATGAACAGCCTGCAGTTGTCCAGAACTGTAGGAAGGCTACTATATGTGTCAGAATGACTTGCTATTCCTCTGTGCTTTTACTTAGCTCTTTTAATGCAGCTAAATGCATTAAAATAAGTTCCCAGGAACAAATTGTTAACTGTTCAAAAATGTAAACCGATGAGACTGAGAAGGACTTAAGGATCTCAACTTTCTGCTGTGGCTGCAATTGCAAATTTTTGTTGGATGCACAGGTAGGAGAATTTTGTTTTAGGGGAAGGCACTAAAACCCCTTCCATCTCCTGCATGAGCAAGGTCATTGCTGAAATGGTGTCTCCAGGATCCAGTGTCAAGCTTTACATGGAATTGCATGCTTTGTGTCCCATTCTTCAAAAAGCATCTTCACTTATGAGAAAAGTGTTAGAAGTGTTCTGAATTCTGGGAAACTTGCCTTCCATGAGAGAAAGAAGGAGTTTGATCAGTACTTTTTGCAAGGTTCTTTGGTTAGAAAGAGGAAGAAAATATATAAATTATTTAGTGGAAGCTGAATCTTGAGAAATTCATACAGCAATTGGGTGCAACCTTTTAACTTTGGCTGCTGTCTAATATAAATGCATTCTGCCCTGGCTCTTTCCACTGGTTAGACCTTCCCACCGCCCCCTTATGCTGGCACTGCTTCTCAAACAGCAGCACCATGATTTGGAACAATGAATTTAATGTAGAAAATTCCCCCAAAAGATGAGTATTCAACTGGGATTTGTATCAATCTTGATTTAGTGAGTGGTTTCAGCAGTGCTTGTTTCAGCATAAATGAGGCAAGGACAGGGAAGCACACATTTATTCTGGTCATTGACTGTGCCTCTGTCATGCTAAAATATATCTAAATTGTACTCTAAAGACCATTAACTATTGAAGTGCCAAGGATCACAGTGGGCTCTGTTACATGACACGAATACTTGAAGAATCTGGGATCCAGCCTTGGTCTTCTGTAAACTGAAGAATAGTGGTGTCTTTGGTTAAGAAATGCCTGGCCAGTGTTGGCTGGAAGAGCAGTTTAGGGATTACCATGCTCTATTCTCTCTTCTGAATCTGTTAATTCTTCTGCTTGATTATTGTTTTAAATCTATTTAGTCTGAAATGTGACGAAAGTCTTGTTTTCTGTAACATGAAATTCTATCAATGTGCGAGCATCAGGGGAACTCTTGTACTTACCCAAACTTGGGAACAGAATGCTCCCAAAGTTTTGCCTTTTGATAGTAAAAAAACCCATGTGTGCTTCAGTGTTATCTAATGCTGTGTGAAGCAAGCCATGAAAAAGCAGTCCTTTGCACACATAAAATAACATTTGAAAGGTTTGAACTGTGGAGGATGAGTGGAGCTGAACTCTAACTGACCCATATAAATATTCTCAAATATTGAATATAAAAGAAAAAAAATCTAGCAAATTAATAATGAGGGAGATACATTCTTATGCAAATAAAGTGCATAAAGGAATAAATAGTGCATTAAGAATTCATATCCATGTATCAGTTCAGTAGTGGTTCTATGAGAAAACCTCTGATTACAAATTCAACTTTTCTATTCCTACTTCCAATGTTTTTGTTAGTGAAGAACCCAGTGGGTAATTTCTTCTGTGCAATGTAAAAACAACATTCATCCCTTTCCCCTAGGCTGTGGAAAAGCAGGACACAAGGTGGTCTCCACTCCAAAGACCTTTTAGCCTCAACGTAAAATAAAGAAGTATTGGGCAGACACAACATAGAGCAAATGGCGTAGTGAGATCCTTTCTAAATCAGTCATGAGTGAAAGTTACAGATTAGCGCCACTATTACCTAAGTTAGTAATGGTACATGTTTCATGAACAGCACCTTCCACCCCCAGAGACTCTTACAAGCTTCACAAAGCAGTAGGATAACACTTTCTGGGATGAGCAGAAAAGCATAAATTGTTGATTGATTCGTGGACCTGTAGGGCCAAACATGGTGCCTCACTGGAAGCGCGAAGAGGACAACCCAGAGGTAACTGGATCCCAATCCCAAATTGAAACAGATGGGAACACTGTGAAATAGCCCAATGTCTTGGTTGCTGGCTACGATGTGCAGAAATGTCCCAGGAGACACTACCTCAGTATCTGCTTGCGGTTCTTTCTCCTTTCAGCCTACAAGAGGATAACTCAGTCTTGGATAGAAGCAAAACAACAGAGAAGAGATGCAACTTTATGAGATGAGAACCTGGAGCAGCAGACTTTTTTCATATTTATTCCTTATTGTTATATTCCTTTTGCATTTGCCTTTACATTTCCAGGGATTGACATATGGATTTTGTGGAGATTTACAGGAAATGACAAGACAGTCATCAACAGACAAGAAGAAGGGAAGGTTAAGAACCAGGAACACAGAACTAAGAAGATCTCCAGAGGCAGTATTCATTCTGACTTCCATTCGCACTTGATGTAAACTTTCTCCCGTCTCTTTAATCTGTGAAAACTAGAAGTTTTAAAAATCCCAAAGTCTCTATCTAGCAGTTTGTGCAAGTCTGGAGGAGCCTGAGTCAGGCTCACCAATAATGAATCAAAGACACTGCACAAGACTCTGTTCATGCACTTCTCTGGGGTGAATTACAAGGAGCAGGATCCCATCATTGAGTCTGTGATTCCACTGGTACTGCCTGACTTCAAGTTTAAACAGCTGTAGGACTCTTTCCAGAAGAGCTCAGCAATTAGCAGCAGTAGGGAAAATCCTGTTATATTAAAATGAGATTTCAGTCATCAGTGTGGGGCTGAAAGACCACAAACACTGTCTCTCATTGCTCCTGCTCATGTAACCTGGGCACACTAAACCCTTGGAAAACAACCTTAAAACTCAGAAATGAGCTGGCACTGTGCTTGCCTTTGAGATCAATGTGCTCTCAGGCTGTTTGTGCCAACAGGTTGCCTTAGTTTTTAGTGTGTGAGAGACATAATTTTAAATATAATCGTTTCCTCTGAATATTCACTGAGGCCCTGGGGGTGAAATACTTTCAGGCAATTGTAGCAGGAACGCCAATAAAAGGAGCAGTGCTGGAAAATCATTAGCAGGGAGTACTTTTAACTTTGTTCCTTGAGTGCATCATCTTCTACCTTGGGCAGCTTGCTCACCATTCTGTCTCCAAAAATTTATTGTAGCAGTGGAAGTTGAATTTGGTTCAGCTAAAGGTTGTGTGGAGCCTCCAGGTAAACCCAGTCACAAACCTGAACCGTGAGCTGTTAGAGGTATAACTCACACTGTGTATGTTTCTTCCTCATTCTTCTCTTCCTGATAATTCTTAATAGAAACATGGACAGTAGCTATGAAAGGCCCTGCAAGTGTTCCTGGCCTAGTAAGGAACAGAAACAAGCATGCAAGCATCAGCCGTGTTTTCAGAGCAAGAAAGTTCCAAAAAGAACAATTAAGTTGAGATGAGCAAAGAGCACAAGAGATCTTGGTGTGACCGAGACTTTTTATTTGGCTGTGTAGTCAATGGGAATCAATCAGCTGGACTTCAGTGAATTTCTGTGGTAACCATTTTCCTTAGGCCTTCTGCAGTTACACTTATCCAGCTTCTGACAGACACCTGGACAAGGATTTATTCTGATAGTACTACACTGTATGTTAGAGATGAGTCAAATGCACACCGAGACATATCTTGGCTCAGACTGGAGGCAATAAAAACATCTGAAAAGCAAAACCCAGACTGTCCTTGGTGAAATTCACTTGGGTTGTGTAAACTGCATCCTCTCTACAATCCCAGCTTCAGGTGACTTGGTTGAGTTATTTGGCCACTGGTTGTTTTATCCAGGCTGCACATTTTAAGATGTAGGTGCAGACAGTATGAGAGTGGGGGACAAATTATTGAAAAGTAGTTACTTGGTGACTAATTAGTTAATGGAGAAGGAAGCGTACTGTGCCTGTTGTTAATTTGATGCTAAATGAAAGTTTGGTAGGAGTTTTCCCCTTTATATTTGCATTTCCATTTTTCCCATTGAGATAAGGAAAGGAAAATCATTTACCAGTTACTGTCAGGGCAAAATAGACTTATGTTTTGGGTTGAGCTGGCAAAACGCCAAGTGTCAAAGACAGAGTGAAAAGGGAAGAAGAGGGAGAGGGGAAAAAAACCCCTTCAAATTAGTTTTATGCTGAAACTAACTATATGTATTTATACAGAAAAGAGAAAATTAAAACTACAATATAACACACACTTACACAAGTTATATATAACAAGAAATAACCACCCACTCCCCAGTTAATACAAAGTGTATTACTCTAGATTCATAAGCACTTTAAAAGACACCCTGCAAAAAACAGAAAGAGTAACAACAAAATGTTTTTACTTTCCTGAACTCAAACAAAATGCAAGAAGCAGCAGCCAGAGCAGGGCCTAGCACATTACGAGAGCTGCAAGATGTTCTCCTCCTAGTTCAGCCACGATGGAACTGAAGAAGACACTTCCCACTGCTACACACATATCTTAGGTTTGCGTCATCTGGTATGAAATATTTCCTTGGTTACCCAGTCAGGTGAGAGCTGTTTCCTAATCCACGTAGATTCTCTGAGCCTGCTAATTTGAGGCTTAGCTAAAACCACTACAACTTAAAACAAGAAAAACAAATTCCATTAAAATAGATTCTGACAGTAAGACAAAGGCACAAATATTGAAACAACACCTTCTCTCGACCCCAAGGGTCTTTTCCAGTCCTTCACTCCAGAGTTGTGCTAAGCTGCCCACATGGATATAAGGGAGTATGCTGTGTATTTATTGTCTTTCCAGAGGCCACTTTTTATCTGTGAGACTACCTTGCCATCTATGAAAAGCCCCAGAAGCCACACCAATGCCACTGGATGCACAGAGAGAAGCCCTGACACCCTTCCATAGACAGGAATTCCAGTGCTAATCTCTGGTCTAGTCAAAGAAACACAGGAACACAGAATCATTTAGTATTGAAAAGACCTCTAAGACCATCCAACCAAACATTAACCCAGAGCTGCCAATTCTACCACTACATCATGTCCATTAGTGCCACATCTACCCCTCCAGCAGAGCAATCTCTGGAGGGGTAGAAGGGCATAAAGCTCCTTTAAGTAACCTCTTAGTCCCAACAAACCAAGACTGCTGTATTATAAACAGAAGTGTGGAAGATTTTTTTATTTTTCCTCTTGAAAGTGAGCATGCTTTTTCATGTCTACAATTCAATTAATGCTTTTCCATCACCAGGTTTCCTCTCTTCATTTTCTCATTTTAGAGATCTGTCAGTGGAAGGTAATGAAAATGTAGGCAAGTCAGCATTGTGTGGGTGGAAAGTAAACTTTGGTGTTAAGTTAAAAATCACAGTTTGAGGTCTGGGTGCACTTCCAGAGGTAATTCACTTGGTAAATCAACCAGTTTGTCCTATCATCAAGCTGTCATTTTTAAGCAGTGCTGCACCAGGTTACGGCCAGAGACTATTAAGTAAGCCATTATTATTTCAGCCCCATTAGCTCATGGGCTACACCTCTCTGCCCAAGTAAAGATGTAAATCAGCTTTGCCACGAAGCAGTAGATTCAGCCTTCTGCTTCTGAGATATGACTTCCTACCATTACTAAAAAAACAATTAGAACTGTGAGGCAAAGACCAGAGTGTCAGGGGTGAGAGAACCTGATCCCTTCTCCATCTAACTGGTGGCAAATAGCAAAGACATGCTTGAGACCAGGGGCTACAGATTCCATCAGGAAAAAGATAAAAACAGTCCTATTTTCCAAGCCGAACATGCTGACCAGTTGGTCCCACCTGCTTCCTTCCTCCTCCTCCTCCACTTTTTGAATATATGCTGTGAAATCACTTGGTTGATTTTAGATTTTGATACTTTCTCTGCTGCCCTTAGTTGCACATGCACACACACACCCCCCCACACCCCCACACCCACACACACCCCCACACATCATGCTCCAGATGTGCCCAGACAAACACAGCCCATTGCAGAAACAGATTACTTTATATTTTTTTTTCAACATCCCCACAAACACGACCAGCACTCTTAGGAACATGAACAAAGCTGTCTCAATCTTCTGCTTCTGTCTAACTGATCGGGATTGAAGGATGCTATTGAAATACACACCCACAATGTGGATCTCACCAGCAGCTTGTCTTGGACTGCCCTTCTGATCAATACCCAGCATCTAGACCATAGTGTTCTCCTGCTACTGGCACCCAGACCCCTTATCCCAGTTGCCAGCCAACTCACCTGGCAGCTCACTAGTATTGAGAATAGGGAGGGTAGTTGGGAATAGGTTTTCCTGAGGATCTAGGGCAGAATGTAGTGATCAAACACTGTCTACTCGGTGTAACATGGTAACATCAACTCCTTTTTCCTTTATTCCCCTGCTCTTGTTTCTCCCCAGTTCACCTCAATCCCTCCCTTTCCCCACCTTCAATTCTTCATCAAAACATCCCACAATATACTCTGCACATTTCCACAATCCCCCTTAAATCTTCCATCCTGAATTTTACGCAACCCCAAAGTGCTCCCATGTTAACCCATATTAAATTCTTTATCCCTTTAGGCAACAAACTGTTCAGGTGGCTTTGCTTTCTGTGGAAGGAGTGTCTTTGGTTGGCTCCTCTTGGTGGCCTCCATACCAGGATGATATTCTAGTCCTCCTCTGTATGTCTGAGGAGCAGCTGGTTCAGTTCTCTAGTTTCACAGGTCAGGTTTCCAACAAGCAGATAGATGTTGAATCTGCATGTAATGTTTTGTGCTCCATCCTTGCCCATCTTAGACATTTTCACCTTAGTCAGCACGTAACACCTATCTAAAGTCTATTTGTAAGGTGTCTCTGCGTATTTCCCCCTCTTTCTTTTCCAAGCTGCTTATCTTTCATAAATTTCAAATAAAAATAGGATTTTTAATTTTTTTTTAAACATCAGCAAGTGGCTGTGTCCTGCAGCCCTAGAAAGGGTTATTGCAGCATCATTCCAGCAGATGGCTGGCTTCTGTAAGGAATAAAACTCTCCCAAGGAAAACACATCATGTATCAACACATTTTCAGGAAAGAGCAGAGATGTATTTCCTTCAGCTATTGATTAATACAGCAGCTCTCTTTCCAATTTGGAGTTGTTGATTGAAATAACCCTGTGCGGTTGAAGGAAGACAAATATGACAAAGCAAAGCAAATTGCTGACATGAAAAGATCCACAGTCTCCTAAAGGAAAGCCACTGAACTCTGTTCCTGGTTCTACTCTCCTTTTTAAGAACTGGTACTGATAATATAATTAGCAATTTTATTCTGGATAAATTCTTTTTGGGTCATGCCAAAATATGTGCTGTTTCCCTTCCCTAGAACAAGAGTTTGAACGTTTCTAGGCAAACAGATTTGATTTGAATGTTTCTAGGCAAACAGAAGGAAAGATGAAACAAAAATGGTCAGGTGAGATGACCTTGTAGTTCTTGAGCATTCAGATATGTAAATTAAAGAGAGTTTGCTCGACAGTAGAACATGCATCCTCAGAACCTGGACTAAAGTTGTTTTGAACACAAATGTGTCCTGAAATCTTACAGCATGCAATCTCATTGCATGCAAAAGTACATAAATCACAATTCTTCCCAAATATTGAAGTAAAACGGCCGGGAAAAAGGCCCTGAGTCCAAGTGTCATAAACAGCAGATGTGGAAGCCCGTACAGAACTGACTCAGTGGTACCATCAATGCTGTCTCTGCAATAACTATTGTGCCAAATAATTTGTTGTTCCCCACTGCAGTTAGTAAAGGGATGAAGTTATGGCCAGGGAGACACAGCTGTGTGGTAGCATAGTGAACCAGAGATAACAGATCTTAATGGACTTTCAGAATCCCACCTAGTCTATGTTTCTGCTTTATGCAAACCTGTCCCAAGAGTGCTTTTTTCAAGTTCTAAAAAAACCCCAAACCCACAATCAACCCAAACCCCCAAATTTTCATTAATAAATATGCCATGTCTATTTCAGTAGCCTTATGAATACTGGTTTTTTCTCTGACACTTTATCTCCCTAAAGAAAACTGAAGCCCTCTGCTTGTTGACCTAACCCAGATGGGTATGCAGGAAAATCTACTACCTTTCTCCTTTCAGCAACCTCCTACATATTTCAGGATTTTTGCCATGTCTACCCTCAATTTCCTCTTTGCTAGGCAAAACAATCCATTCCTTTCAATCTGTTTGCTTAGGTTATGTTTTCCTGACTTCTGAGCATTCGTCCAGCTCTCTGAATGGAGTCCAGCTCAGCCACTTCATTCATGTAATGCAGGGCCCAAAACAGAACACAGACCTGAGTGTTGTAAAAAGCAGTGTTTAGGAGTACCGGATAAACAACTTTGGTTCTGCAAATGAAAGTAGCTGTTCTGCTACATGGCTGCTGTCAATTCAACAAGGACCTTTCTTTTTTGTTAGTGTAATGCCCTCTCCAGGTGAAGAGGTGAAGGGATTAAAGAAATCTGCCTGTATTCCAAGTAACTGTATAGGGATTTATGTTTGGAATGTGAACAAACCCATGAAAATAGATTGAAAAAAGTAATTTGAAAAGCATTTTGAAGGTACTCTTTCACATCCAATCTGACCCACAAGAACAAACAGACCCAGAGGTCCTCCAGGGGGACTATTTTCTGTCTGATGGTTGTCATTTTTGATATTTAAAGATGGCCCCATTAACCTCATAGGCAATCACTGTGGGATGCTGTGGGCATGGGAAAGTGTTTTAATCCTTCAAGAGAGATATTGGCTAGCACTTCTAGGTCTGATAGATTAAGCCCTCTTTTAAAAGACAGCTGTAATCTTCACCCATGAAGCTTGACCAAGTTCTCAGACTGCTAAATTTTTGGGTTCAGCAATCTGGGACATCCCATTAAAACAATTTATTCACCTTACTTAAGAAATAATGGATTAGCACATACAGGAGAAGTGACATAATGGTACTTTATGACTTCTACTGGCTTTTGGTAAGGCCTGATGTGACATTTTCAGACACATACAGTGAGCAAAAGATGATGTGTGGATGACAGATTGGAAAATCACTCCCAAAGCTACTCAGTCAGTTTGAGTGGAGATGGTGAGTAGCCTTCTGGCAGAATTTATACTGAATCCACAGTTACTGATTTATCTTCATTAAAGACTTAGATGATGGAAGAGAGTGAATTTTAGTAAATGTGCAGCTGAAACCATAACAGTGGAAAAAAGTTAAGATTAAATTATTTCTTTTTATTCTTTATTTATGAATGTATGTGTTTATGTATGCTTATTTATGTATATGTTTACTTATGTATGTACAGCTACTGACACAGACTTCAATACAGAGACTAATTAGACAGGTATGAACAAGCAACAACAAGGCTGGCAAAAGCTTTTGAACACATGAAATAAGAGAGTACTGAGGGGTAACTCAATAGCATTGTTCAGGACAAACGTTCTAGTGGAGCATGTTGTGATAGGACAAGGGGTAATGGTTTAAAACTCAAAAAGGCTCTATTTAGATTAGACATAAGGAAGAAGCTTTTTACAGGAGGGTGGTGAAATGCTGGAACAGATTGCCTGGAGAGGAGGCAGATACCCCATCCATGGAAACATTCCAGGTCAGATTGGACAGGACTCTGAGCAACCTAATCTAGTTGAAGATGTCCCTGCTCATGGCAGGGGATTTGGGCTAGATGACCTTTAAAGATCCATTCAACCCCAAACTATTATATGATCCTATATCTAATCAGAAAATTTCTTTGGTTTAAAGAAGTAATTATTAACTTTTCCCAGTTCACTCTGCAGAGGCAGCAAGAATCTTGGCTCATAGCAAAGGACAGTAAAGAAGAACTTTCTAACTTCAATCATTTAAGTATTAAGAAAATAATTTCTGAGGACAATCACCATTACCCAGGATAGACAGGCTTCCACTGGAATGGTCTGATGTATCAGGTTCCTTTGGTGGTAAAACCAGCCCATGAGGCACTTTTGCCTAGTTCACAGTTTTCTATAGGAGACTATTTGAGTAGTAACATCATGTGAGCAGCTTAAAGACATTTCTTGAGCCAGAATAGCTGTCTGAGACTATCACTCACATGCACTGATAGTTTCATCAGGGAGCTTCCAAAACTCTGAGCCACCTGTGAAGGCAACTGAGGCCAGATGACAAAGACCTGGGATGAAACTGAGAGATCGTTCTAGAGGAACTGTGACTTTCTATATAGTAATTAGTTCAGAAGGAAATCACATGCAGAGCTAGATGTTCACATTTTTACTTATTCATTTAAGCCAGGTTTGTTCTCCCGGCAACCCATCAGGTGCCAGTCTGTGCTACCTTGTCACCCAACTTTCTGATAAATGGAAGAATCTTAGGAAGCTGTTTATTTACCTCAACCCATGGTCACATCAAATCACAGGTAACTTCAGCAGTGACTTAAAGCTGTAAGTTTAGTGAAGAAGCTTTTTTCCCCTGAGTTGTATTTTAGTCTTTCATTCATATGGTGGAATTTATGGCCACTATCACATATAAGGAAATGGACAAGGAATATAAGGAAGGTTCAAAATCTCTAAAACTGTTTGTTCTCAATGTTCTGGCAACATGCATATTTTTGAAGTGTATTCAATCCTATACACCTTTGGTAGTGACAGTCATGGAATGAAGCTCACTGATGGACCATGTAGTTTTACCAGTCCTCTGAATTTCAAATGACATTGCAGACTGTGTTGAAGAGAAAATGTGCTACTATGCTCATTGATGATATTTTGCTTAGTCTGTGGTGAGAGTGAGACATCCTACAGTCATCACAAGGTGTAACACCTAACTAGGGGTTTTGGTTTTGGAGAGGAGCACTCAACATCGTCAGATGAAGTGGAAGGTCTCAGGCTCCATTTGATACCATGAGTTAGATCCTAAACAGGAGACTTTGCTGAAACTGTATTGAACACTTCCCTAAAATTACTGAACCAGTTTTTGGCTCCATTGTAATATTTCTTTTCATCACTACTGAGACAGTTATAAAAATCCCATGAGAAATCTGTTGTGATGGGGCTTTTCACCAGACTCACATAACCATTATCTCTGTAAAAGGAACATAATAAGCTCGAAAGACCAGACAGAGATTAATATCCTGTCTGATGAAACAAGAGCAATTCTTTAACTGCTCTGGCATTTGGGAGGGCAAAGACATGGTAAAGGTCAAATCTGCCTTCCCATTTCTTAGCTGCACTTACTTACCATCATGATTGATGGTTGTGTCTGGTGCTTTCTACATATGTTGCTACCAGAGAACGGTCTGTCCTTGCCCAGTAGATCTCAAGTGCAGTGCCTTCCTTCATGCATGTCATGACTGAGTATCCTGGGAAAGCCATACCTGAAGGTCAGACATTCATTCTTTGCATGGAGTTGTTAAGAGGGCTTGATAAAAATATGTTTCATGAGGAACCAAAAAGATCAGAACACATCACAAAGTTTTGCCCTGATATAAGCTTTTATCAAAAATCCTGAACATTAAAATTTTCACCTGAAAATATTGAGTAAAAAAAGTAATTTTCAACAGGAAATATTTGTGGTGAGGATTCTTATGTTGAGGCTGGGTGTTTTCTTTCCTTGTTTTATTATTTCTACATTTATGTTCTTAGGGCAATTGAATGAATCTCCTCACACACCTATCTGTGGGACAAAACACTCATGGCTAATCCAGAAAACCATTGCTTTCTTCTTTTCCTGTAGTCTGGCTATTTATCCTTCTCCAGAACTTCTTTGGCTCGTCTTTCTGAACAGACTGCCCAGGGCAGTGGTTGAGTCACCATCCATGGAGGTATTTAAAAGATTTGTAGATATGGTACTTAGGGACATGGTTTCATGTTGGACTTGACAGTGCTGAGTTAATGGTTGGAGCCAAGGATCTGAAGGGTCTTTGCAATTCTATAATGCCTCCCTGAGGGAGTGCAGCTTATCAGACCAGACAAAGGAGCAAGGCCTCATAAATCATTTGCTGAATCTGTATTTTGCTTTGTACAGCATCTGTGCTTTTTCAGCTTGCATTTCAGGGAAAGGTTCCATTTAAGTTTTGGGAGGACGCAAAGCTTTCTGTGAACAGCAAATGACACCAGGAACTTGACAAGTGGATTCTTTTTTAATATATATGTCACTTTCCCAGAAAGCAACTACATTTGTTCAGTAGGAGCTGGAAAGTGCTGCCTGGCTTTGAGGCTCCCTCTCCACTGCAAGTCACAGCCTTTTACCTTACTCAGAGCTTACTCCATTGTGTAGCACAGTGCAGAGCTTCGCAGTGGAATTATATATTTCATGAGGTAGAAATCCTCTGAAAGTTGTTAAATAACATCGTGTCATCAGGAACAAACAAAATACAAACTTCTGCAGCAAGAGAAATTATTCTGGAAAGATATACTTTAGATTTGCCCTGGTTTTCTCTAGGAGTATCTCATTGGCTACTAATGGAGTCAAGATGAGGGACTAAGTGGAACTTTGGTCTTACACAGCAGAGCTCTTCTTATGTTCTTGTGATTTCTAAATCACATAGAGTATCCCACACACTTCAAAATGCACCTAGTAAAATCATTCTGCTGGCTTGCTACTCTCCTAAGTCACCCTATCATCCTGCCTTCAGCTGCCTGACGTGCATTCTGTGAAATTCAAGCTTCTTTAAGTGTTCCTTCAAGAAATCTCACAAGTCTTTTCCCTTTCTCCACCCAAATTTTCAATCTGTTCATATTTTACCTTATGTCTGAAGACCGAACTTGCAGATCCTTGCATCCAACAATATGTTGTCAATCACTAAGATGTAGGATGCATTTACATGCACAGAATAATCTCCTAAATCGCTCTTCTCCACACTTTCACAGTAATTCATCCCACCTGTCTGAGAAGACAGATCTTGTCTTCAGTCTTACCTTTTCTCAAAATGTCTCTTATTTTTTCCTCAAAACTTTCCTCAAATGATATGTCGTGTAGTGTGTTAATACTTCTTTAATGGCACTGAAAAGAAATGCATTAACATCTTCAATTGAAAAATCTTGTTTATATTCATAGGTGTTTTTTCATCACCTTGCTCAGCCTATAAATACATAGCAGCCAGGTGCATTTGTTACCATTGAGACTGACACTGATTTTCCCCTCTGTATTTTAAAGTCCAATGGAAAGAAAAAAACCCCATGGTCTATGTAGTAAATTTAATATACATAAGTTATGAATATCCATGTAATAAATTCAGATATTTTTTCCCTTTGATCAGTTCACCACCTTGATGCTGTCTAACCTTTCTTCCCAAACTAATTATAATATTTCAAAACTAGAAAAATATTAGTCAGGTACCATTTAAAATAAGTTTTCCTATATAAGACAATTTTCTTCATGTCTCAAATATAATCCTTAAAAATTTTCTTCTATATTTGTCTTGTCTTGAGGCCATGAATAAACTATATTCAGTCTGAGTTATTATTTTTGTCTTCTGTATATACAAATCTACAGAACTTTATTTTCTAGAAGTCATGGTAGAAGAAATTTGACCTTATCTTTGGTTGAAAAGTGATTTTTGCTTCTCAATGGGATACTGAGTATAATTTATAGACCTAGCAGCTACCAAGATACAAAATTATTCACAGTGGAAAGTTATTTCTGCATTGAGAATGCTATTTTCCATTGAAAATATATGGAGAAAAATGTTATAGAAATATTTATGGACTTATAAAATTGTTTCACAGAGAAGGAAACTTGGGTGGTGTAAGCCTGGGAACCTGTGGATGAAAGGATAAACAGCAGCAGCCTCCAACCATTTCACAGCATTGCAGCTGACAGGCCAACAGAGTGAAGAAAGGAAATGTATGATTACCACTGGCTCGGGCTGCCCAGCTCCTTTGTATCATGGGCAGTATCCTTATCTCAATTGTGCACTGAGAAAAGTTTTATACTCACAGTGCCACTCACCCTCACGTATCACCTCTGTGTATGACATGCACAGCCTCCTACATCTGATTTTGTGCTGACACACTGCTGGTAGGTTCAGATGCAGGCTCTCCAGCGTGGTTCTAGCATTAAGCAAGGATGCCCAGAACATGAAGAAATTTTACTGATGTGGAACTGTTGCAGGGTATATCAAAGAGTGGAAGCTGAAGAACAAACCGTTTCAAATCAACTGCTTAAGAAGGATATTTCAGCACAAATAAGGGTCACAATGCTGGCTATGCTACCAGAATAAATTTCTTTTGTTATAGGTATTGTTACAAGGTCATGAGTGACCACAAGAATCATAGGGTCACAAATTGTAAGGGACCTTAGAGATCATCTCATTGCAACTCCCCTGCCATGGGCGGGGACACTTTCTACTCAACCAGGTTGCTCAGAGTCCCATTCAATCTGGTCTTGAAGGCCAAGAAACTGGTTAACTGTCTCCTTCAAAATTATAGATCTTTTATATGTGCATTGGAACCTTTAATTCTAGACTCATGAGCATATTTTTTTTTCTCTTATTCTTCAGGGTCTCTTTTCCCAGGTAAAAAATAGCAGGACCACAGGAAATGGCCTCAAGTTGCAATAGGGGAGATTTAGATTGGTTATTCAGAAAACTTTCTTCCCTCAAAGGTTTACCAAGCATTGGAAGAAGCTGCCCAGAGAAATGGTGGAGTCACCATTCCTGGGGGTATTTAAAAGCTGTGTAGATGTGGCACCTGGGAACATGGTTTAGTGGTGGACTTGGCAGTGCTGGGTTGATGGTTGTACTTCATCTTAAAGGGCTTTTCCAACCTAAAGGATTCTATTACTCTATGATTATTTAATTCTTGCTCCTGTTATATTTGTCTCTAATCAAAGAATAACTGTTTTCAATGCAATATTAGTTTCAAAGAAATAGAGAATATATGAAAAAGTAAAATTACCTATAAAAGTAGTGTATAGTACATATAGTTTCATTTAATCTTCATTATATTCTCAAGAAGAAATAGCAAAAAAAAAAAATCACTCTGCTCATGTTTAAAGGTGAAGTGCACACAGTAATATATTGGTGTAGTCCAACACAGAGTTCTGTCCTGAGCCTATGTCACGTCTTTGAGTTCAGAGATAAGTGGTGTTTGTACATGAACTAGGACTGTAGAACTCCAGATTCTTTGCTTACTGTCAAGATACTTAGATATAAGTAGAAGAAGAAAAGAGAGATATTTCACTGTCCTAGAGATAAAGACAATGCATTTAGGTTTTACTTTCAGCAGCCAAAGCCTGTCCACTTTGCCTGACTTCACTGAAAATCCAGGAAAGAGTCATTAATGTTGATTTACCATATTACAAGGAAATGTGACGTTGAAGAGCACTCCAGGCACTGTGCGCATTTCAAGGGTTCAACCCCTGAAATGTTGTTCAATAAAGACAAAGCAAACTGTTCCACTCTACTCCATCAGGCAAGCTTCATTTTGCAATTCATTGACTGCTTGAGCTACTGAGTCATAGACATATTCAGAAGAAAGCCTTTCACTGTATCAATGTCATGAGAAGTGTCTTGATTTCAAGTATGGTGTGATTTACTATCATCTCCAGAACTCAGCATTAAACAATTTTATCTCCTATAACTGGAGAGAAGAAAAAGCATTTAATTATAGACCTGGTAAATCTGTCAGGTCAGCCGTCATGTAATGTTGTCAATCAGAAGCTGGACTTCGTTGGTCCCTTCCAACTCAGACTATTCTGTGCTTGTGTGATTCTTTAATACCATCCATGATCCAATACCCACTTTACAGAAACTACTAAATCTTCCAGTATTCTTAATTTGCAATAAATAAATCAGACCTATGTAAATGCTGCAATACTTGGTCCTCTTCAATACTGATATAACTAACAAGAATTAAATTGTATGTCTGGCCTTTGAATTGCTTTTGCTGACCATTGTGGAGGGAGCCATGTGATAAATCACATTTATTACATATAAAGAAGTTTGTTGCAGTATGCATCCTCATCATACATCAGCCCAATGAACTGCCTAAAACAGTTATGTTTTACAAAATGAGCTTTAAAAGGTTGGGCTATCATAAAGAAAGCTTTTTCCTTTCCTCTGGCATAGCATTTTCTGTCTCAAATTACATGGAAAGATAAAAGGAATCTTATAAAATAAGATTCAAAGAACCAGAAGTTGGTGACTGTAGAGATGGATAAACATAAACAGAGTGCATTAGAGAAATGCAGTACTATGACACTGCACTTAGATAAGTCAGAAAACAAGAAATACTTATAACAAGAGTAATGATTTCTGTGAGTTATCATTGCTCTTACAACTATTTTATATCAAATGGAATTTAGATATAGCTGGGGTTATCAATATAGAAACTATATATGGCTCAAATAGCAAACGGATTTTTCTGAAGATCAGGAAGCAAATTTTGAAAGTCTTTTCTCATGATGATGGTGAGATTTTTCCATATTTGTTGCCATTTCTCTTCAGCCTTGAAGGTTTTATTTTAAAAAAATTTGTAGGATTGATAAAGGTTTTAATTGTTATTAGATTAATTTTATGAGTCTTTTCACTAAACTGAAAGAATTCCATAATTCATAACTTTGTAACTTGCAGTACTGGATGAAGTGCTGCCTGCAACGCTCGTCCTACATAAAGCATTTATGTGTCACGATTTGGGAATTAGAAATCCTGTAATTCACTGAAAACAACAAAGTAAGATAAGAACTGGACCAAAATAGCAGACTTCCATGATACACAAATCATATAAAACCTGTAACAAATCAAACCATGACATGCAGCACAGTAATGCAGTGAAGCACACAATGCATAATGCAGCAGGAGACAGAAAATACATTCTGCTACAGAGATTAGTCTTTTCCTTTCGTTGCTTTTAATAGGTTTTGGCACAGAAAATTCTACACTGCAGGAAAGTGAAAGAAATATTTCTATGCTAGGTAGACTTTTTATAAAAAGAGACCATTTGAATCAGCTTCATGCTTTGAAATGTAAGCCTTTAGGGACTATAACACAGAATGTGTACAAGAGAAAATATATAAAGACACAGAAGGCTTAGGAGTATTCCTCAGTGATGTAAATCCTTATTTCCTAAGAATTTATGAGTTTCCAGCACACAGCTACTGATCTGAGTCTTGCCTGCACCAGAATTTTCAGGGAATTTGTATAAGAAACCTGTCAGAGCCCTGAGACACCATTAACCAGGCAGACAAAGAAGCTCTGCAGAACTGCAGCAAAGTTACTGAATTAAAAACATGATGATGGTTATGAAGGCATAGTTATACCTGTGATTAAACTAGTAGTTTCATGCAGTAAAGGGACTACGATTTGCAGACTGTAATTCCTGGGAGTCAACTATTGCAGAATAAGTTGCCACAAAACATTTGTAAGTAGCATCTATATGGACTTAAATGTTGCTGGCAAATTTATTAAAGAAGAAATGACTGTGAGCTATTCAAGCCATACACCATGTCTTTGTGAGGAAATCCCTGTGCCACAAGCACAGAGCGAGATGCTATTCTCTTGAATGATTACTGGTTTCCTACACACCTGCAGAGGCATCCATTCGTGAGGATAAGATACCAGGCTACACAGACCTTCTTCTTGATGCAGTACAGCCATCTCTTCTATTCCTAACCCCAGGGTTAAAATGGAAATCAAAGGCTCGCAATCAGAACAGAAAGAACCAAAAAATGTGGGGAAATTGAGTTATGTATCTGTGCATTGATGGTTGTCATGACCCTCTGAGCTGCTGATTCAGTGCAGCTTCCAGGAGCAATCCTACAAAAAGACAGCACTTTGAATTGCCATCTATATAGTCTTAGAAACAGTTTATGCTTCTTCCTAAATTGTTGCCAACAAAATATCTGCAAAGAGGGCTGATTTTCTTTCTGTTAATCACCTTGGTCCAATGTAAAGAGAAGCAACAACTATAACAACTAAGCTTGCTATCTGTTAACAGGTGATTATTATGTGCACTGGATGAAATACTAACTGCTGCAAAATGTAAATACAAACCAGGCCACTGTTACAAACAGAGGGAGGACATTATATTTTCTTTACTATAAACAACATTCATCTTCCATATACTATATACCACTTGGTTTATTGTCTTACAGTGGATCAAGTTAATGTGATGATTAGAAGATCCTTTTCCTGTTAGAGTCAACACATTCTTGGAGAGCTGAAGCTTTAGGAAGAAAACCACCAACATCCTGTAGGCTTAACATTTTGACATCAAGTAAAGATAATATTTAATCAAATACTGGGTTGAAATGCAAAGCAGCCTGAAGAAAAAAGTTATGCTGAAAACTGTCATGAAAAATGTAGCATTCTATTACAGGAAAAATTTTGCTTTGCTGCTTCGGTCTAGAGTTCACCAACCCCTTGCCATCCTGTTTCTTTTCATAGAACCATTAAGGTTGAAAATGACTTCTAAGATTGAATTCAACCAGTAACCCTGCACTGCCAGGTCCACCACTAAACCGTGTCCATAAGCATCACATCTACATGTTTTCTGAACGCTTCCAGGGATGGTGATTCCACCACATCCTCGGACAGCCTGTCCCAATGCCCAACCAAGGCTTTTAATGCAGTTTGTGAGTGCTGGAATGGGAACAGTCTGGAACAGATGATTCCTTCTTAGATTTATAGATGCACACACAGAATTAAATATTGGTTTTTTTGTTTGACTGTTTGTTTTTGGTAGGCCAAATGAAAGGTTGATTCTGATGAAAGACATGGGAATAAACCACACAACCACTATGAAAGCTGTGCAGAGGTCAGCCAGGTTGTGGGCCCCCAAGAAATCTCTTGCTTTGTACACTCACAGATGTATTCTTTCATGCCTTTGAACAGATTTTCTAGTGACCACTGCCTAAAATGCAATCCTGCTATGAAGTTTTAAACAGCCAATTCAGTAAATATGCAGTGAAGTGTTTTGCCTACTCAGGCTCTCACTTGGTATTGAGGTAGAGATTCCTTCAGGAAACCTGAGATGGAATAGCAAAGGCGATGATCTTTCTTCATTAGCAAAGTCTTTCTATACCCACACAGCAGATGAGGAATGTGTTCTGCCCCAGGAAGGGAGGAACTTGGAGATTTTCAGGTCTCTTAAAAGTGCACAAGGTGGCCATGAATTGGTCTTAATAACATATGAAGGATAACGTTACTGCACTTTGTTTCATTTGCAGTAGCCAGGAGGAGACTAGAGTGAGTGAAAATATCTGTCACTGGCAAAAGGGATTACAGAAACCTGCTCTCTCCAAGCACATGACAGGACAGAAATCCACTCAGTTTAGGCACGTTTTGACTTAATATAATAATGAATGCACATTTTCCAGGAAATTCTGAAGTATAGCAAACTGAATTTGGTCCAGGACTTCTCTTTGCAAAGCAGAAAACTTTATGGAGGGGTATCTGCAGTGCTCCTTCAGTTTGAGGGTCAGCTGTAACACAACAGTAAGCGGTTTTCGTATCTGTTGCTATAATGTAGCAGACAGAACAGAAAAAAAACCCCAACAAAACAAAACCAAACCTGCAATCTGCCACCAAAGCTGGGTGGGCATTCGTGCATCTGAGCAGCCACAACCCTGTTGACACCTAAGACCTTAATTCTTTTTTTGGAAATTATAGCAGGCAAAGGCACATCTTGCTAATCTGGTCTAGATCCTGGCCCACCAATCTGTTCTAGATGCAATTGCATTTGTCATACAATTATACAATGGTTTGGGTTGGAAGGGACCTAAAAGATCATCTTGTTCCAACCCACCTGGCATGGGCAGGGAGACCTTCCATGAGACTAGGTTGTTCCAAGCCACATCCAATCTGGCCTGAACACTTCCAGGGATGGGACATCCACCACTTTTCTGGGCAACCTGAGAAACTGTGTTTACAGTTATACTAAATAAATGCATGGGCACTGATGACATCTTTTGTATGTCCTTTGGTCCTACTTTGAGACCTGCAGCTTGGGCAAGACATCAGTTCCCTCTGGTAGACATTCAACCCTGCTGGAACAGCAAGGAGAGACATCGAACAGCTTTCATAGAGGCAGCAACTGCAGAATGTCTGGCGGCAGAGGGGCTGGGGACATGTCTGGAGAAGAAATAGTGTCTCCAGTGCATGAACCAGAACTCAAATTCAAGTAAAAATATCCCAGCTAAGGGCTTTTTATTTAGACACTGAGCTCAGGGAGGAGGTAAAAGCAGAAACCACCTGTTCGCTAAGACATAAAGGACATTTCCTCCCCTCCCCACACTGCGGTTGCCCCCAGATCTCTGCCCTCCCAGGGGCACTTTTCTCTGCCCCTCGGGTCGACACCCCAGTGTCCTTCCCTCGAACCTGTCCCTCGTTCTTCACATCTCCCACCCCCGTGTGCTCAGCCCATGGCTCCCAGTTCTCAGACCCGGCCCCGCACAGCCGCGTCCCCATCCCCGGGCCGCCCCCCCGCCCCCAGCCAGCGCCGGGGCCGCAGCCCTGCCCGCCCAGCCCCTTCCCCTCCCCTCGCTCCTTAAACCCTGCGCCCGCCCTGCCCGGGCCCTCTCCCGGTGCTTCTCCCGATCCCTCTCCCGTCCTTCTCCTTGTCCTTCTCCCGGCCCCTCTCCCTGTTCTTCTACCGGTCCTTCTCCCGCACCGGTGCCAGCCCTGGCCTGCTCCGCGCCCACCGCTGCCGCCAGGTCCCGCTACCCCTCCGTTCCATCCCGTTCACTTTTCTTTTTTCTCTTCTCTCTCCCTCTTCTCTCCCTCTTCTCTCCCTCTTCTCTTCCTCTTCTCCTCTCCTCTCCTCTCTTTTTTAGGTCTTTCTCTTTTTCGCTCTTACTTTCCTTCCTCTCATTCTCTAATTCTCTTTCCTTCTTTCTTCCTCTCTTCCTTTTCTTTCTTCTTTTCTTTCTCCTTCCTTCTTCTCTTTCTTCCTTTCTTTCTTTCTTTCTTCTCTTGCCTCTTCTCTCTCCTTTCTTCTTTTCTTCTTCTTGGTTCCCCCCGCCGGGCCAGGGGTGGGTGTGCAGAGGATGCAGCGTTTTGCCCATCCCCACCGTGTCACTCTCATGTCCCTGTGAGTGTGTGTGTGACAGGGGTGCTCGGGGCAGTGTGTCACTGTGTGCCTGAGCGTGTGTCCGTGTGTCTGTCTGTGCGCTCCTGCCCCTCCCGCCCATCGCCACCGCAGTGCCCGCTGGGCTGATTGCTCCGCAGGGCACACCTGGGCTCAGGAGCCGGGTATCAGGTACCACTTCGGGTGGTGCTCTGTTTGTGCAGGTAAGAGGACATTTTTGGGTCTGCAAGCCTGGCACCTGAGTCACTGTGACTCCGAACACAACCTCTGCTGTGTTCGTTTCTTTTCATTTTTCCCTTGCACAGGGAGGAAACTCAAATTCAGAAGATTTTTTTTTTAAAACTTTAAATGATGCAGACATGCAGGAACAGGATCTGTTTTTTACAAAGAGAATCCAGATTCCATTCCAGAGAGAATTCCATTATTCTTAATCTGCCTTCGGTTTGGTTTTTTGGTGTTTTTTTTTGGTTTGTTTGTTTTCTTTTGGTTTTTTGTTTGTTTGTTTGTTTTGTGGGGGTTTTTTTGTTTGTTCGTTTTTATGTAGTCAACAAAGTTTGCAGACCACAGAGACTGCTAGGTGAGTCTGCCACCTGAATCAGGTCTGGTCAGCCCTTGAGTCGTGATTAGAGGATGCAGAGTGCCTTCACTGAAGGTGATAAAGCAGAAGCTGAGTGATGTGTAATGCCTTCATTGAGGAAAGCCATTGGAAAAGCTGGGACCTGACAGGAGGTTTACAGATGTCAAGATTACACTACAATCGCTGTCTTTAGGGTTGGTTCTCCTAATCATAAATACTTTGGGGTTTTGATGACTTAACACCTGTGTGTATTCTGTCTATGTGGCACTATCAGTATGTGGGAATACTGTGCTGTGTTAACAGGATAGTGTTGTCTTCAATACACATTTATTACAAATGTGCTGTGCTTCACTTTTTAGCCGTAGCCTCTAAGCCTTGCTAGAAACTGCCTAATTCAGCACTTACTTCATTTTTGTGTTTTTACACAGCTAGTGTTCATAAAAGAGTCTACTGATTGTTTCACAGATGACACTTCACAGCATTAGTATGCACATGGTGCTGTGTCTGTTTGCACATATTTTGATTAAAACCTTAAAATAACACAGCCCATCTGTGCAATATGGACATTAATGGAATCACTCTCAGGAAGATGCACCTGCAAAATCTGTCTCTGTTGCTGTGGGCTTAATTACCAACCAGGATTACTCTAGGTGCATGCCTGAATTTCCTTTTTCTCATCAATGAGATCCTATTCAGATGTGTGATTTGGGGGAATTTCTATGAATACTGATTGATAAAATAGTAGGGGGAGTTTCTCAAATAGATATTTTCAGGCAATTTAAGGTTTATTCCATGACCTTTTGGTTGGTTGCTTTTTTTAAAGAGTGGATTTTAGTGGATTTTATTAAAGTTTCAATCCTAGAAACTGTCATATGTATTTTCCAGCAATGCTGTTACTCTGAATATTCAAACAGTATGATCTTTGTCCACAGCTGGGATGGTCTTCTGAAGTAATTTCCATTGAGACATATCAAGTAAATGAAGATATATATTAGATTATCAGTGAAGTGTTTATGGAATATTATTATAAAAGAAAGTCCTGACAATGTATTGCAGATTCACTGTGCGTCTTCAATAAGTGTGTTATGTTGCTATTGCTCCTAAGAAGAGGAAATGTGCTGTTTTGGCATCCTTTCTGGTGAAACAGAGAAGTTAAGAGTCCAGATCTAAGCTTAGGAATGGACAACCCACCAAGTGAGGAATGTCATCTGGTTTTGGAGAAAAATATTCCGAGTAACTTGCAGAAGGGCATTCCTCAACCTGTTGCAGAGCAAAAGGAAGAAACCAGGTCTTCTTACTTTTAAACCAGTAGATGATGGTGACTGTCTCTCCTGGGATCAGTTTGGAGACAAATCTTGCTTGTTTTATTAGAAAATAGTGTTATGCCTGATTTGAGTGATTCAAATTTGAGAGAGAACAATGCCATGAATGAGAACAGTCTTTGACTTGAAATGGAGGATGAAGGACTTACTGCCAGGGAGGTATCAGTGTGACTCATGAATATGACTCATTATGGTGAAAGTTCCTCAATGGGGACCTAAGAGTGGAAGAATTAGGTGGAAGGATTAGTTTTGTTTTATGGTCTGTAGGAAAGTTTTTCTGAGCTCAGAGACCCAGACAATGTGTGGGTGAGCGTGTCTGTACCACCTATACCTACACGTAAGTATTTTCTTACTTCTGGCATTTCGTATGGTTTTAAGGCAAACATCTTTGCTACGTGCCAGAGCTAGCTTTTGATTCTGGAGATTATGATACTGCAAATAATAGGAATAAAAGAATGCTTTTGTTTTCAACATGTGATAACTTTCTTGCTAAAATGCATTTCTGAGATTTGCTCCATAATTGTCTTGGCTTCAAAGGATATTTCAGTTTGTCATACTGCAAGGCTTTCTTCTAAAACATATTTTGATTAACCACTGCTAGCTGATCACAATGCCTTCTGTTTAAAAGCCATTCTTCCCATTTCTCATAATAAGGAGCAAAACCCCTAAGAAAGAAATCTTGCATTATATCAACGTCTTGTCTGTTCCACCACACCTGAATATTACTGGTGATACTGGGCTATTTCATCTGTTCAGGCAATGCCAATTTCCCAGTTATTCATACATGAACTTTAATTGTGATATTGTCTCCCCTGACTCTGAAATATCTCCTTCCAGGATTTCCAACTCTCTATTCCATAACAAGGAAAGGTGGCAATGCATTTCTGTCTTTAAGTCTGACTCTTTAGAGAAGACACATTCCTGCAGATCTTTCCATGGCCAAATGAGTCTAAAGACAGGAATGCTGGGTCTTTATTGGGTAATTCTCTCTTTGTACTAGACACTACCAACTATTACGAACACATTTGGGAGTTTGAGATCTCAGGCTTGGGAAATGATGAAAAGGGAGGCAGCATCTACAGAAATCACCAAACTGTAACTGAGTAACTAGGAATACTTGTTTAAATTCTTGTAGCAAATATAAGCAGAACAGTAAAAGAGCAGGAAAGTGGACATATTAGAAACTAGTCATATTTGGACACAAGATCATTCTGTTAATTTCCTCCACCACATACTTCATTTTACTTGGTGTTTTCCTAGTGGCTTATTCCAGATGCTGCTGGAGGTTTAGTGATCCCTTTCAATTGAAATAACATCAGGCTTTTGAAGTTGGCATGAGAAGAGGTCAGCTGAGATGACTGTCCCAGCTCCATTAGTAGAGCCAAGCAGAGAGGCGTATTTTGCAGAAAGAAACTTCTGTGAAGATCTCCTGTTGTGCTTTTGGGACACTTGCAGGTCATAAGTCTTGAAGTGATCTGCTCAAGATACACTCAGACCTGCTTTCTCCTTTGCAACCAGCTATGAATCTTGTGAGGTAACAAATGATAACATTTATTTTGAGGTTTTTAATGTCAAATTTTGTTTAAAAGTACTGCCAGGTTTGGGATTTTTTTCAGCGGAGAGGAGGTCTTAGTCCTAGTGGTCTTGATTTATAAATGTCATCAAGGGTCAGTAGATTACAGGTGAAGTTGAAGTTTTTCCCCCTAACATTACAGCTGAAAAACTCATTGAACTGTAGTCAGGGACCAGGCAGGGAGGATGTTGTTCTGGCAACCTTTGCCAAGTCACTGAGTCTGTACACAGTCAATTCTTATTCTGTGAATAATAGATAATGTTAGAAGGAAGTTTTACATTAACTGTGACCTTAAGTTTTTAAAAAAAATGCAAACAAGTTAGAAGGTTTGTATTAGTTCAAAATATTCTGATTTCTTGTTAATTGAATAATACATTCTGCAACAATTTGCAACATTTCTAGAATTGGAGTTGCAAAGAGGAACTAGCTGGATCTGACTTTTTGGGTGAAGAAATTCTACATAATCGCCAATCTAAACTTCCCCTGGTGCAACTTGAGGCTGTTTCCTCTTGTCCTATCATTTGACTTCTGGGAGAAGAGTCCAATGTCCACTTCACTACAACCTTCTTATAGCTCTTCTACTCAGAGATAATAATGCAAGACTTAGAACACTGCAACCCCTTTTTGTTTTCCATCTCAGGACTTTTCTCTTGTATGATCTCCTTTGCCCTTGCTGGTGCAGGCTGCCATGGGGATTGTGCTCAGCAGTCACAGACATTAGGCTGGCAATCACAGCAGAAGAGCTTGGCTGCGGGTGAAGGGTGAGAGGAATGTGCACTGATTTCTTCTCCCCACTTTACTCCTGATGTCCAGCTCCACTGACTAGGCTGAAAAATTTTATCATGTGAATATGAGCCAAAAAGCAGAACTGATAGTTCTGCTTGACGGAAAAGTTGTTTATTTGTTTCTAGTCTGAATAAGAGGTTTGGAGTGGGCTGACAATATTTATTTTTCAGCATCACTAAAAGATCAGTTGAACAGCTCATACCTCACTTAGCAAAGAAAAGGTATGCACACACCATTATTGCTTAGAGAAAGCTGTTTCAGGATTGGCAGTATGTAGTTAGATGGTGGCTATATCACCTGGCAGGGACTTCTGTTATAGCTTAGATATTTAATCTGGTGTGGAGAAAAAATATTCAATAATAACTGGTATTGATATACAAAATACGTTGGTTAGTGAAAAATTAATTTCGTATCGCAGATTATACAAGTAATGAGATGGCTTTTGTTTTCCTGGGCTGCTAGAGGCAACCTAAAAATGAAAAAGTTTTTTTGCCTGGGAGATTGAAGCAAGCTGAGTTCCCATTCTTTATTACATCAAGGTGTTCATGGAAAGGACCCGATATCTTTGTGTACAGTGACAAGAGTCTGAGATTTCTGCAATTATTTTGACTTTAAAAGGCTTCTTTCTGTAAAATGGTATGAATACTCTCTAAAATCTTCCCATTTCTTTCCTAGTATGGAGGAAATTTAGCTATAAAGAGTGGGCAGGTGCCCATGAGTCCTGGCACTTTCTCCCAAACTCTTGTATTACAGAAATAGTGAGGCAGGCTGTCCTGGGAGCCCACTGAAGAGTCATAAATCCCACACCAGGGTGTGTGGGGCTGCAGAGCTGGCCAGGAAGTGTCAAACATGGAGCTGATCTAATTACGTGTCACAAAGCTTCTATAAGCTGTGTTAGCCTTGACAATTCATTAGGAATGAATGAAACTGAATTATCGGTCATATTTTGCAAGTGCTGTCAGTCCTGATTATGCAGCTGTCTAGATTTCCTTTGCTCAGGGAGTACTGTTATCACAGAGCTCATCTACTATGCAGTATATGTAAGCTATCCTCCTCTAGCTCATCAGAATCTATTTACTTTGCATTGATTCAGTTCCTTAGAAATTAATCTTTGATTCTTTGCAGAACAGAAGGATCCCCTGAGTTTGATTTAAGCAACTTGATTTGATTATTGTTATGTTCTGAATATTGATTCTTAAGTGATTTCAATAAGATATGTCAAAATTGCAATATTTCACTTCAAATTTGAGGGCAAGTTTAAACTATTGAAAGGTTTTAATATTTTTGGACTCATGGTCTTTGATCTAAGCTTAGCCAACATTTGGTTGTGGTTTGACTGCTTATTACCCAAGTGCAATTTTTTTCAGTGCTGTTTGCTTAACCATATTGAATTATGTGCTTATTGGCAGCATCCAGCTATTTCTTTCCAGAGAAACCAGGTTTATATTGATTGTCATAAGAAGAATTATTCTGCATATTGATTGCAGAGATTTTCTTTGAGCTACAAAGTTTAGAGCAGGAGGTACCAGGGGGATTTCTGTTGGCTCCATGCTTAGTATAAAACTAATTACTACTTGTATGACAGAACTTCTGTAATTCCAATTTTACCAGCAGATAAAGGCTACAAATAATGTGCATGGACTGTCTGGATTCCCACTGCAGTTCTTAGAAATGAAACAAGAGCTGCTACCAGTTTCACAGCACTTCCTGTACTGGGCATCCCTGCAACTCTTTGTCCATTTCAGTGGTAGGACTGTTTTTCTCTACAGTAAGTTAAATACCCTAATGAATCTACAACATGGGAATGGAAATGAACACATGGTCTTCAGTCCATTGTAGTACTTGATAAGAGAATGTTGCTCAGTGCTGATGTTTGCAAAATAAAACAGAGTCTTCAACAAACCCCACTGACAAGGTCTAGCCAGGGTGATCAGGCACAGCGGTTTTAAATTGTGATTGGAAAATTAATTCAGCACCAGCTATCAGGCAGCAAGGCACAGCTCTTCTGTAGCACCTGGTATTCCTCTGGTCCTGTGAGAGCACTGACAAAGCTCAAATCTGCCTCATTTTTAAGATCTGCAACATCACAGCCTGGGAGGCTCAGTCTGAACACAGGACCTGGTGGTGTAGCTCTGCAATGGCCAGTGACTTCATGTTCCTTCATCAAGAAAAAAAAAATCATTACTTTTATAAAGTACAGAGCTTTAACATAGATAATAAATCTGTTCAGATGCTCTGGGAGGCTGGGACAAAAAGGAACTGCTCATTCCAAACAGATGGGTTGACAACCTTTGTTCAAGTCTGACATTTCATAAGTGACCTTGAGTTGTTTCAAGGCAATTTCCCCTGTCCTGCTTTGCTGTTTAATTATGGTACCACCTCTAGAATGTTTCTGAGAGTGGTTTTTATGTTTTCTGGAGGCTTTTCTTAATTTTACAGGTAAGTACTTTTATGATTGATTCCTGAAGTTAAAACAGTTTACAACTGGGCTTATTTCATCTTCTTTCTTTGCCATCCCTTGGGTTTATTACTGAGTACATTTTCTGTTCTTTTTTTCACTATTTATATATTTCTGGCTAGTTATTTTTTCTCCTTTTAAATTCAATGTTTTATCTTGATTTTTATTGCTGCCTTCCACTTCCCCCCCCCTTTTTAGCAGATATTTCTATCACTATATTTTTTTATCTTAGCATCCTTTTCAATTACCTTAGCAGCTATTCCCAGATGATGGGCCATGACCCCAGGCAGCCTGTGGCAGTTACGAGTGGGCTATAAAATTAAGTTACTAATTTTAGATGTGGTGACATAGGCAAGTCAAAGATCTGTTGCTTTCCTTCAGCAGTTTCTGGGCTAAGACTGATAAGAACCTGTAGGAAAACAGATAAAGCATAAAGTACCCATATACCAGATTCTCCTGGTATGATAAACAACTTAAAAGCATTTATTCTTACTTCAGTTTCTCCTCGCCAAGCCTATCATTTTGCTCCCTGTCTCTCTCTCTGGGAGTATTTTTTGAAGGCAATAACCTTTAAGGCAGGTTCTGCCCAGCTAAGGAAGCCACAGAGTGTACACCAAGTTTTGGGGAGGCTGTCCCCCTAGTTGGAGGAGTTGCTGGCAGCTTTATAGGTCTTCAGGGTTCAGGAAAAAAAAAGAAAAGAAAGAAAAAATAAGAAACAACTCCACCAGATATAAGCAGCAATAGCTTTATGTTAACCAGTGTCATGTCTTCCCTTATCTCTGTGGCCTTGTACTTCTTTTCATTAATGACTTGCAGATGCTCAATTCTGTTAAATAATTGCAATGGCCCATGGCATGGATGGACATAACACTGATGGCTGTGCCACTGGTTTGCGTGGAATTAAACCTGTCCTGAGTCTGTCTGTCTTGAGCAGAAAGTCTGGATGTGTGTGTTTGGAGATGGGTCTTTTCTGCACAAGATGTCATGATGGCTCACTTCAGCTAGTTTTAGATATCTGTTGGAGATTCTCCTACTCAGACACCTCTTGCCTTTGGAGATGATGGGAAAAGGGGGGGAAAAAGGAGGTGTTTTTCAGGATAATTCATCTGACCTGTTTGAAATACATTACTCCCTAGAAGTGTCTGTTTCTCTCTATGGATTATAGAGGGCTGGCAGGTGGTGTACTCTGATATAGACAAGCACATTGTAAATCTCTGGTTTGGGGTAGATGAAACCTCATTATTTCAACAAGGCTCAGCAGAGTTAAGAGGCAGTACCAATTCCCTAAGCCAGGCTGCAGTGGCCATAGTTGTTGACCAAGTATCAGTGGCATCTCTCTGTCTATAAGTTAGCACTGCTGAAAAGTTTTGTACTGGTTGAAAGAGGCATTACACGTGAGCAGGAGGGTCTGGGATAGCTGTAGAGAGGTGATGGGACTATTTTATCCCAGATATCAGATTTAGCATCTTTCAGGAGGTATGTGATGTGACAGTGATGTCGTGTAGCTCTGTGTTTGGTCATATAAAGATGATATAGGAAGTATTAGGCTGTTGGACAGCACATAATCTTAAGAAACTTCTTTTATCCTGGCTCCATGTAGGACGAGGGATTACATCGACTTTGGGGAATATTAGCCTTTGGATTGATTTAGTTCAACTTTAAGACCATTCTCACGTGAAGCCAGTGTTGCTCCTGCATTGGAACCCAAATAATTGCTGGAAAGTGGCAGAGTTTTCACAGAATCACAGATTATTCTGAGTTGGAAGGGACCCACAAGGATCATCAAGTCCAACTCTTAAGTCAATGGCCCATACATGGGATTAAACCCATGACCTCGGCATTATTACAACCAAGTTTTAACCAACTGAGCTTCTGTGAAACGGACATTTGTGTAAATGATAATTTAACTTATTCCTGTTATAAATAGGGTAGAGTTTGTTAATTCTGATTTGTCATTAAGTAGCTCCACAGAGCATGGATTTTTTTCTATTGTCAGTCCCACACTGTCTGCAAATATTAGTCTTTATATACTAAGTGTCTCAATTAAAAATTGGCCTTCATCTCTGGAGCCTCTCAGTTGAATAGCAGTATTTTGAATGCTCTTGATCCATGCCTAGGTGGGAGGATACATGCCAATGTGCATACAGCTTTTCTACCTCATTACCAGCTGTTGTTTAGTTCTCTTGTTTGCCTGATCAGATGATAAGTCCTAATCCCTTCTCTGTTCTGTGACATGATGCTGTAATGGATGGCAAAGTTGATAGGAGTTTTTTTCTTCTACAATACCTTCCAGAAAAATGCGAAATACTGAAAATACTGCTTCCTTTGGTGACCTTGTATAAAAACATGGCAGGCATGTCTATGTCAGTGCCTGCTCCTATGCTGTGGGATCTCAAGTCTCAACCTTTTAATGGGAAAAGCTGTTGATGAAAATAAGTAGATTTTCTAGATGGGTGGGTATTCAGGGATTACTCAGGGATCACTGTATGTTCAACTCTCTCTATAAGGCACAGACATCTCTTTCTCCAGGGTCCCTCATTGTATCACCTGAGTTTGGAGAAAGGCCTCTGACCTTGTTCACACTGATGCTTTCTTAGACAATACATGCCAACTCTTTTGGATGTGTTTTAAACAATGTCTGAACATAATGGTAACTAGAGATAGAAAAAATAATGCAATCCTTCCCATGGGCTTAATGTTTTCCAGGAATAAATCCATGAAGCCTAAGAAGGGCTCTGCCAGTAGCAATAGTTATCTATGATTTAGGATTTCAGAAGTGTGTTTGGTGTTATGTAGACTTGAGGGGAAAATGACTCTCAATTTATTGATGCTTCTACCATGTTGTCTTTATTTAGAGAAAGATTCTGTCATTGCAATAAAAAATTATGTAGTGCTTTAATCTGCTCAGAGCTATGCTGAGAGACCAGTGGTATTGTCTGAACATTGATCTTTTTGCAGGCCATGTTACTAAATCAGCAGAACCAGCAAAGGCTGAATCACAAAACTCAGGGTGTGGTATTTAAAAAAAACCAGTTGCCTGTGTTGGCCTCCCCTGATGTGATGACTTCAGAAGGAATACTTGAACTATTAAAAATGCAGAACTTTTAAAATGCATAACTTTTTCTTAAGGTTTTCAATAATTGTCAAAACCTGTATGTTTAAAATTATGACTCAAGTGTTTTTTTAAAATTGTATATGACAATATTATGAAAAAATAATGCCCTCAGGCTGCTCTCTGCAGCAGGGCAGGTGAGCTAGAACATTTCTGTCAATATTCTTACTAGGCAATTTCATCAGAGAATACTTGAAATCACAGACTAGAAACCACTGACCTCTTGAGTGCCAGGCAGCAATTTGAATTAAATGGATATCTGCCAGTCCCGGTGCATCCCCCAGACCACGAGTGCTGACACTGGGACCAGGACTGACACTGGTGTGTCTGTCAGCAGATGAAAGGGTGTTAAGCACTGTCAGTGTGTTGTCCTGGGTCAGGCAGGAGGCAAAGGCAGCAATCATGGGAGGCACCATGGCAGGGGTAGCCCTTCCTTACCATCCTTCTCTTCTGCATTTGTGGTGGCTCTGAGGCTACTTTGGTCCCTGGGAGGGGTAGCGTAGTTCCCAAGTTCTGCCCACATCCTGCCCGTCCCTGCCTGTTTACTTGCAGGGCTGTTGCCTGCAGGAAAGGCATTCCTAAAGGCATTCCTCTGCTGCAGGACATTGCTCAGGAATAAGGTAGGTCTTGACATGGATGAGAGCTATGTGGTGGGAAATATACTTTTCCATCTTCTCATTCTTTTCCTAAAATGAGAAGTGGAATAATATAATCCATTCCTAGATGGAGTCTCTGTATTTCCCTTAGATATGTTCCCTCTGCTGAGATTCACACTATGCAAAGGCGATGCTCCTATTTATAACTTGTGGCTGAAGAGAAGTCTCTCATTAAGTAGAATCATCTTAAAGTAACTGTTGAATGGATTTCAGTGCTCTGGTAACATTTATTTTAAGAGCTTGTCTTCTGCAGAAAGGTGGGTCAGCCTCAGCATCAGGGTCCATGTGGCTTTATTCATATTTTGCACTTGTGTAAGTCCCTTAAAGTTTGGACTTGCCTTTCTCATTTGTTGGGTTTACTTTCACTTTTTTCTTTTTTATTTAAACTAATAGATAGAGTTGCAGCTGCACATCAGGATGGAGCCAGTCTCTGAGATATGAAAGATTTGCTGTGACAAAAAAAATAATTGGTTCCTGCAATTTGGAATCTGATGAAACTGAAGAGTATTAAGGTTGAATACTTAGCCTGCACTTGCATGATCTTTCCAATAACTCATGTTCCTTTGAAGTCACTTCATTGTCCTGACTTTCCTGATGTTGAATTTTTGCCAGTGAAACTGGGTCCTCCTGGTGTAATTCATAAGCAGGAGTCATAAAACTGACACTCTTGTACACTGGTATGTGGGGAAGAAATCTTTTTGCCTCTAGGATGTTATTAGGAACAAGATGACAACTTGTGAATATTTTCCAAGTATCATAATACTTTAATATACTGGAATGTTGAATAACATCAGTGATAAGATCACAGCAGTGTGTGACAAAAGAATTAGTGTTTCTGTTACCCTGAATCACAGCTATTTGTTCCAGCTTAAGATGGACATCAAAAGTCTCAATGCTGAAACGTATAGCTTTTAATATTGTTTTATGTCCTTTAATGCTTTTAACCTTACAAGGACTTTACCTATGAAGACACAAAACCAAGGAAAACATTGGTCTCATGGCTATCCAGTGGCGTTTGTGTGGATATAACTGAATACATTATAAAAGTCATAGACAAGCTTTTACAAATAGCATTTCAAAGGAAATATTTTAGAAGACAGACATGTAACAGTGTGCTATTAAAGGATTTATTTGTGCATTTCGTTTTGTTTTCCACGGTGAACTCTTCATAAATAGTGAAGTAACAAGCGCAGTAGACAAGCTGCTTCATGCGAATAAATGAATCAATACATCAAACTAATGTAGTGGTGTAGAAAAGCAAGAGCCCTATTGCTGGTTAGAAGAGACTTGGTGGGGGCTGTGAGGGAGGATATGCTTTGCAATTTACTCCAAAAAACATTTTTCCACAGACTTCAGAAATAGAAGTTTGGTGTCAAGACTGAAGATGTACTTTATGCTCTCAATCTTTTCTCTGCTTTGTACACCTCAGAGGCAAATAAAATTCTGCCTTCTCAAAAGAGGAGACCAAACGTGAAGAGATACTGTTATTCTCCTTCAAACTTGACAGCCAAAGCTGTAATTCATGCTGATAGGACCACCAGAGAGAAGAGTTAAGTCCACAGCAGTCGTCTGCTCAGGTTGATTCCAATACAGTAAACCAGCAGCGATCTCATCTGTCTCACAGAGACATTTCAGGGGTGAGGGGAAATCCCTTTCAACAGATGAATGTCAAACATGGCTGATGTACTGTATGATGCCAGTCGTACAGAGAAGACTGTGCCATGGAAAGACATAATTCATGTAAGATGAATTAAGTACAAGTGGGTCTCCAAAGCTTTCATACCCCATGTAGTGTTAGAGTTATGTAGTTTTACAACACTTGCTAGTAAGTAAATGTAGCAAGACCATAATTCTCATGCTGCAAATCATAAAATCACAGAATAGTTTAGATTGGAAGGTACCTTAAAGATCATCTTGTTCCAACCCCCCTGCCATGATCAGGGACACCGTCCACTAGACCAGGTTGCTCCAAGCCCCATCCAGCCTGGCATTGCACACTCCCAGGGATAGGACAACCACAGCTTTTCTGGGCAACCCGTGCCAGGGCCTTACCACTCTCACAGTAAAGAATTGGTTCCTAATATGTGACCTAAGTCTACCCGCCTTCAGCTTAAAGCTATTCCCCCTTGTCATAGCAATGCATTCCTTTGTAAAAATATATTTCTCAGAGCTAATGATTTAGGGTTCTTAAAGGTTTCTGCTTTTCCCATCCCCTTTATAGTGTTCTGGGACTTACAGCAGTTATTGCTCTAATTCTGCTCGGATGCCTGATTTGCTTGAGAGATGTAAGTGTTTGTGCCGGCATGGCCTTTTACTGGAAATGAAAGCCACAGTTCAGCAGTTTAGACTGAAGTCTGAGGAATTCTGGAGAGAAAATTCCTTCCCTGAATTTGGGGGTCACCCCAGCAACTCACATGCCATGCATGCCAAGTGGAATCTGGGGGGTGGAAGCTGAGTGGGGAGCAGGGTTGCATTGAAAGACCTGGAAGCTGGATGTATATACATATATATATATAAAATGGATGAAAAAAATGTATTTTATTAAGCAGTTTTAAAAATGTTTCCCAGGAAAAGTACAGTGAATGCAGTTGCTATAGCTACCAGCATGTTTCTGTGGAGAACTTCTTGAGGTACTTGCTGTTTAGTTGTACACAAATACGTAGCTTTTCTTCATTTGAGCATCACTTGTGTGTAGATTCTCTCCATTTAAGCAATCACTGGTAAGCAACAGCTGTATTTATGATTTCTGGACAGAGCAGAAAAAGGCAAGGATCTTGAAAAGTTTTATTTTTGATTTTTTTTTCTTTATTGTGCAAGTGAAACATTGCTGATGTAGCTGAGCTAGTGTGTTATTTAATTTCTTATTTATTTGACTGTTCAGTATTCTTTGTAGGCTAAGAAATAGCTCATAGCATTGTGGGATTTCATGTTTTCCTTAGTAAGGAAAAAATTCAAATTCTTTCATGGTTAACCACCAGCCTAACAACTTGTTCTTGGCCCTAGAAGTAAGCAAAAGGTTTCAGATTGAAATATGACACTGCAAACAGAAGATAAATACATTCATTTTAGAGATCAAGTACATCAGGTGATGGAAACTGAGCACTCAAGCAACTTTCTAGTTGTAGTGCAGGAATGTTCTGTCTTATAAATCAAGACTGATAGTTTTCTAGATGAAGAAAAGTACTGCAGCTTTGAACAGGATATAGATGAGATACTGGGATTCTTAAGAATAATTTTGGATTTATGTTGGCCAGAAGGTCAGACTGCAGGTTATCATCTTTTTCAGCTGTAGTAGTCTATAAATAAGTGTTGTTCTCATCAATATGAATATGTCAGCATTTCAAACACTAAATTAGGGCTTACATATATCCATGGAAAACAAGTTATAACACCTGTTTTATCTCTCAAGGATCAGGCTGTCAGTTTTGCTAAGAGATAAAACAGTAAAACAAAGCATAATCCCATAACACTTTTTTTTTCTTTCTTTCTTTCCTTTTTTTTTAATTTGTCAACAGATGGATTCAACCAGTTATTCTTCAGAGACCAACTGTGTTTAAAATACTTGCTTATCTGTATATGATCTCAATTCATGTGCATCTCCACCCATGTTGGTGTATTAGTACTTAGGCATTTTCCTTGACATCAGAAGGAAAGCAAATTACCTTCTTACTTCTGAGTTGGGCAGGAAATCTACTGCCAAAAGAGAACTAGAAAGGCCAAGGTACTCAGTGTCTTTTTGTACCCTTTATTTTCCTGGTGAGGGCTGTTTTCAGGCCTCCAGGGTCCTGAGCCTATCTTCAGAGTCAGTGAGAGCAAAGTATTACCCCCTGGCATTTGGGGCAGTTGAACTTCAGGGCTTGCTTCATCCCCTGCAGTTTATTGACACAGAAAACTCAGAGTGAAGTTCAATCTTTAAGGCAGTCCAGAATTCCATGAATGTCCCATAGTTTTGGTTCCCATTTCTGCTGTAATCACCCCAAAACTAGACTAAACTCTGCACAGGATGTTCTTAAGCTCTCCTTGTAGAAACTAGTGTAAAAGTTCAAAAAGACATTGCTTTTCCTGGGTACCTTTTAGTTCTTCTACCCAAATCTGCTTTTCTAAGATAATTTCATCACTCAAAGGGTGATCTCTTTAGAAAACTAGAGGTGGTACTTCTGTTCCCCATTAGAAAAAGATTTTGTACTGAAGTCTTTTCACCCTCTGCCTCTGAACTTGATAAAGTTTCCTGTCATTACCTTTGCCATCTATTAGCTGTTAATGCTTTTGCCTGACTTTCTTATGTCACCTTGACCAGTCAGACACCTGTTGAAATATCAATATCTAAATCTTTACTCTTTGTCTAAGTTCCTTTTATTGTGTCTGGGGAAAACAAGCATTCCTTGTGAGAAGTTCATTTATTTCACTCTTCCTCCTGAGAAAGAGATGAAATCAATCTGGGTATCGATTTTTCCTTTCTTCTGTCTTTTTCTTCCATGAACTGGAAAGGAGATTAAGTATAAAACTACATACAAAGTTAGTTAGGCACCTACAACCTAAACTTAAATGAAATAAATCCCAGCCAAAGCTCTGCTATGTCTTAAGAAAAAGCCTAGTGTGAGGCTCTCTGAAATTAATCTTGAAAGTCCGGAAAGATATAATTTGTTTTAAGTTCTAGACCTGCTGTCTAAGTAGGCATTTTTTTCTATTTTTTCCATGTCTTTTCTCCTCCACCAGAGCTTCCAATTTTGGTTCTGTTATTATTTTCCTGGTAAGTACTCCATGTCCTTATCCATTTGAAGACATTCTTCCTTCAACTATTAAGTAAAATCTTTGATATCTACTATTACATACCCAATAGCTATGTCTTCTCTTAAGGTACAAATTCATGATATTTCATATGAAGAGGTCAGGAAAGGGAATTAAGTTTTTAATTTTCAGGGGTTTTATTTTGAGGAACTTGAGTCTCTTCTTCCTACAGTTAATTATGAAAATTTGAAATATGAAAAAATGAGAAAGTTATGATGACCTGAACGTGATGCTCTTCAGTGTTCCATTTTCCTGATGCTATTTTTGAGACTTGTGGGAAGAAGTAAAAGGAAGGAAGCAGAATGGAGGGAATTGGAATTGAGATGGTTCAAAAACCTTCCAATCAATGTCAGGATTATTGACCTGACACTGTCCCATCCCTTGCCTAAAGCTCAGACAGGCAGACACAGCTGTTGTGCGGGGGTAGCAGATAGTGACATTTCTTATCTCTTAAGTGACAGCCCTCTTGTCTCTGTCAGCTGCCTGGTGTGAGAGCTGTGGATGGGCTGTAGAGCACAAGTTTTTGTATCTTATCCTTTCTATGTGAGTGGCAGTGGTGAAGAGAGACATTCCTGTTAAAAAATAGGGGTAGTTTACATGCTACATTTTTTTCCTGTTTAATTTACAGCTCTCAGCCCTTACTTGCTGTACTTTCCAGTGTCTTCTTCATCACCTTCAGTTTTCATAAAATGGTTTAGGTTGGAAGGGACTTTTAAACACGATGTAGTTCCAAACCTCCTGCCATGGGCGAGGACACCTTCCACAGACCAAGTTGCTCAAAGCCCTCTCTAGCCTGGCCTTGAACACTCCCAGGGATAGGGCATCCACAGCTTCTCTGGGCAACTTGATCCCATGCCTCACCACCCTCAAAGTAAATAATTTCTACCTAATATCCAATCTAAACCTGCCCTCTGACAGTTTAAAGCTGTTGCCCCTTGTCCTGTCACTACATCAGCTTTGACAAAAGCCCCTTTACAACTTTCTTGTAGTCTCTTTAGGTACTGGAAGACTGCTGTAGAATCTTCCTGGAGCCTTCTCCTTTTCAGGCTGAACAACTGCAGTTATCTCAGCCTTTCCTCACAGGAGAGGTGCTCCAGCCCTCTAATCAATCACCTCTATGACCCTCCTCTGCACTCAATTCAACAGGTCAATGTCCTTCCTGGGTTGCTCTAGGTGGGGTCTCACCAGAGCAGAGCAGCAGGGCAGAATCACTTCCCTTGATCTGCTGCTTTTGATGCAGCCCAGGCTTTTGGGGATGCAAGAGAACATTGCTGCCTGATGTCCAGTTTGCACTGGCACTCTCATGTCCTTCTCATCAGGGCTACTCTTCGTGTGTTCATCTCACCTTACTTAATTTTTCATTCTACTCACAGCCATGCTAAGAAAATGACAAGGCAGAACTTTTATGCAGGTCTCCTTCTGCCAGGATCATGGCAAGATCATGGAAGGATTCACAGTCAGTGATTTCCTGTATGTATCATTCAGAATTTGAGGAGAATAAAGTGTGGGTTTTTTTCAGTCTCGGACTTAGAAACTCTGACCCTTGATAAAACCCTGCTTCTGCTTGGCTCCCCTGTGTTCCCCTTACCTGACAGTCCCGTGTTGATGATGGCCACAGCACTGGGCAGAGATGGCTGAGACACCAAAGTTATGCTGTCCATCTTGCCTTCACTCAAAACTGGTGCTGCACTAAGGCCATGCTTCTTATTTCTCTCATTTTATTGGAGTCTGTGTTGATGGTGAAGGCATCCACAATGTAGACCTCTGTGGTCAGGGAAGATGAGTCCACCTCTCTCCTCTTAGCCCCAGCTTCTTTCATGAGAGAGAGAAATCCTTGAGGTCAGAGCCAGAAGACAGAGCTGGACTGGAGGCAGTCACTGCCAAGATTTGCAGTGTCTGCCTCCATACAACATCTCCACTCTGTAGACACCTAAGCTGGTTAAGGTGTCTCATCTTAGGGTTCTGTTGTTGAGGCTTCCCCGATTGCCTCTGCCTTAAATGATTTGAGCTATGCAATCATAAGGAATTAAAATGGTATCCTATATAATTTCTAGCACCACTTTGTGTTTCAGGTCACTTCCCAGATTGCTTTGTTGCAATGTCAACTAACCATGAATAGCTTTCTACCCTGGGGCCCTGCTTCAATAAGGAGACAAATAATGGCCTATTTCTAAAATACGTGGCGGGAAAGGGCTGCTTACAAGCTGCCTGTAACTGTTCAAAATGCCCTTTTTCTTGTATTTTGAAAGAGGAATAGCCATCCTTGTTCCCAGTGGAGAAGAGCATACAGGTAGCCAGCTTGGCTGGATTTCAGGTAGTGGATATACCATGTAAGTGCTGTGTAAAGAGGGAAAGTTTCACAAAGGGCAAGGCTGAGGATGTAACTCTGCTATCTACACATCCACAAGTAACAGCGGATACCCCTTATATTCATGGCCATTGTTCTCATATCCTTCACTTTTGCTGGTGTGTTTTTGTCCACAGTAGAGTTGTGGGTTTCCTTGCAAAGGCCAAGACCTTGGAAATTAGGCCATGGAAAGACTTTGCAATACTAAATCTCTTAATCAAATGCACTTGTTGTTTTCTAACAGACTTTCATGACATTAGATGTCCATCACTTTATGGAACAAGTGTAGGAGAAATTAACCCACATGTTGCAAGTAGGAGGCATTGATATTCCTGTATCTGGGAAATTCTCTGTCATCTGGATAGTTCAGCAGAAGTGTTGGCAAGTGGTAGGTGAGTGTGTGGTACATTTTCAATTAGCGTGCCCCTGTTAATAACCCTGACAGTGACAGACAATTGGCATGAGCTCATTTCTGAGCAAGGAATTCAAAGCAATTCTTCCTTGCCTCCGTAAGAGTTCTGGGAAATGCATCCACCAGACTCCTCTTTGTTAGAAAGTATGTTGCCTATTTTCCAAACAGATTTAGGCTGTTATCCCATTCCAACTCCTTGCTCCAGCTCTGCTAGCTCACTATATAAAGCCATGACATATGGGTCTTTTTACTGACATAATCCTCTCCTGTACTGAAAAAGAAAATATTATATTTCATTCCAAGAGCTAGAAGAACTTCCATGAGGATATAAAAAGCAGGAAATTGGCCCTGTAAGAGTAGAGCACTCTCATATTGAATAGCCTCCAGGAGCTCAATGTTAAAAGCTTCTTCCTAATAGCTAATGTAGGTTGGAACAGCTCTGCCTCTGCTTGAGAGGAAATGGGATTTGTAGGACTTTGCCCATACAGGTTGTAGGGCTTAGGCCAAAGGACTGGCATTTGGTGACCCTGTAATAAATCAATATGCTGCACATATACTGCATTAAGAACAGTCTGAACATGTAGTACTGAGGAAAAATCTCAGGATTTTCCGTTCCACAGCAAGCTGCTTCTCCAATTTGAACTATTTGCTTCCCCTGTGGACATCATTTTGGTCTTTGTCTTGCCTAAGTCACTCCTCAGCAACCCTGAAAAAACCCACAGTGAGAAGTGGCAGTTAATTTAAATGTATGAATTGGGCTCCTCTTCCTATGAACTCTGCAAATAACCTTATCTATTACCCCAAATAGCCAGTGTGCCTTCTATTACCTGCATTTCTAGGACATGTGGATGCTGCAAAACCTCTGTCAGCGACAACATGAGAGACATTTCAGCACTGTGCTAAGTTTAAAAGAAGTAGACAAAATAGTATCCCAAAGTTTTCTAGTTTAGCCAGGGTGAAATACAGTCATTATTGGAATGGGTGAGCTGTGCACCTGTGACTGGGTCATGTAGTTTGCAGTGTGTTCCCCCTCAGTAAATCCAACTGCATTCATAAATTATTATATATCTAATAATATTGTGTTAATATCCGTAAGATTCAAGTACATTTGCACCCAAAAGGATGAGCCATTGCAGAGGCATAGTATGCACTGATATATTTTGTAATTGAATTGCAGTCTACGTGACTTAAATTATATACTTGAGAATCTTTTGGGTATAGAAGAGGAAAGTCCAAATAAGATCGTGACAAGTTAACTAAGCTCTGAGTATCCTGTTCTGCTCCTAATTCCCTGGTCTGTGCTACGCAAGTTCAGGCTAGTGCTTTGCAAGGGAAGTAAGTGAAAACAAAGGGAAAAAAAATTGATTTAAACAAAATGCAGCACTGAGAGGCTACTTCACTATTAAAAAAATATTTAGAACTATTGAACTAGTACTTCAGTTTCAAGTTCAAGATATTCTTCCTGACTTTACCAGTGAATAAATAAACACAAGGAGAGAAGCTGTCAGTACAAGCACTACAGGTGCTGGTGCCTGGTGCTTGGGCAAATCCTGCTTTCGGGGACTGTTTGCCAAAAATAGATATGCAAAGCTTCTCCTTATCACTCTCTTAATTCCTTCGACCTCCCATTTGCTCTGAGACACTTCCTGTGAATCTTTTCCTGATAACCATTTCAGTCACGTTAACCAAGAGCTTGAGGAACAGTGTTTTATACAGAACCAGTGTTTGAGATGTAGAGATTCTGTTGAAATTCAAACTCCTTATCAGCTGAAGTGGGAAGGAGCTACCACTTGGCTGGGCTATAAACATGTGTTTGTATGGTGCAGCAGAGATTTTCCTTATAGACTGGTCAATGATGCCAAAGCCAAAGAGAGATTCTCTCATACAGGTCATATAGATTTTTATTGCAGGTTACTTTGGGGTTTTCTTAGCCAATCAATAGAAACATTTGTAAGCTTGACATGCAAGAGTACAAATAAAGTCAGGAGTTACTTCCTCTGGACAGAACATTGAAAGGTTATACTTGGGGATATTGCATCAAGGTTTTAGCCTGCACACACTGTGTGGCTTCTGCAGGCAAAAATACATTGGAAAGTCCTCTTCTGGCAGTGAGGGTATTTTAGAATTGCAGCCATTTGGCAGGCAACCAGTAAGAGCTTTTTTTTAAAATATCTGTGGTAAATGCATATATGAGGGGTCAGTTTGTGGAATGCATGATCCAATAACTTAAGGAGTCAAGAGTAGCTGAATTATAATTCTGACCTTCTCTTAGGATTCCTTGTGTGTGCACGTGCAGCACCACAGAGGTTAAAAGAACATTTCTCAGGCTACAAAGTGGAGCATGCACAAATTAGGAAATGCCTGTATTGAGTTAATCCTTGGAATATGCTTTATGGCGCTCCAGAACTTTTAGTTATGCTCCTCTTTGTGACCTTTTTTCCCATTTGATTCCTGTCTTCTGGACAGGTACCTCTCACTTGGGGAACAGCTATTTATTACGTTTCTCCTCCTAATTTGTCAGTATGGACTCTATTTCTTGCACAATCAAACTTATTTTCAATTGCAGCAATATTAATCATTCTCATGGGCCTGGGTAGTTCCAGCACTTCAGGGAAGTTACAGAGTTCAGCTAAAGGGAAGCAAATCGATAGGTTTCAGTGGTCTGTTGATCTTTCCCACTACCCTATTTCATCTCCCATAAAACTGACAGATTGCTTTGGCTCACATTCATGTCAGCCATCTCACTGCATCTGATGAGTTTTTAAGGGACTGGGATAGGAGTTGCTCTTGAGACATGATGTGGCTCAGAGAAGCTGTGGATGTTCAAGGCCAGGCTGAATGGGGCTCTGAACAACCTTTTCTAGTGGAAGGTGTCTCTGTTCATGAAAGGGGGCATAGAATGAGATGATCTTGAGGGTCCTTTCCAACCCAAACAACTCTATGGTTCTGTCTTTGCAAAAGAAGATTAGAGATGTCCCATCCCCTGCAGCCTCACCAGCACTTAGAGCAGATGTTGGAGAGTTGTTTACCAGCAGGGTGCATGAATGTCTCCATCCAACATACTGTGGAGCTGCTGACAGTCTCCTCCTTGATTTCAGCAGACTTTGGATGAGTTTTAGTTGAACAAAGTACCTCAGGAATAACTCTGGTGTTAGCAGAAGATTTTCTGCTCTATTATTCACATGGGTTTTTAAACAATGTCCGCTGAAATCAATGTCCCTATTTTCGTTAACTACAGTTTGCTTTGGATCAGGCCTGGGAAGATGCACATCTTCCAGAAATGCCATCGGATGATTTCTTTAAAAATCATCGAACAAAGATATATGAGCGCATGGGATGATCAGCAGGGAAGAAAGTCCCATCTCTTATTTTATACGGTTGGCTTCCTGCTCATATCAGCAATAATTTAGATAATTAAATTGCTTAGTTCAGTAGTTGGAAGAGGCACAATCAACAAGCTGACTCTACTAAGATGTCAGATGTATTAGTGTGCTGGGTTTTATATTTGTTTTTCTTTTTTGTGTGTGTGTGAAAAACTGTATAATTGGACACTGTCTTTTTCACCCCCGGCTAACCTCTTCTTCAGAGGAGCATACCAAAGACATTTAAAATCACATTATGAATGCCAGCATAGTTACAACATTTATATCGCATGTGGTGATGTTCAGTGGCAGCAGACGAATGGATGAAATCAAGCAAAATAATAGAATCAGCCCCCCTTGAATTTAACAGTAAGGCGAACAGTTCAGTGGTATAATTTAGTAAAAGGCAAGGAAGAGCTGAGATATTTTAATGAGGGGACTAAAGTCCATAACTGGGCATGGTTTTAACATTCAACTTTGATTCACTGGTCTTTGTACTGTCACTATAGGGTCTTTGAACTTTTGCTTGCATGAGGTAGAAACAGTTTTATTAAATCATGCTTCTGAGATGCTCATCTTACTATGACTCCAGTTTTATTTTGTTTTGTTTTATTAGTATTTGGGGCTGAATCACTCCTCTGAAGGATGAAAGGAATCACACAAAGAGTTCTGTTTTTCTCCATCTCTAACTCACGTGGGTTTTGCTGTTGCTGGTATCTCTCAAATCTAGATAGAAGAGTCTCTGGAGAGTCTGAGATGGGGTACATCAATTTTGTCTCCTAGTAGTGCCATGAAGTTTTCTTCTCTGCCACTTTCTGTGTGTCTGCCCTTCTTTCCCTTTTATTTTTTTTAAGATATCCCTTCTAAAGAAACAATTTTTCTTCTCCTCTACCACACAAGCTTTTCCTTCTTGTTCTCTGAATTGCAATGATGAGATGAGAAGATCCAGTTCGCTTTTGGCTCTATTTTTTTTAATGCTGCTTTTTTCTCTACATTCCCAAAAGATCATTTACTTATTGTTCAGAACTAGAGAGACTTTGCCATGGATTCTAACTGACCTAAAGCTCTATACTATCCCCCCCCCCCCCCCCACACCACACNNNCCCCCAAAAAAACCCCCACCATACTAAAGTTGAAAGTTATGTAGAGCTTGTGTCTATCTTCTGCATATTGTTTGTTCAGCTGTGAGATGGTATGAATAGCTTAGTCCTGCACTTGTATTTTAAGTGTAGAGAGCTTACTTTAACATTTACCAGCACGCTTCTCTGCCTGGATTCCATCCCCACATCATGTTTGCATGTAGCCAGAATTATTCACCTCTTTTTTTCCTATTAAACTATTAGAAATAGAGCCTCAGACACAGAGTGCACAGTTTGGCAATAAACTTAGACATGATAGGATTTGTCAGTTCTTTTTGCGATAGCATTTAATACATTCTAATGTGTCACAAGGGTATCCCAAAGTGATGTTTGTGAGATAAAAGGAAAATAAGAGGTATTTTTAAATGATGAACCTTGACTTATAATTCTTTTAGGAAAATTATTCTCACATGATAAGTTGAACTAAAAATAACAATAACATTATCAATAATAATATTATAATTATCAACAACAACAATAATAATAAATCCATGCTGGCCACTTGGAAAGAGGGTCAACTAAACAGAATTTCTCATTCTTTGATCACTCTGAACCCTAAACTGTCCCACTTTTGGCTCATCCTGGAAATGTTGATCCGCTGCTGAAGTATCAAACTGGGCTTAGTCTCTCAGTGACATACTGAGGTAGGAAAGAAACCAGTGTGGAAAATCCATCACCAAAAATGTCTTATTTCCAAACTTTCTTCTAATACCCCTGAAAGCTTCCTTGCCATGATATGAGTCCTGTTGATGTGAATGGGGCAATTTTCTCTCACTGGTATATCTGTACATAAAGCTGTTGCAAGTTAAAAGACTTGATTCAATTTTTGACACTAAGAAACTGGATAAAATGATGTATTTTGGCCTGAATGCAAGAATAATATTGAACCATAAATGTGCATTAAAGCCACCACAGATTATGATTATAGTTTTTAAGCAGATGTTTTGATTTGATTTGTGGCACCTTTTCTGCCTCTATTTTTATAATAAACGGCTGTTCTGAGACACCTTTCAGCATCCAGAATACAACAATTAGTTCTTGAAGGGCTTTGGCAAGGAACAGGAAGGACGGATGCCTTAGAGACACAGCTCTCAGACATGGTCATGTGGGCAGTCCTTCTGTTGGGGTAGTAGTCACATATGTACCAAGTGAACCACATCCACTAAGCTGCATCCTCTGCTTCCAGAGCCAGCGTTGGTCCATCTCGCCGCCGCGCTGCTGACTGACACCAGCTGGTGCTCTGCTCCTTTTACCCTGGCCTCATGTGGCTTAGCAGCTGGCCAAGACTGTTTTTAAGAATGTATTTATAAAACTTTACAGCCATGCAAGCCCAGACACAGAGAAAGGACATTTTGAGCTCTCAGTGCTGGAAGTGCAGGACGTCGCACGGCAGATGTGGTTTCCCAGCTCTTGCTGCTACCACTAACCTCCTGTCCCATCAGTACTGCCCAAAAAGAATGCTTCCTAAAAAAATCCAGGAGAGCAAAAACTTTGGGCTGAAGGTTTCCTTAGATATTTTAAGTAAAATAAGCTTGCCCTGATCCCTTTGCAAGCGGCTGCCTGGTCGGTATTTCAATAATGTACTTATTTAAAAGGAAATCTAACTACTGTAGGGCACTGTGGTATTTTTGTGTCTTTTTTACCCTGCAGCTTTTTCCAGCTGGTTCAAACCTGAGCACCTCACTGTCTGATAGGGACATCGTCTGGCTGAGGTGTAAACTACAGCACCTGCTCATGTCCTTTGGATTTAGAATTGGTGCATGAATAAATATTATTAAAAAAAAATTCTTGAAGTTATGTTTCAATGCTGGCAGTTACTTCCAAGTTTTATTTACAGAGTGAATATTTTATTGTATGTATTGCTTTTCTCTTAGTCTGCATGTGATATGAACTCTTGAAAATAAAAGAGCCTATATTTTTCTGTGGGAATAAGAATTTATAGCTACCTCTCAGCAACTTCATAACACTTTCCCCATTTTAATTTCCTAAACCAGCACAACATGCACTTTATTCCTAAGATACGTGCTAGAGGTAGGCCCAACTTTTGACTGAACAAGACTGGTTATGAACAAATGCTGACACCAATTGTTTTTGCCTGTGGTTCCCACAGAACGCCATTGCTTTGAAAAGAAATATCCTAGAACACATAACCAACCCTGCAGCGATGATCTGCATCACACGGTGTCCCCTCCATGATTTCTACCCAGCTATCAACAGCAAGAGGCAGACGTACATGTTAAAAGGGAAGGCAGAACTTCCTCAAGAAAACGGACAAAAAAAAAAAAATCATTAGAATCATTAAAGAGGAAAAGGAGGAGTCAGGAGCTGGGAGAAAGTTTTTGAAAATAATGCCTTAGGCAGTGAGAACTACAGAGTAGAAGCTGGTTTCTCCCCCTTGTGTGTGCAAGCGGTTGATTGAACTGCCATGACTTTATGGTATAACAAAAAAAAAAACAACAAAAAAAATCCAAAAAGCCAACCAAACAAATAACCACAAAAAACCCCCCCAAACTAAAAGCAGCAATGGGTGAAATGGAAGTGGGCTGTGTATGTGATTTGTAGTGGCTTATATCTGGGCTCTGTGTTGTGTATCTCCTAATGATGAATGTGTGGGAGAGCCAGGTCAGGAATGGTTTCCACTCCAATGCGCTGATTGTGTAGTTGGCAATGGGCTCAATTAAAGTATAATAATCTGGTAATCTCTCTCCTGTTTCCATTCAGCTGCTACACAGTGAATAGAGCCAGTGAACGAGTATAGCTTTTGAAAAGTAGGTGAACTCCTGCCTCTTTGTCTGAGCAGTTTGTGTCTAGTCAAGTAAAATGACAGGCAGAAGAGACAACTCTCCAAAACATTGCTCCCATGACTTGCATCATTACTACCATTTGTGTTTCTGTGAGATAACATTTGCTCTTTATCTTCCTTTCTAGGTTACGGATTGCATTTCTAGCAAGATTTTCATCACGAAGAAAAGACAAGCTGATGTGAGAAAGATGGATATGTCCATGAAGGGAAGATGCCGTGTGCCCCATCTCTTGGTTCTTCTCACATTCATGTTCAGCGGGGAGAGAACTGAGGCACAAAGAGCAGGTATGCACCATTAGGTTGTTGCCCCATCCTCAGGAGTTGCTCGGGTTTTCCCATGGCTGAGAAGCTATCATTGCTAGGAGAAAAACCATAAAACCCCCTAGACAGTTACTGCTAAAAATAAATAAAAAAGACCTTAGGGATGGAGATAGCTCATGGGTTCTGTTGCAAGCTTAGAAAGTTTAGCTCAACTGCTCTTTCCCCACAGTTTTCTCCGGATATGTTCCTTTCCTCTGGATATGTTCCATCTACCCTCACACTGGCATGGAGCTTGCTTCTTCTATCACCTTCCGTGGGTGTCAGATGAGACCTGGTGAATCTTCTACCTGGCTGTGACTTTCCTAGTGAGCTAAATAGGGCCAAGGCACTGTTCATACCCTCTCTTGGTTCAAGATATTTAAAAGACATATTGATCTGGTGCTTAGGAGCATGGTTTAGTGGTGGACTCAGAAGTGCTGGGTTAGTGGTTGAACTCAATTATCTTGAAGGTCTTTTCCAACCTCAATGATTCTACCATTCTATGCTTCTATAGAAGTGGCCCCTGGCACAGCTTTTGGCCTGGGCTGATGAACACTCTCCCCCAGATGCCAATGAATGCATTAGAGGATGGTCCAGTTGAGGGACTGCTCCTATGGGCAGGACAAGGACATGTTTAGTTTTATGCAGAAGTAAAAAGAGCTGAGTTATCTGGCATCAATGATGTCACAGGTGAAATGAAAAGTGGTTTTAGACCCACATGGTTTTTTGGGGACAAAAACCCAAAGGCATTTTGAAGTGGAGGTTTTCTGTCTCTTTTTGTAGGAAAGCTTCTGTTCTGTAGGCTTGAGTAATTTATAAGAAAGAAAAAGGTTTTTTAGACCTTAGCTTAAGGAATAGCTGCTTTACAGTTTTCTTTTATGATCTATAGATGGCTTTTTGGATGAAACTTAACAAGAATAAATACTCAGTAACCAAACAAAGTGAAATCTCACCTTTTTTTTCTGCTTCTGGATCAGTCACAGCAAGAACATAGTGGTGCTATTTATATGTTCATTCTGTGGTTACTTTAAATAATATTGGGTTTATGGCTTGTTTGTAAACTATTTTTAATGGGAATATTGCAGAACAGTTGGTTCAGTGTCTGAGTGGATGAAAACAACTCCTTGAATTATCCTTCCAGAGAGTATTTCTGCAATTACAAAACTGAGATTTTGCTTTCTATGAATTATCTCCCATATTCCCTTAACATGAACTGAATTGTTTCTGTCAGTAAAAAATATTGTTATAGCATTCTTTTAAAACAACAGATCTTGTCCAGCAGTGGCCATTACAGTCCTAAAAATGTGGATTAATATTTACTAAAAGCTTTTCTGCAGCATTTCATCTCCCTGCCACCAGATCTGTAAGTAAAGAATCACTAACTCCAAGAAAATGATCCTGCAAGATCACGTTTTTCTGCCCTGCAATACTGCCTTGCATAGACGTAACTTTTTAAACTTTAAATCACCCTTGTTTTAAGACTTGTAGCCCTTGAGCACAGACAGGATTCATCCTGTCTGTTCTGTTTGTTTTTAAATTGCAGTCATGTCACCTGCCGAGAGTCATTAAAATAAGAAACAGGAAGGTCTGCACCTTGTGAGTTTTATTTTGTAGTTAGTCTCACCTAATTAACACTCTTTCAGGGAGAATAGACTAATATCATAATGAATTTGGGCAGAGGAGGTGGGGAAGTGTAGAGTCCTTGCTTACCTTTTACTGTTATACATTCCATCTTTTATATTCTTCAAAAATGAAGTAGAAACACACTTGACAGTCTAGCTGACATACACAGATGTAACGTAACTTACATCCCATACTATAAAATTATATATACCATCACCTCCACTCTAACATTGCCTTTGAGTTTTCCCAGACAGACTTGCTCAAAGTGTCATTACAGAACATGATCCCACATGTTGGTTGTGGCTGGGATAGAGTTAATTTTTTTCACAGTAGCTGGTATGGGGCTTTGCTTTGCATTTGTGCTGGAAGCAGTGTTGGGAACACAGGGATGTTTTTGTTACTGCTGAGCAGAGCTAACACAGAGTAAGGGCCTTTTTTACTCCTCACTGCACCAGTGAGGAGACTGGAGGTGCACAAGAAACTGAGAGGTGACACAGCGAGGAAAACTGCCCTCAGCTGACCAAAGGGGTATTCTATACCATATGGTTTCATGCTCAGAAGTAAAACTGGGGCAACATTTGGCTGGAGGCCTCTGCTCGAGTATTCTCTGTGCATCAGCTGGCCAGTGGTGAGCAATTGTTTTCATTTGCATCATTTGTCTTTCTTGGGTTTTATTTCTCTCTCTTTGTTATTTTCCTTTTCTTCTAACTTCTTCTTTTTTTTTGTCTTATTTTTTCTTTTTATTTTATTTTAATGTATTTACTTGCAATTATTAAACTTTCTTATCTCAACCCATGAGTTTTCCCACTTTTACCCTTCCAATTCTCTTCCCTCCAATCCTGCTGGTAGGAAGTGAGAGGCTGTGCGGTGCTTAGCTTCCAGCTGGGGTTAAACTACAACAGGTTGTTTTCAATGAGATCCATTGTGAATGGTTTGATCACAATAGGGTCCCAATCCCTTGGGCATAAGTTATTCCCACAGACACTGCAGAACCTGGGATGTAATCTGCTACAGAAGTCAGCACACCAGCAGATGATGCTCATTTTTCATCAGCATCTGCCACACTCCAGGTGTATATTCAATGACTCATGGCGTTCATACAAAAACATGAGCACTGACCAACCACTATATAACACCTACCTATAATGCTTTCACTCTTCTCTGAAGGCAAATGTTCTTTATGTGGCTGAGCTTCCCACTCTCTCCTTTACAGTGCAGTGGACTGTTCTGGCATTTTTCCATTCAAGGCACAGTCACAGCACCAGGATGAGCAAAAGCACCAGAGCTAATTTATGTAAAAATTTTGGGTGTGGGACAAGACTTTGTGATCTTCCTGGAGGTTCAAATGATGGAATTTAGTAAGGAAATATTTACCATAGGTTCAGACAAGCAGTTGTACTTTGTGAGGTGACACGAGACAGGAACTACTAGAGAAATAATGGTTGGTGGTTGTGACCAAATTGACTTTGTAGAGGAGCTTTCAGCCTTAAAACTCATAATTTATTAGAGATTATGGTCTGCAATAGTGAACATATGTATATATATAGACATTTTGTCCAGCTGGGGCATTATATTGATGAATGTTGGGCATTTGTGGGATGATTATGGATCTACTGCTTCCTGACTTGCATATGTTCAGAAAAAGCTAAAAAAACATCTCCTGACAGATCTACTTTTTTGGCAAGTGTCTGAAAAATATATGACCAGTCTGGTTTGATAGGGCAAGCAAGCTGCAACTAAAATACAATTGCATTTCAGATTACACAGGTCTCACATTACAAATATCATGATTGGAGGCAAAGAGGTGGTTGTGGGGATAAGTGACGTTTTCCCTTACAAGGCAGCTGCCCTTTGTTGTCAAAGAAGACATTTCAAAATTCAGTGAGTCATTTTTTAGTCAATAGTGGCAGAGAGCCTCAAAATTGCAATAATCTTGTTATAGACTTGCTGCACCAACACATCATGCTGAGCAAAAGAACTGCTTCTAGCTAAGCATAAATAAATCATAATATTAATGCAAGAGGGAATATGAAAGCTTCACTACTCACAGTCAGAACTGGCATAGGCAAGGTCAGGACAGGTCTCTTGATCTGTCAAGGTCATTTCCAAGCACTGCATGAAAAAAGGCACTACAACAAAGTCAGAAAAACAGATTCATATGCATGCAGATGGTGTAGGTGAAGGATTGAGCAGAGGCAGTGAGCAGTGCGGGAAGAGAAAGTGTTTGCATTTCAAAAAGTGAAGTGTCCTGATGTGTGTAGATGTCCTGAAAAATGTGTAGATGTCCTGAATCACAAGGAAGAAAGGCTGAGAATGTGCACTTCCTCTGCAGGACAGGGTTTGCTACCTCCTCTAAATTGCTCACTAGGGAGCCATGCCTAGGGAATACTTGGTGTGTCTGGTACTCTGCTTTCATCTTCCCTTAATATTTTCTGATTGTCTTCCAGGTTGCAAGAATGTCCACTATGACCTTGTCTTCCTCTTGGATGCCTCCTCCAGTGTCGGAAAAGAAGATTTTGAGAAAGTTCGGCAGTGGGTGTCTAATTTGGTGGACACTTTTGAGATTGGCCCAGACAAAACCCGTGTAGGTGTGGTGCGATACAGTGATCGTCCAACCACAGAGTTTGACCTGGGAAGGTATAAAACCCGTGAAGAAATCAAAGAGGCTGCACGAAAAATCCAGTACTATGGGGGTAACACAAACACTGGAGATGCTCTCAGGTATATCAACACCTACAGTTTTTCCAAAGAAGCTGGAGGGAGACTTAGTGATCGAACTGTTAAAAAAGTGGCTATCCTTTTGACTGATGGAAGGAGCCAGGATTTTGTCTTGGATCCAGCCACTGCAGCCCATCAGGCCGGGATTAGGATCTTTGCTGTGGGTGTTGGAGAAGCCTTAAAAGAGGAACTTGATGAAATTGCTTCAGAGCCCAAGTCTGCTCACGTGTTTCATGTCTCTGATTACAATGCCATTGATAAAATTCGGGGGAAGCTGAGAAGACGTCTCTGTGAAAGTAAGTAGAGCTCCCAGTTCTGCACAATTGGAATAGGTTGAGTTATCATGTACGTATGAAAAGCTGTGATTTTTTTTCTTTCATGTTTATGATTCTAAACTAATAACTTTATTTTTTGTCTTCCACTAAGTTTAATTCTGTAACCAGTCACTGTTCGAGGCCAGGTTGGACGGAGCTTTGAGCAATCTGATCTAGTGAAAGGTGTACCTGTTCTTGGTAGAGTCTTGGAACTAGGTAATTTTTAAAGTCACATCCAACCCAAACTATTCTATGATGTTATGATTATATGATTTTACTACATGAGATATGATGGTTTCTTCTGCCCAAGCCATTATTGAGTATAGGTCAGCTTCTTATGAACAACAGAGAGCAAAACATTAATTCCCATTTGGTTCTTATATAGTCCAATTAATTTATAATATTTTGGACTACTGAATATGAAGAGTGACATCTTATTTATACAGAGATTTTGGGTTATTTGTATAAGAACTGTTTTTTCCCCTTTACTTTCTGGCATTGTACTGTGAAAAGAATGCTCTGGATGCTGCTGGGAATGATCCTTTAGGAAGTAAAAGGATGTTTGTGTTTTTCTGCCTTTCAGCATCTCAACTCTACTGACAACTGGCATTCACTAGTTCTCTGACTGTTAACAGCATAAGCCTTGGTGATATTTTGAATGACTTTAAATGGAGAGGAGCCTGTGCAATTTGCACTGAATAAATTACTCTGAATTTTCAGCTCCTTGCTGAAGAGGATGGGAATGGCATTGTGGCTGGTACTTACTAGCCCTTTAATGGGAACAGGAATCACACAGCCCTTTCTCCTTCCACCATTGATAAATCCCTCTCTTCTTCTTACTGGCTCCTGGTTTTGCTGCTTTTTGTGGTATATGTTGTGGTTACTGTGAGTTCTTTTGGTCAACAGCATGAGACAGCACCATGGTTTCTAGCTCTGACCTTGGAAGACAACATCTGAGTGTGATGCTGTGACACATTGCAGTGTTATGATAACCAGGTCTGTGGGCTGGCAAGTTGTTACTGTTAATGCCAATAAGTTGTCTCAAAAAATCCCCAGGCCTTGTAGATGACACCGTAAAGGTCTTTTATTGATTGCTGTGATCTCCATTTACAATAAAAGAGTGTTAACATAAAGCTCTGGACTTACATAGGGTTCTTAAAGAGTGACTAGCACAAGCAGGCATTAACTGCTTGACATTGCCAAGCAATATCAAGATGTGACTGCTTTTTTAGCCTGGACATAATTGGATATGGATAGTGTAATCTGAACACAAATGGAAGTCAATGTGGATAATTCATTTGAGCTATGCAGGCTGAAGGAGCTCAGTCTTCTTTTTTTTCCTGAAAATCTTTTATAATCACACACACAATGAGGCTATAACAGAGAAGGGTAAACCCTTCTGGTGGGCACACTTGGCCAACTCAAACAACTTCCTACTGCAGCTGCTGAACTCCCAAAATGTGATTTTCTTTTGGAATTCTATTACTTTCCTTTCCAAAGCAAGGGTTTTCTGCCCTTTGCATATAGATAATTTTTTGTTCCCTTCTCAAAAAAAAAAACATTTATCTGTCTGTGTTAACATGGAATTTAGAAGTGGCACACTCAGGGAAACTGTTCTTTGGCAGAATCATTTTTATAATACTCATTTTATTTACTGTTTTGAATGCAGAATGTTCTTAATAGGCATGATATTTAGATCAAACATGAAAATCTTGTTGTCCCTGAAGACAATCACTGAAACAGAAGATGAGATAGTGAGACCATGATTAACAGAAATACTAATGGAGATCAGTTAATTTTTTTGTTATCCGAATATCTGAGGTGGAACTGTTTTGAGGGGTGAGAGGGGCCTGATGGAGAACAGGACCAAGAGACTTCTTGTGTGTGTACCACTTTTAAATTCCATGTTAACATGGTAGGAACAGGAAAGAACTTCCCTATAATGGCTGGGGCTTCCACATATTTAAAAGGTAAAACTTTTAATAGTTGTTGTAGTTAACTTTCAGTGGTTTTAATGACAGCACTGCATAAGACAGGAACATACAAACTACTGGGTGGGTGGAAAATGTGACAGGGACACATGCCAAGCTGCTGTTTAGTTTGTGCACATTCTAAGACAAAAGCATATATTGCCACAGCCAAGCTCAGGTTTTAATAGACATAATCCCTTGTGAGCTCCAGGGAGACACACGAATCAAAGGGCGGAAATGTTAGGAAGTTTTTTTGTTGCACTGGCCAGTGATGAGTCTTCCAGTCCTTGTACTGCTGTGCTACCAAAATGTGAAGGGTCATGAAGTGTTGCAAATGCTGCATTTCATGCCAGCAGCTGTTCAGAATCGCTTGTCTCAGGTCTCACTGGACATCTGTCCTAGACTTAGTCATTCTATCTTGCTATATTTGACTGAGTTTATTGCTAAGAACATGTCATTAAAGACATTGATAGCATTTTAGCTCTTTTTGATCTTGTGGAAGTAAGCCTAGCAGAATCGAAAAATAGCATGTCTGCTCAGTAGGACATTATGGCAGCAGGAGATATTTTTGCCAAACATCTCCATTGCGGTCTGGACTATATTTGGCTGGTAAAAATGGGTGATGTTTTCACAGGAAAACAGAAGAGATAAATTCTGCTGAAAATTCCAGAGATGCTACATGCATCCTAAATAATGTTCCTGCTTATATGTCATATGGATAACAACAGGCAGCTATGGAATATTTAAAAATATACAAGCATCTGCTGCTGGTAGGTAAATACTAGGTTTATGCTTGTCAAAGAAAGCTACTTGCTTTGATTTCAACTCATATTTAATTAAAGCTGGATTAGATAAGCTAATGTATGTACAAAGTTTTCAACCTGTGTTGAAAGTGGCATCAGTGGTGCTTAACATTATCACCATTATTCCCCACAAGGGGAGACATTGCAATGGTGACTAAAACACCCCTACCTGCTCAGAGCTAATCACTGATTGCAGTGCTTTGGATGTTTCAATACCTGAGTTTATTCTGTTATCATTAAGCTTGGCAGGTGATAAGTTACAGTTTGCAAAGCTGAGAAAAAAACATTCTCCAGGAACATTCTCACTGTTTACTGGCTCCATAAGGCAGAAGCTGGAAACTTGGCACCAATGGGGTACACGACCTGTATGTGCCATTACCAAGCCTCTGCTCTTCTGTAAAAATGAGATTTTACAACTTGAAAATAAATTTGGCTTTAGAGGTAAAGTCTTGGCTAGGTTTTGTGTGTGTTTTTTTCTACAGCTAGTAATAGGAGAAACACAAGCAGATGTTTTCTAAGGAAGGACTACAGGAGTATTATGCTCAGCATTGGTCTGTGTCCAGTAGTGTCTGTCTACAACCAGTTTTTAGTTGCCAGTGAGCCTGATGATTTTCTCTGCAAGTATGTGGAAGACCAAAGGACTGTCATCACATAAATCTCAAATGCTTTGCAAGCAGGAGATGAGTCTGAATTGTTTCAACAGTGGATTGATACCAGTGGTTTGTCCCTGATTTTAGTGGATATAGCGAGGCCTGCTGTAAGGTATCAAAAGCAGTCACAAGTCCAGACAATTCACAGTATTTATTTTTCTATTTTTATATGTCTTTGTTGGATTTGAGTTGTGTGTGAAGTGCATAAAATGTAAGACTTATGGTACCACTGTTCTGTTACTGACAAAAAAGATCTTCCACCCTTCAAGGAAACACCTTGAACACCATTCGAAAAGAATGGCCTGAAATCTTCAGAAATGTCTTTGTTTTGGAGGTCAGCTTTGCTCAGGTTCATGATATATTCACAGAAGAACAGCATACTGTTTCTTCCTGGCCTTTAGTGTTAAAAATAACTCATGCACAGAGATCATGACAAAGGGTAGGAATCTGAATTGCCATATCTTGACTGACAGCTCCTAAGAGACTAATCAATATAGTCAAATCTCACACGAATAGTGAAATATTGGAGCACACCAACACCTAAGGGCATTTGCCTAACTTTTGACCTCCATTTGGTACTTCCTGTTGAGTTCTGAGATTTCACTGTAAAGCATTCATTTCTTGATAGCTCTGCATTAGAAATAAAGGAATAAGAATTCAGGTGGCACTCAACAAGCTGTCAGGAGTGAGAATCCTTAAGTATTTTCATGAACTCACTTGTGGTAGTACTTTTAGTTCCTTTAATTTGTTGAGTTTGTGGACTTGGGAATTTATAGACTGGTTTTAATTTTATATGGTATGACTTTATTTGGATTCTTCAAAAGTTCAGCACAGCAGTAGTCTTTCTTGGTCTTACTGCTTGTATGGACTCCCTACAAATGTGAATGTAGGTTTTTGTCATCTGACAGACTTGGTACATGCCACAAGGGAACTTTTACTTGGAAAAAATCTGCGGCCCACACCTCCATGTTGAATGTAGAGAAGCTTGAGGTGTTTTGGACTAATAACTAATATTTGACTGGTTTATTTTGACTGGTTAAACTCTGATTAGTGCAATAAGTTCCATGAACATGATCTAACTCCTGTGCTTCTAGCTCATGTTACATCACACCTGCCACAGGCACCATTCTTAGTGGAATATTCCTCATTATGCTCCTTAAAAATATGTCCAGGCTATATGCAGCTACTAAAATTTTGACTCTCACTTGAAAATCTACTCAATTCCAGATGGCTTGGAAAGTCTGTTAAAGGCTCAGCAGACAACTCCTGCTTTTTTAAAAGCTGCAGCTGGGCAGTGACCCAGCTGATGTCACCTCTGATATGTCCTGCTGCTTCTTGATGCTCTTCTCACACAGCTGCAGTGATGGCTTCCTCAAGCTCTTTAACATCTCCAACTTCTAGCAATCACTCATGTTACAGATGACAAGATTCCTCCTCCTTTCATCACCACTCTTTCTGGCTAACTGCGGTGTCCTGTGAAGGCATGAAAGGCCTGTGATAGAATTTCCAACTGATTTATCTTTTGCTTGAATCTGAAGGAAAAAATCACTCTTAATGGTTGGGAGGAGATAAAATATTTCATGGATTTAGTGGTAATCTTCTGCCATTGAGTAGGTTGAAGGACAGTCTGGTGTTTTGGATTTTGGCTCCAGAGAGCACAGCAGAGATATTCATGTATTATTTTTCTCTTACAGAACTTTTTATTTTCAAATCAATTGTCTGAACCTCTCAGATCTAATATTTGCATTTGGTCCAGTCATCACAGCTTAGAGAAGTAATGGTTCTAGGGCTAGTGTCTGGCAGGCAGAAAGCCTTGGTCTCAAGGAATGAGCAGTGACTGCTGGTGGGCCCCCAATTCCTCCACAGATCATGTAGAACTGACTGTTTTCCCAAGTCATGACTGAAGTTCTATTCTGTCACTGTGTAGTCTCCGTATAATACCAAAAAGGGGCATTGAAGCTGGTGAAGGCTTAGAGAACAAGTCTTTTGAGAAGAGGCTGAGGGAGCTGGAGGTGTTAAGCCCAGAAAAAGGGAGTCTCAGGGAAGACCTTATCACTCTTTACAACAACCTGAAAGGAGGTTGTTGCCAGATGGGGTGGGGTCAGTCTCTTCTCTGAGGTAAAAAGTGATACGACAAGAGGAAATGGCCTCAAGTTGCACCAAGGAATGCTTGCACAGATGGGATATTGGGAAAAATTTCTTCAGTGAAAGAATTGTTAAACAGTGCAGCAGGCTGCCAAAGGCTGTGGTGGAGTCACCATCCCTGGAGGTATTTAAAAGATGTTTAGATGTGACACTTAGGGACATGGTTTACTCTTGGACCTGGCAGTACTGGCTTAACAGTTGGATTCAATATTCTTAAAGGTTTTTTTCAAGCATAAACAATTCTATGATTTTAAATAACTTTCTATTCTGCTTGGCACTCTGAAATGAATAAGTTTATTCTGAGATTTGCAACAGTGCTGTTTTATGACCAGTCCTACTTCTAAAAAAGAAAGTCTTGTTCCTCCTAACTTCATTCTTCCATCTGCCAGCACAGGCATTTATGTCGCCCCACCATGAATTACAGCAGGGAGCCAATGAATATTTTTGTTTTCTTTACCAGATTAGTTTTTACTCAGATTTAGTTTACCATACAAGCACAGGGACATGGGCTGTCCCAGGGGAGGAACTGGCACAAGCTGAGAACAACTAACTGGGAGTGGAATACCTGGATTTGGTCCTTTGGTGCAGTACTAGCTCATATCAGCTTGATGAACGTTAGTCAAGGACTTCAGAAAACTGAGGAAAATCCTTCACATGCTCCCACAGCAAGCATGAGCTTGTGCTCTGCTGTCCTCTGGTTTGTGTGCATAAAGTGGATTGCTAGGCAGGTTTTTCCAATTCCAACTCCATTTCTAGGCTTCAGCACAACTTGCTTGCCTTGGATAAACAGCCTGCTAAACAAAAATATCCCACTGCAGATGGATCTCTTCAGGATTCTGTTTCATTTTCCTTAAATAGGCTTTCCATTATGGTGTAATTGCATCTGCTTTACTACTGACTTAGCTCGTGGTTTTTCAGGGAGGGATGACAGAGCTTTACCTCCTCAGACATGCTCTGTGTCTGGCTGGGAGCATCTTGCTGGAAGTTGTTGGTAGGAGGGATGAGCAAGCTTGCCACCACCTTCACTTAGATATAGACTGGCTGTCAGTGCCTCCAGGCAGCACTTTGATATTTCTGTGCACCCAGGCAGCTTCTCTCCCCCAGGGCGGATGTTAGCTCTGTTGGAGTTTCAGAAAGTGATTTATTGATTTATTTTTCTTCCCTTGTACATTGGAAAAAGCAGTGTCTTAGACATTGCCTTCAGGTGATATTTCAGCTGCTGTGGCCTGATTGCTTCTTTTTGCTGGGGGAGAAAAGATATGAATCCAACAGTCAGCCAAACAACTGGGTTTTAGAAATACGGCTGTGACAAAACATGGTTTTACTTCTCATTATCATCATCATCATGGCTAGGTTTTGTGAATGGAGATTTGGGAAGGGCTCTACCCATGTGTGTGTGTCCTTCCAGCCTGCGCAATGGATTTTTTAGGTGAGGCACAGCATGCGCAGAACTGACCCCTCCTTTTAACTCCTCAGGTTCCTCTGCCACTGCCGAGCGAGTTTGGACAGTGACAGTGAAGTCCTCGGGACTAGAACCTACAGTCCCCGGTATTGCCAGGAGGTCTCCCATCCAAGTACTAACCGGGGCTGACCCTGCTGAGCTTCCGAGATTTGACAGGATTGGGCATCAGGGTGGCATTTGACTGCCTATTTCCTTCTACTTTTCTTTGATACAGTTTGTGAGAAAAGGTACATTCCAAGCCTGCAATTTCATATAGATAACTGAGAACATTAATACGGGATTCTGATGATAGAAATATAATAAAATTAGATCAATTAAACCTTTTGCATTTGCCTTTTTTATCTCTAGCTACTTTGTTTAGCAGTTGCAGACAAATAGTAGCATCATAAACCATGGACAATCACTTTACATAGAGCAATAAATCTCTGGGCTGCCAACATCTTGTCCGAAATCTCAGAATCTGGCTGGACGATAACATCTCCCCTAGCTTGTAATAGTTGGCTTTTTTTTGCATTTCACACAAGAAATCTCTGTGAACAACGTTTGATGTGCAGTAAAACTAATTGTAAAGGCAAACAGAAGGTTAGACACATAATAAATAAAAGTCAGTCCCAGATATTAAAAAGAAATATTGAGACAATCAGGGAAAGTATAGGTCTCAGTGGCAGGAAAAATTATATCATATGAAAAAGTAATGTGAAATTTAGAGAAAAAAATGGGGGGAAATGTAGTGACTATGGGAGCCATTTCTGAATAATGTCGAGGTGAAGGAGAAATAAAGAAATAGGAAGAGGCAAAAAGCTGAAACACATCCTCTGTGCTGAAAGCTATTAGTAGCTTGCTTTTCAACACTATCTACAGCCCTCACTGATTTTGCAGGAGCTGTGGGTGCTCAGCACTTTCAAAATTCAGCTATGGAGTCCAGCTGCAATCAGAAGGAGGCTTTCTGTCTGCTCCAGCAGAGTCCAAATGATGGGATAAAAGAGAAGCTTATCCTTGGGCAGCACTGTCTATCTTGGTGTTTGCTTTCTGATGGAATAACAAGAAAGAATAGAAAGAATAAACTCAGTAGAAAGAATAACCTCTAAAGCTGGCCAGATGCTCAGCAAGAGGCTAGAGCAAGGCACATGAAAAACCTCTGAGGTTTTAGGGTTAGTAACAGGCTTTTCTGTCCAAGAAAAACAAAGAGATGCGGAGAAAACTCTTGCCATGTGGTCCTCATGAATCTAAAATATTTTAAATTTCAGCAAATTGTGTGCAGCCAGGCCTTTCTTCCTCCATTAACAGTCTCTAAACTGACCTCAGACTGAAAGGAAACTACTTTCTTAACATCTTAATGTTCTAGGCTTGCCTTGTCATGGTTTATTTTTATGCTTTATGTGACTATTCCCATAAAAATCTAATGGTAACTTTCAGCATGATCTATAAATGGAACTAGACCATTGCCTGCTGTAGTTAAGTGCACCTGTAAATTAAACATTTCCTCTGCTCTCTCTCTGGATTTGGGATGTATTTCTGTTTAGGATAGGGAAAGACAAATCTGGAGATGTGCTATGGAGATTTAGTCCCAGTTCTCCTGATGGAGCTGGTAAAATGTACTGCAAGTGACAGAAAGGATAGATCTTTGTCAGAGCATGCAAACCCCATGCAATGTAGTAAAGGTTCCATCATAGCATATTATATTCCTGAAACCCAGGGGGTTTCCTGAAACCCTCAGCTTTTTAAGAGATTATTATTCTTATGAGGCAGCAATGATGAGCTGATCTCTCAGGGCTGGTGGTTTTTTTTTGCTCCTGGCTCCATATATTCCAGCCTCAGAATCTTGTGAGGAATAACTGCAGTGAGAGCTGCAGATCCTACAATTCAGTGTAATGAAGGAGCTTGGAGGTACCATAGGGGGTGCTGGGGTTCGTGGAAGGACACAGATGTTGCTGGTCACAGGCTGCCCATGACACTTGGGAAAAAGTTTAGCACAAAAACTCAACTATTTCCTCATAGTATAAAATAACTGGAAAATTTGTGACTTTTCACAGTAATGAGTCAAGGTCTTTGCATCACCTGAAAATTAAACTGATTTTGGAAACAATTTCACAGACAGAAATGAACTATAAGAGCAAAATGTGTTTTTAACCTAGATAAGCTGTCACATTAACACCTGAAACAAAATGGGCAGGACCACATAATTTTAGGATCTGGAATGAAACTATTGCTTCCAGTTCTGTGTCTACCTGAGCTGTCTTTTAGAAGTCCATCTTATTTATTTCTTATTGGTCATGGGCTTTTCTGTCCAAGAAAAACAAAGACATAAGTAGAAATCCCTTGCCATGTGGCCTTCACAAATCTAAAATGTTTTAAATTTCAGCAGATCTTGTGCAGTCAGGCCTTTCCACCTCCTTCATAACAACCCTAAACTGATCTTAAACTGAAATGACACCATTTACTTAGGATGCCAAACTAAAATTTTGGGGGTTTAAGTTTTAGGGGCTTAGTTTGAAGGTGTAGATAAATTATAACATCATAGAACGGTTTGAGTTGGAAGGGACCATAAAGACCATCTCATTCCAACCCCCTGCCATGGACAGTGACAACTTCCATTACATCAGGTTGTTCAGAACTCCATCCAGCTCTGCCTTGAATGCTGCCAGGGATGGGGCTTCCACAGTTTCTCACCTTGAACATATCTGTGATACGTGTAAACTTAGTGTGGTCCCTCTGCAAAAGAGAGATTCTTGTTATTACTGGAGTTCAAACTCAAATGGCACAACCATATCCTTTCTCATCCTTTGGTAATATGAAATGATCCTTTTCTTCTGTGGATGTTTGTAAAGATTATCTGACCTTTCTGCCTCTGAATTTTAACTTCTCTCCCTCTCCCTCTTTCCCCCCCCACCCTCCTGAACCAAGGCAGCAAACAAAATTGAATTGTAAAGTACAAGTCTGCTGAGAATATTTTGTCCCCAGAGGCAGAGCTGCAGTGTGGTTTAGCTGGTGGGCTATTTCTGTTAGTTAATTGCAGGGTTAGTGATTCAATCCCATCAAGTTCCCTACAAGTTACACCCAAATACTAAATTCCTTTTCAAACCAGTAAGCTTGTTTATGATGTGAAACAAAAGCAGTGGGAGCACTCTGAACACCTAGAAGAACTGCTTTTAGATGAAGTACTAATTAGGTACTTTAAAATGCAATTAGGAAATTGTTACAAGATCTGCTGTATTAATGTAGTTACAAATGATAGAGAGTAATTCTAAGTTCTGCATAAGATGGTTTTTTGGCATGCTGTACATTCTGGGAACTGTGTGTACTACTGCTAGTCCTGACCAGAAACAGGGAGGGTATCTTTCAAGGAAGGTAGCTCAGTTGGATAAGGTGGGTTTTGTCACTTGCTGCTCTAAACTGTTGAACAGCAGACTCGTGGGACATCAGGTTTCTAAACTCCATTCATTTCCTTACAGATTAATAGTCAACATTCAGTGTCAGTTTGGCTATAACGTGATCTGTCCTCTAGGAAACTAAGGAATGTATACATAAAAAGCTTCTATATGTGTGCATGTGTGTGTACATATATTTATTTCTATATATACAAACTCTGGAAAATAACGCTGTGTCCTTTCAGCCTGAAGCATCAGTGAGGTAGATAATGCCACAACATGTTAAAGCTCTGGTGAGGATGAAATACAGGACATTTTTACTGCAAAGTAACTACACGCAATCAACCCAATGCACTGCCTCTGGGTAGGACTTTGTTTAGCTACACTGCAGCAGAAATCTCTGTGCTTCGTTCCTCCAGGGTTTTATAGCAAGATGGATAGCATATATTAGTTATCTACTATAAAAACCTCTCAATTTGGCAGTGAAGATGTAACATTTCTGACAGGCTGAAATATTAATGTGACACAAGTGGGATGGTGCAGCAGAATTTTAGTCACTAGGGCTAATGCTTTGTGGCAAATGACTCAGACAAAAGGGTGTTTCTGAGCTCAAGACAGATATTGGATCAGATCTGAGAATCCATAAATTGAATTAAACAATGTTTTGTCTTTATGCTTAAGTATCTTCAGCAGGATTCATATCATCTAACTGCAGTGGCCTGCAAGTTGTTTGTCTGGGCTCTTTGCATAGTCAGTGGAAAGAAACAGACATCTCAAGAGAGTGTTTCATCCTTTTTGAGGACAACTGTCCAAGATAGGCGACATCATTCAACCTCTAAGTGCCTATATCGTTTCATTCACTTTTGAGAGATCTTACATAACTTACTCATTGGATTCCTCCCTTTGACAGCTAAAAGCAAAAGAGTCGAATCTTTCCCTGCTGCATTCTGGCAATACAGTAATTTTTGCTTTCTTATGTCAGTAAATCAGTCTGTTGGGTTTTCTATTTCTGCCAGTGTTGCAGCAAGCTCAGGTGCGTGTGATGCATCCAGTTCCCTGACACTGTGGGATTTGTGCAGTCGAAGGAGACAATGTCAATTTAGAGAATTATTACCAAGTATTGCCATATGTTTTGGGTCAATCATTGTACTGCCAAACTTATTTAATCCCCAAGGGACTACTCCTGTGGGAAGGATGGTTTCCTCTCCCTTATCTTTGGCTTCTTCCTAAATGTTGTGATAAATTGGCCCTTGAAGAGAAGTGCATTGTGATATTACATGCTGCAGTCTGTTGACTCATTATAGCAATGAGCTAATTCTTTAACAATGGCTGCAATACAATTAAGAGTAACAGAGACAGCTTTTTAATTAATGTTTTTTGAAAGACACCTTTGCTGCAAATAGCCTTTTTGTTGCTGTTGTTAATTGAAGTGTGAATCCACTCATACTTAATGACCTTTCCAGTTCTCACCTTAACAAGGTCTGACCCCAAAACAAACTGTACTTTATTGGAATCAAAATTAGAAGGATGTCAGTTCAGACCCACTCTCATGTTAACCAAGCCCATGTTCCTGGTGCATACCAGTTGTCCTCCCATAGAGACAAGCCAAGAATTCATTTTGAGTACGTGGTGAACAAATCCAGAAGGACCACTGGTGCATCCTGCGATTAATAGGTCCTGATATGAATGGGACTGGAAAGGTGGCAAATGACTTTGATTCGGTTCCTGAGTATGGATTTAGATAATTAAACAATCTTTATTCTCTGATCGCTATCTGATAGGACAAAGGGCAATGGATTTAAACTGAAAGAGATTAAATTTAGATTAGATATTAGGAAGAAATTCTTTACTGTGAGGGTAGAGAGGCACTGGAACAAGTTGCCAAGAGAAGTCGTGGATGTGTCATCCCTGTAAGTGTTTGAAACCAGGCTGTATGGGACTTTAACCATCCTGGTCTAGTGGAAGGTGGGCTTGGAGCTAGATGATTTTTAAGGTCTTTTCCAACCCCAAATGTTCTGTGATTCTATGATTCAATGATTTTTTCAATTTTTAATTAATTCAGTGTGGATGTCTTTTGCAGAAGTGTCTGTGTGAATGGGGCCTCTGCAGTAGTGTGTTGGTTTTGGCTGGGGTTGAGGTAGTTTTCTTCACAGTGGCTGGTATGTGTGTATGTTTTAGATTTGTGACAAACACAGTGTTGACAATGTAGAGTTGTTTTTGTTATCGCTGAGCAGCACTTCTCTGCTGGATCACAGCATGGTTTGTTTTGAATATTATGGCTCTCATATGTAAGTGTAACACTTATAAAGATCACAATAGAAAGGTGATGTGCTTAGGATTAACAATCCCAGGGGACTAAAGTGATCCAGACCAGCTTTTGAATCACAGATTCCTGAAACCCAGTCTCAGTGCTCCCCATTATAACACACTGCACTGCTCTGGCACTTTGGAAAGGTCACTTAGGTGTCTAGCCTAAGAACCTTGGATAGCCATTTTTTTTTCCAGTTCCTGGCACTATATTTCCCTATATATTTTGGTCATGTTCAGCCTCAAGAGTTTTGGGTGCACAATGTTCCTACACTAGTCAGCTTATTGACAACCTGCAACCACCACTCCCCTTTCAGAGAAAAGATCCCCCTTCTACACCTGTGGCCCTATTAGTTCAGAGCTCATAGCTCTAATGAAAAGGGTAACAGAATATAGAGCCAGAAGGAAGTCATCATTACCCTGGCTGTAATGAATATGGTATGAGTCTTACTTGAACTGTGAGGGTATAATACTCACAAAAAAAGGCAAAATATCCTCAAAAATTTACTGTTAGTTACAAATCAGTATATTCAGGAATGTATCTGCTAACTGTTCCTCCAAGTTGTCAGAGCTCTATGCTGGAATAGAGAGTCATGCATGTTGATTTTTAACAGAGTTGTTTAAGGACTAGTGTAACATTTGCAGAACTAGAAATCTTTCAAAAAATCAACATAATTTCCACTAGCTGTTCTGATTTCTACTAGCAAACATAGAAGCTGGTGCCTGTGTTGTTTACCTACCTGATAAACTGTTCTTTGAAGTGACCTTGATAGTATCCTGGAGAATTAATTTCCATGGACTAATATTATATTTATAATGTATTTATCACCAGCAACTGAGGGTTTAAATGCTCATGGCTTTACATGCTGTAAGACACCGTGGCTTCACACAACTTAAGATGGTACACAGAAAGCTATTTAATGCATGACTGGTTCAGAGTCATGGATTATCATCTATAATTAACAGTTTATCCCAGTGGGTGGGGTTTTTTTTCCTTTGTAAATCCTTTCACATACTATTATTTAGTTAAAAATACTGTCCTCTGTGCTTGCTGACAGCACAAGAAAACAGCATAGGATCTCTAAATAAATGGAATTAGTGGGTGGGTTGTTATACCCTGCCACCACATTCAGCTCTGCAAATTATTTTTAAGTTGACTATATGTAATTTGGCTTTGGATGTGGATATATTTATTTGTTCCAGAGCAGGGGGCCTGTAATAAAGAAAAGTCTCTCAGCTTTCCACTCTGATTTTCATGGGTGTTTGCCCTGAACATAGAGTATTAAGCCCTACTGAAATTTGCTAAAAACATCTCTTGGTCTCAAAGGGACAAGAACATTCTTCTTTGTTCATATCCTATTTCAGGCTGTTTACCTTTTTTCTATTTTTTTTTTGTTCTTTACTTTAGCTTATAACCCATGCATTAAGTTTTATTTTGAAGCACAGAGTAGCTTTACTCATCTGTGTTTATGCTCAGTAATATCTCACTGCTAATTATTTTCAATAAACTAGTAGCGCAGCAAGATAATGTTTAATTAACCAAACACATGAGAAAGTATTACACTCATTTTTCACAACTTTTTACAGCTATTTACATACATCTTGAGTTATTTTTAGTGTATCCAGTGGTTTTCTTAAGCTCACACAGCAGGACCTCAAAAAAACCTTGTGGTTGAACAGATTTGCATGTGGTGCAGATCCTTTCCATCTGAGACTCGGAAGATTTTCCATGACAAAATTTGGTGCCCCCAAGTATAATAAGGATACACCTTGGGCCTTAGAGATCCTGGTGTCTGATCCAACCTCTTCTGTCCTAAAACAACTCCTGTCCTACTAGCACAGAAGGTATGTGAGACAAATGTAGAAATTCTTCTTAGGAAATTGTTCCTCATTCCTGGCTATACAGGGAGGTGTTACATATGAGGGCAGGGGTAGGGGTATCCCTACACATTCCTAGTGTGCTGAGCACAGTCCAGCCCTCAGGATGGACCTGGCCTGGCTCTATAGGTTTCTGCTTGCTTTTTCTGCTCATATCTCTTCTGCACTGTTGTGCCAGGACGATGCTGTGTTGGGGCAGTTCAGGAATGGTCCAGGAGCACTTGAGGCTGTAATTGTGAGAGACTAACCCTTTCATCTTCTGTTCTTTTCTTTTTTCTTCCCAATAATTGTCTCCCCTTCACCACAAAATGTACAGGAGAAAAACATCTTTTCAGGAAAAGCATTTTCTGCCCATAACTCTGAGCAGTGGTGGAATGAGAGGGAGAAACGCCAAGAAGAGTGGGTAAATTCATGTCAATAAGTTCAGAGTCACAGAATTTAGTTTGTCCATGTTTTTTCTTCCTCCACCATCTCTCATTATAACATAGCCTTCCAAGTAACCTGCTCTCACCAGGACACAATGGGATTGAGGGCACCAAGGGCACCTCTTCACCTGCTTTGCCCTGGGAGCCTGGGACTTTTTTCCTATGACTGGATGGTTTCATACTGAGCAGGAGATGAAGTATTGGTCAAGTGACTAAGTGGAGGGTGCTGGCTGCTCATTTGATTGTGAATATGGGGCCTTTCTGGTGGAATGTGGTCACTGATGGGGGACTCCACAACTTCCATGAAGTTGAGCACACTTTGTAATTCAACCTTGAAATAAGCCTCTTTTGGAGTACAAGCATCCTTTACTTTCTTCTCTTCTACACTCAGTTCTTTTTACAGCAGCCACTATTTTTAATATATATATATGTGCTTATATATATAACTGGAAGTGAATCAAGTGATTTTCTTTCAGTAAACACAAATAAAATCTAGGGAATGGAAACCACAGGGGTGGATAAACATGCTATTCAAGCTGGGTGGATCTGTGCTCCCATGGGGGGAGATGAGTGTCCTAATTTCAGGATAGTACAGACTGAGTTTTCATTAAATCAGTAGCTATTTAACTACAATTTTTTGAATGGGAAAGTGGAGAGTGTAGACATGTGTCTGCAATTAATCTATAATCATATAGTAATTTGTGTGTTTTTGTTGGGTCTTTGGTGGGTTTGGTGGGGGGGAGGGGGGGCTGACATGTTGTTAATGATTTTCCTAGGGCTGGTAGGACATATGAATAAGCTGAAGTCAGTAAGAGAAAGCAATGTTTTTGTGTTTTCCTGCTCTTGGGCTGAGCTTTTCATGTCATTTCTGTCTGGAATTTTAGACTGGATGCTAAGTTTGGTTCTCCCTGCACTTCTAAGTTTGTAGCTGAGGAGGAACTTTGATAGGGTGATATCTTGAAGAAATGGTTGATGTTACCATTCACCAAGCAAAAGCATAACATAGTAAACTCTCCAGTGATTCTGCCAAGTAGCATTTAACCTTCCCTCCTGGATACACTCATTGTCCTGTGGCAGCTCTTTTTAATGAAGGTGAAGCATAAAGTGATGCAATCCAGTAGTGGGAGGTGGATACTCTTGGTTAAAATGGGCCAGCTCAGGGAGTGATTCTAGTGGGTAACATTAACTGAAATAGTAACATTAACTGATAAGCAATTATATTTAGAAGTTTATTATAGAATCACCGAATGGCCTGGGTTGGAAGGGACATTAAAGGTCATCTAGTTCCAACCCTATCATGAGCGGGGAGACCTTTCACTAGATCAGTTTGCTCAGAGCTCCATGCAGTCTGGCCTTGAACACTGACAGGGATGGGGCATCCAAAACTTCTCTGGGCAGTCTGTCCCAGTGCTTTACCACCTTCAAATTAAATAATTTTCTTTCTGATATCTAATCTCAACCTACTGTCTTTCAGTTTGAAGCCATTCCCCCGTGTCTTGTCAGGCCATGCTCTTGTAAATAGTCTCCATCTTTCTTGTAGGCTCCCCTCAGGTACTGAAAGGCTGCAATAAGGTCACCCAAAAGCTTTCTCTACCATGTTGAATAATCCAAATTTTCTCCCCCTTTCCTCATAGGAGATGTGCCCCATCCCTCTAGCCAACTTGATGACCTTCCCCTGGACTTGCTCCATCAGATTGATGTCCTATCTACAAGTGTAAAGAAGTTAATGCAAATAATAGATTGGGTCTGTGTGATAGAAGCTTGGGCTTGCTTGGTATTCATGCAAGATGTCAAGAGAGTCACGGGGCTGAACCTTACCTTTAAATAACTCTTTTATTTGGGCTCATAAATAATCTTGCACTGACTAAGAAAATCCATGCCAAGTTAATATTAATGTTGATCAAAATTCCCAAACCATATTGGGAGGTATGACCATCAGCACTCATCACACCTTTGAGGAAGTATGGAAACAGAAGGCAGATCAGCAGTGATAAAATGTGTTGTAATGATGGTCAACTTCCCTTCAGCATGACAAAAGTAGAAACTAGAGGCTGCCTCTCAAGGGGTGTATAGGATTTATTTTTTTAAAACTGAGGAAAATTAATCATTAGAAGATCACCTGTGGTGATGGCAGAGTGTATTCCTCAGGTTTCTTTAAAATGTAGATTAACACCTTTGTAAGAGATGTGGTCTTGTTCATCTCAGCCTCAAACTTCTGGCTTTAACAGCATTCTATTCTGAGAAAAGGAAGATTATTTTCCAAACTAGAAGATACTACTGTGGGATATGAGATGTCTGATATCCTGTGCAAGAGGTCTTACTGGCCAGAGTTTTATGTAGCTGTAAAATACATGAATCTGGTAGAGATTAAAAAAGCTTTATTGAGAGATCATCAATGTATTTTCCTTGTGATCTCTCCCAGTGGAAAAGACACCACAACATCTGTCTCAGACTCTGAGCTTTCAGACGTTGGTGGGAGGGACATTTTAATCTGTAAGTGTCTACATGTGTAGGACTGTTTGCAGTATTTTGGCCCTGGCATGGGTGGAAGATGGGAAGAAGGATAAAATGGATAACATGGCCTTTGATTAGAAGGCAAACTGTGCTCTAATCGAGGTGATTAAAGACAAATTGTAAACTTTGTTTGTCTGTAAGACAATAGAGTGGTTTTCTTGTGTGGTGGCCTGGAAGGCTTCCAAGATGTTTCTCAGTAAGTAATCCTGAGTCAGTTATGGGCGCAGAAAACAACACCACATATCTAACACTCACCAGAGAAAGAGGTCAAACACTAATGGCAGTGATCAATGCATAGAGCAAGTTCTCACTTTCCCATCGGGAGTTCTGGATCCATGTTGTTCTCCTTAGATTTTCTGCTTCCCAGGGAGGCAGTGGCAGAAGAATTCATGAGAAACTGGCCTTACATCATGAAAAAGAGTCAGTTCTGCAGTGAAGCTAATGATGTGATGGTGAGTGGATGGCTAGGAAAGGACGGATCCAAGATGGATCAAGCCTATCTTTGAAAGGACTCAGTCCCGCCTTGTCTTACTTTTTGTATGAAAATCCCCTCTTTCTGTAACATCATACAAAAGCATGTCCTGCCCAAAGAAGTGGTCCTGTGTGGGGCTTTTTAAGATTGAGTCATTGTCATCTGGAAGGCATTCTGCCTCCTGTCTGCCAAGACAGCTGCCACTGGCAGCTTATGGAAACCTCCTGTGAAGCTTAAGCTACCAGTTTACAAGTGACCACTGGTACATACTTATCATGTATTTGTCTCCTTTGTACTCCTTTGTTATTATAAAATCACAGAAAATTAAGGTGGAAAAGACTTCTAAGATCATAGAGTCCAATTCTTAACCCAGCACTGCCAAGTCCACCACTAAGCCACATCCTTACATGCCACATCTACACATTATTTGAGCACTTCCAGGGATGATGATTCCACCATTTCTCTGGGCAGACTGTTCCAATGCTTGACCACCCTTTCAGTAAATCAGTTTTTCCTAATATCCAATCCAAACCTCCCATGATGCAGCTTGAGGCCATTTCTTCTGGTCCTGTCCCTTGTTACTTCGCAGAAGAGACTGATTCACAATGGCTACAACCTCTTGCCATGGAGTTGTAGACAGCAGTAAGGTCTCCCCTGAGCCTCATTTTCTCCTGGCTGAACCCTAGCTCTCTCGGCTGCTCTGTATCAGCCTTGGACTCTAGACCCTTCTCCAGCTTCCTTGCCCTTCTCTGGACATTCAACTCCTCTGTAACCAGTGCTCAAGTAACTCAGCCACATCCCTGCTGGTTCTAATCTCCAAGTGATCTCTAGGATTCTGACAACCCCTTTAAATAAGGCAGCTGTCTCTATGGATGCCCGTGCTGAGTAGCAGTTATGGAGAGCCTGATTCTGCATGTGCACACACAGTGCAGCACAAGAAAAGCCACCCAGAGGGATGTCCTATGTTAGCACGGGCCCTTGGAGACTGCCTTGAAAACCTTACTGCCCGTGCAAGTGCTGAGCCCTGGCACTGTCCCAGCATAGTCCATGGGACACTCAGTGTGATGGGTTCACTCTGTGCTAATGAGCTTTTTCCAAACAATGACCAGACATGCTTCAGGGAATAGCACAGTCCCAGGCCAGGAACCTTCCCCTAATGGGCACTGGGAATGCAGCATCCTGATTTTGCATAGGTGGGAGTAGGAAGAATAGTTTGACTCCACCTTCTTGCCCTCCTGGCCAAAGAATGAGTTTGTTTTTTATAGAAAGATGGGAGGGCTGAGCATTGTAAAGCAGGTGGGATGTTTGAATGTGGAGGCACTGGTCCATAGTACACTATTTTGGGGAGGGAAGGGGGTTTCCTAAGAGATTCATAAATGCTGTCATCATTTGTCACATAGTAGCACAGGTATCAGGTTTGTAAGTGGTCCTTATGCACATCACATCTGTCATGGTGTCATCTTCTATGTGGATTTGGATTTTTATGCAGTGATCTTTGAAGTCTAATCTGAAGTCTTGCTAGGATTAGAAGCTGAGTAAAACAATGCAGTTCTGGAACCTCATGGCCAAAGCTAGGAATGTAATTGTGGAGTCACAGAATCACAATAAAAACAAGTTCCAATCCCCCTGCCAAGGGCAGAGATATCTTTGACTAGACCAGGATGCTCAAAGCTCCATTCCATCTGGCTTTGAATACTTCCAGGGCTGGGGCATCCACAGCTTTTCTGGGCAACCTGTGCCAGTGCCTCATGACTTTTATGGTGAAGAATTTCTTCCTAATCTCCTAATCCTTATATCTAATCTAATTTTACTAATTTTTGGTTTACAGCCCTTCCCCCTTAACCTGTAAATAGTTCCTCTCTGGATTTCTTTTATTATATATGACAATTTCTCACTCTTTGCCAGGCCAAGGCTTTTACCCCTCCACAGGGGGAACTTGAGCCAGGTTGTCTTTACTGTGTCCACCCTTCTGTGTGAACCTTATCTAGATTAATATTTGTTCATCTCAATCTCTGTTCATCTGAGTCTCTGCTTCCTCAGACTGTGTTTTGGGAGCCAACAGCCATAAGAGTACACATCTGTTTGATAGAAGGCCTTGGTTACTAGGCATAGAGCTGACTTTGAGATGTCCTGTGCTGTGCTATTAGCCTTATTCCTCTGTGATCAGCAACAGCAGCAAATGGGTGTACACAAAACAAAACACCCAGCTACACTCTTCACTCATTTACATGGATCTAAATCCAGATTAATTTCACTTTAGTGAATGAGTAACTAAGCAAGAGTTGGCCTATCACCAGACTTTTCACTAATTAGTATTTTTTTTTACCAGAGCCTGCAGAAAAGCCGTTCTGTTTTGTATTCTGAGCTGAAAAACACCCTCTGGTTTGCAGTAATTTTCATCACCAGCATGTATGTCATTCCTCTGGACTTCCATAGCCTCTTAGAAAAGCCTGTTGCAGGACAAAACAATGTCACCAAGCTTCTGGTGCTTGGCAAGTGTGTGGCACAGAACACTGGACATGCTCTCTGCCTTGGGGACTTCCCTGGAATTCATGCTGGCCTCCATTTGCTCATAGCTTATTTTTGTGATAGCTGCTTTCCATGCAAAGAGATGTGCTTTTGTGAAATGCCAGCACAGACCTGGGTGAGTGGCAGCTGTGCTCTGTGGTGAGGGGAGCTCTGCCTTTGTTGGAGGGGTTGGTACTTGCTCTGGGTTATTCAGAGCCTCAATTAAAATAGGCAAACTGTGGTTGTTAGTTGTGCTCACTGGGGCAGAGCACAATGAGGTCTGCTCGGTGTGTGAGGGAACCCCCTGGATGGTTCAGACAGCCCAGGCCTCCCAAAGATCCAGAGGGAAACAGGGAGGGGAGAAGGACAAAGCTTCGGGTGCTGGTGCCAGGCAGGGGCTCTCGGACTGAGCATGTCAAAGGCAGCCCTGCACGCTGGAGGGGATGTGGGACGATGCGTGGGAATGGTGCTGGTGCCAACAAATCTTGGTAGTGGGGCCTTTGTTCACTGGCGGTATTTGCTGAGCCGATGGATCCCGTTTCCATTGCCCTAAAGGAGGAGGTGGCAAAAGGCCAACTGGTCCACACTGGGACTTGTGTGATGTGTTTTAGAATTATTAAAAGGTTCTTTTAAGAAATGGATGAGCTTCCTCAGCTCTATTTCCCATCTTCTGCTTTCCCCTCTCCTGTGTGTTCTACGTAATTTTTATAATGAACTTACACTTTTTGACAGTTTATGCTTTTGGCCACCCAAGCTAATGGTAATTATACAGAATATTTACAATTTTATCAGGAAGTGCTAATGTGTCTAGCCATTTTCTTGTAGAAGACTTCACTGTTCCTCACTTCACATAGAAAGCCCCAGCCCAGCACATGCCCTGATAGACTTCTGCAAGCATCAACTCATTCTCCCATGATCCTCATCCAGAAACAAATTCTTGTTCAGGTCAACACCTAAAATATCCATTCCCCAAGGCTGTACCTCTGCAAACCAGGTCAGATAAACTTGCACAAGCCTTCATTACATTCACTTGAGGCTCATGTCTCTCTTTAAGAGGGAGGAATCCCACCTGCAAAAGGCAGCTGGGAACTTCCTTAGGATTGCAGTTCCTATGATAACATTAGCTCCTGTTCCAGTTCTCCCTCTGCACGTGTAACATATAACTGCAAATCAAACCTTGCAGATTGGGCAACTTCCATAGGAAGTAAAGCTGAGATGTCATTTTCCCATATCCCATGAGGGACAGATGCTGTGATCCAGGCAAAAAAACAGCTCTGCATTGCTCAGCAGTTGCACATACACCTAAATCCTCTGCACCCACACCTTTTCCGTTGCTTCTGGATCTTATGGGCAACCCTGCAGGTTGATTTTCTGTAGTCCTCTCCAATAAAACCAAAGCTGATTGCCATGTTCTTTAACAGGTGCTTGTGAGTCCACCTAGTCCTCTCTGTGTGCACAGACATATGAACATCCCAACCAAGCTTTGTCCCTGCTCTTCTCTGTTTTTACTTTGCTTTTTACGCATCACACTCTCTATAAAGTGTAGGAAATAACCACTAAAGAGCTCCAAGAACTACTTTTTGAGATGTCAACTATACTAGTTATAATCTGCCTTGATGTCAGTGCAGAAAGGGGGATCATTATCTAAGACAACATATTGGATATTAGGAAAAATTTCTTCACTGAAAGAATGGTTAAGCACTGGAATAGGCTTCCCAAGGGAGTAGTGGAGTCAGCNTCGTTGTTCTTCTCTGGACCCGCTGCAATACCTCAATATCCTTCCTGAACTGAGGGGCCCAGAACTGAACACATAGTGGACATAGTACTTAGCATTACGGTTTAGTGGAGATAGTGGTATTAGATCAAAAGTTGGACTTGATGATCTTGGAGTCTTTTCCAACCTTAATGATTCTGTGATTCAGTGTTTCTATAGGATAGGGGAACCAAATAAATGAAGGAAGTGGAGTCTGGCCAATTCCCAATGCCTGTGTGGATCTTTGGTGCAATGAGAGCACCTTCATTTTAGCACTGTACAAAGGCACAAACCTACACAGTGCCTGTGCTGAGGAGGATCACAGTGAATCCCCATTCCAAGTGATGCAGACTGAGGATGCAGAGCTGACTGTGAAATCCCACTTCCTAGCTATGTAGACCAGCAGTTCCCAGTGTATGCTCTGCAGAAGCATCACTTAGGGGGAAAAATGGTTCAAAGGGAAAGAAATTAATTGTTGTTTGGTCTAAATTTGAAATGCAGATTCCAGGAGTCCTTAGAAAACAAAACAGGGGTGTGTAAATAAAAAAATAAAAAGCGCCAAACCTGTTGGATGTGCTGTAAAATGTGCAGTGACCCTGCAAGGACACTTTCTGGGGGTCAGTTTCATTGCAGACCACTTGTTGAGCTGCTGCTGAGGCCTCTGATGCGATACAGCAAATCTCTCCTTTCCTGGGTCCACAAGAGCTTTTTCGAAACCATTTTCTTTCCTAGGCTGGAGAGAAGTGTACACGATGAGCAATTGCTGAACACTGTCCTTCAGGACTCATCAAAAGCTCTCAAGCTGACATACTGTACTGACTTCAAGATTTTATTTTTGATTTAAACATCAGCTCCAAATCTTTCATCCTTAAATGGCAGCAGATAAAATTCTCCACCTCCCATCCTATATACCCCTAGGTGCATGGGCTTGCAGACATTATATTTTGGAGGAAAAGAAACCTCTCAGAATCGGTTTGGGACCTCTTAATGAAGTGGCTATCACTGGGAAAATGCCAGTTCACTAAGATCGAAACTTACTCGGCAAGACCAATTTAGATAAGATTTTGGTCCTCCTGTATTCCAGGAGGATATAGTTAGCAACTTACTGAGCCAGCTGGATCCTAACAAGTCTATGGGGCCAGATGGGATCCATCCCAGGGTGATGAGGGAGCTGGCAGAGGAACTTGCCAGAC